>JAOYMU010000001.1:21477426-21487696 GCA_025802295.1 Psammodynastes pulverulentus
GAAGGAAGGAAGGAAGGAAGGAAGGAAGGAAGGAAGGAAGGAAGGAAGGAAGGAAGGAAGGAAGGAAGGAAGGAGATAGAAATGAAAAGGAGGGAGGAAGGGAGAGAAGCTTATCTAAGGATAGCCGTCATCACACAGTATATTTAACCTAATTATAGAATGAACCCCTTTTTGGAAACAGCCCAATCCACTGAATTCTAAGCTAACCAAAACAACTGTATTCAAACCATACATCCAGCCATAAACTACCCAGGTTTTAACATCAAGCCATGCTGGCCAGGCCTTCCCCTAATTGTCAAGGATGGGCTTGAATGCAGCCAGTGAATCGAGGGCCCAGCTGAGAGACAAACCGGACCCTCCCAGTCTCTCGACCCCTACCCAGTTCTGACTTCTCCGGGGGGGGGGGGGACAGAGGCCCCGTCTTTCTGATGCCAACCTCACCCTTGTCTCCTGAGCCCATCGATTTTCATCCTTGCCAGCCTGATGAAAGGGCTCTGGATCTATTCCCAGCCTCGCTCGGATCCTTCTCTCTCTCCTTGCTGACGGAGGAAGGAAGGAGCAGCTCGGGCTATTCCCCAGCCTGCAGCAATGGGGGTGACTTGAATGACTCATTAAGATTCTCCCCTTCGCCGTTGCCTCTCCCCCCCCCCGTCCTCCCACCAATAGCTTGCAGGTTGAATGGCTCTAATGACAGCTTGCTGGTGGAAAGGGCAAAGATGGGGTGAGGGAGCGGACAATGGGAGCCCCCAGGAGATTTGCCAGCAATACGTTCCTTGCTCTAATGAAATGCGATGGCTCGTATTACACAGAGAAGGCAAACGACAGAGTAGTAAGCAACCGTGGTATTTGAATGATTGAGTACAAGAGGGGGGTAGGAAAGGATCAGCTGGTCGAGGGGAAAATGGTACACGGTTAGTCCTCGACGTACGACCTGCCATGGAACCCCAGATTTCCACTTCTAAGCGAGGGAGGGAGTTGCGCTCCATTTGACGACCTTATTTTTTGCCACAAATGGTTGCGGTTGTTAAGGGAATCACGCAGTCATTCAGCGAATCTGGCTTCCCCCAGATTCTTTCTTTGCTTGTCGGAAGCCGGCTGTTTGATTTGGGAATCAAATCAAGTCCCTACTCACAGTCACTCATGCCCTACTCACTTCCCCTCTTGACTATTGCAATGCACCCTACTTGTGGCTGCCCTTGAAGAGCATCCAGAAGCTCCAGTTGGTGCAAAATGCAGCAGCCCGCATGGTTTTGTGCAGACCCCGGTGTGCGCATGTATCACCTCTCCTGCGGGGGCTGCATTGGTTGCCGATCTGCTTCCGGGTGCAATTCAAGGTGCTGGTTGTCCCCTTTATAAAGTCCTTCATGGCTTGGGACCAGGTTATCTGAGGGACCGTCTCTTGCCGGTCAAATCTATCCAACCCATCAGAGTGGGGAAACAGGAAATGTTGTGGGTCCCATCTCCGAGGGAGATACATCTGATGGGACCCAGAAAAAGGGCCTTCTCTGTGGTGGCTCCCTCTCTTTGAACATCATCCCCCCAGAGATTAGAATGGCCCCCACTCTGACACTCTTCTGGAAGGCGCTGGAGACCTGGTTCTGCCAGCGGGCCTGGGGAACCCAGAGCGGGATGGAGCCCATTAAATGGCTCGTGTGATCTGCTGTCATTGGGGCGAAGAGGTGGGAGTTGGGGGGTGATTTTGTTATATTGTACTTTATTAATTTATTTGATTCTTTTTGTTAGCTTTTATTGTTTTAAATGTGATTTTATATTCTGTAAGCCGCCTCGAGTCGCCATAGGCGAACAGGCGGCAATATAAATTCAATAAGTAAGTAAATAACCTGTTTCATTAGATGCAGAGAATGTTTGATGTATACAGGCTTCTATATTTTTACCTTTTGTTGTGTGCTATTTTCTGGTCGCATGCCAGAAAATTAGTGAATTTATTTCTACAAAGGATAATGCAGAAAGATCTTTAATGAGGTATTCTGCTCAATTTGATACTGGCAGTATCAATTAGACACCATTGGAATTAACTTCTTTTGGGAGCATCCAACAAGAATATTTGTCTGCCTTTCCTGTCTAGACAGGACTGAGACAAAATGATCAAGAGGGTTGTTCCTAGAGCATTATGGGACTGCAGACATACGTCTCCTCTCTATCCCTGATCTGCAGTGGTAAAGTAAATATAGGGTCTAGGTTTTTACTAAGTCAGATGGGGAGCACCACAGAATTAACATGAGAAAAATGTTACATTACATGTTAACACAGTGTTTCCTTTTATACTTGACTCGTCTTGTCTTGCGTTCATATCTTATCTGTAGAATTTCAAATCCATTTCTATTATTTTTCTTTCTTGTCTTTTGAATCTAACCAAATTCAACATGTCCCTATTCATCTTTTTCTCTGTTTTCAAAGCCCACATGTTTACTCGTATCCTTTTCTGGAATGTACCCCTTTTC
Source organism: Psammodynastes pulverulentus (assembly GCA_025802295.1). Taxonomy (NCBI): domain Eukaryota; kingdom Metazoa; phylum Chordata; class Lepidosauria; order Squamata; family Psammodynastidae; genus Psammodynastes; species Psammodynastes pulverulentus. The sequence continues at coordinate 21,479,889 of JAOYMU010000001.1, forward strand.
TGGGATATTTGTAGATAATCTTTTTTTTCAGTGTTATCCTGTTTTGTTTCGGTTTACATTTTCTTGTTCTCTGGGTGCTTCAGCGCTACCAGTGTTTTCATATTTCAGTGCTTCAAAAGCAGCATGAAACCAACTTGTAGTTATTTTCAAGGCCATTATATTTCACTATGTAAAAATATGGAGAATAAATGATGAGAAAAGCAGCTGTGAAGCAATGGAAAGTGAGAGTTCCTTACAATAGGGGACAGCTTCTAGAGCAGAGGTCTCCAAACTTGGCAACTTTAAGACTTGCGGATTTCAACAAGTCCACAAATCTTAAAGTTGCCAAGTTTGGGGATCCCTGCTCTAGAGCTGTAGCATGTCAAGAGAAAAAACTAGATTAGTGATTTATTGGTACTTTAATGGAGCTACTAATAAATAACTTCAGCTTCCAGGCTTTATCAATACTGTAATATGGTTAACTGTAGAACTGATTCCAAATGCTTCTGGTTGGCGCCTGTGAAATAGGACACTAACCTTGATAAACCTTTGAAGTCTAATTCAACAATGCTATCTTCATTCCATAGGTCATTTTTTAAAAAATAGTGGCTCCTCTCAATTCTCCCTCTGCTTCATTCAGGACAGATGTTTTCATTTTGTTTTAACCAAAACATGTGCATTAAGTGCACTTCTGTTTAACATACCTATTTTAGGCATTATTTTTATGATCTGTCACAAATTTGCATGGGAATTCCAGAAAGCAGGGAAAGGAAAAACTCAGATACCATATCTCTCCTGATTGCAGTACTGTAGGTAGTACATTAACTAACTGATGTTCTTGTTCTTTATTGACCTTAACCATTGTGTGATATTTTGCAAGCTGTAATCTTTCGAAATGAAACAGCCTATATACATATATGTATGTTATTTATTATATAGGGCCATTCAATTCTTTACAGTAACTCTTTGCAGTACCCAATAAAAACACAAATAAAATACCATTCATCAATTTAGTAACTAAATGTGCACATTAATAAATAAAATCTTGGTATGTGGGGGGAAAAATAATCCAAAAACCAAATATTACATTATTTGTTAAACGAATTGTAATAGTAATTTTAACTGTGTATTCTATCATAAAACTGTGGATCCCCCCCATTTTGGATAGCATTGTTTGTTCCTTTTATAGTTAATATGCAGGCTTCAATGAGCAACAAAATGACTCTGTTAAGCCAGGAATTTTCTACAGCCATTCTTCATCACACTGAGCAAGAGTTTGTTTGAATGATGCAGCCCATGGCTTGATGAATCTTACTGGGTTTCAAAGGGAACTTGGGGCTGTTCCTGAGGCAATGATACATAGTTCAACTGAGGTCCTAATTGCTCCATGGAACGAGGTGGTAATCTTGGACTGGACCTATGTGGAAGTCTTTCTGAACAAAACTCCTGGAGAGCTCCTTGGTCTCCTGAGGTATCCAGGCGATAAAGTGATAGAAGAGGTATCTGGAGTGCTGCAGGAGGATGGTAAAGAGTAAATCTGACTGAGTGAGGATAAAATTATTTCTCAAAATTACATTGGAGCAATACGAGTGGCAAAATGTAGCTATTTTTCTGCGGTTGCTGCATCCAGTAGTCTTGTTTAGCATAACCCATTACAGTTATAGATTCAAGGATCATCCAAACACTGATGATAACAGCTGTTCACCATAAGCTGTAATTTCTTGATGTCTAGAGGCTGTTGGGGTCCAGATGGGAGTGGTTGTGAGTTGTGAGGGCCTTTAGTTTTGGGGGGTTTCCCCTTTAGAGTAGAAAGGCTTGCATTCCCTTAGAATGATATGCAGTTGAGGTCTCTTCTTGGACTCTTGCTGGACGAAAGAGCATAGCAAGGAGGAGAGGCACTTATCCATCTTTCTTTTCTGCTTGTATATAATTGTAAGATGCCCAGAGTCACTTTGTGAGTTGAGTGGCCATATAAATTAAACCAGATTAAATTAAGTTAAATGAAAAAAAAAATGCTTTGCTCCAGATGTAATGGGAAATTCTGATGAGTGTTAGTCAGGATCCAATCTGGGTCGGCGTGTGTTTCTAATTTAACAACTGCAGTGATTCAGTTAACAAATATGACCAGAAAAGTAGTAAAATGGGGCCGCAAAACTCAACTAATTTTTCACTCAGCAACATAAATTTTGGGCTCAATTGGGGTCACAAGTCAAGGACTGCCTGTACTGTATTTTACACAGATTTGCTTCCTTAAGTGCTTTTGAGAAGAAATGCGAGTCTAGAAGGCTTTACTATATACTTTGCTTGCCTACAAAGGGAGTGAGATCAGGGGTGGGCTTCAAAAATTTCAGCAACTGGTTCTCTGCCCAGTTGCTGGGTGGGTGTGGCCATGGTGGGCATGGCCTAGTCAGCCTCCTGCACCATCGCGGGGGCCATTTTTGCCTTCCCCGGGCTCTGGAGGTTTTCCTCAAGCCTCTGGGATGGTGAAAATGGCCTCCCCCGGGCTCCAGGCCTGTTTTTTGCCCTCCCCGAGCATCTGTGCAGGCCCTGCACTTACCTAAATGGGACCAAAATGGGCCGTATGGAGACTCCTGGGAGGGGAGGGGAAGGAGGGGTGGGGTGGACTGGGCCAGCCAGGGGTGGAATTTGCCAGTTCACTGAACCGGCCATAACATTAGCTACAGGTTCACCCGAACCGGGGCAAACCCTTAGCAGCCCACCCCCTGAGTGAGATTCATCTAAAAAAGAAAATGAAACAATTAGGGAGGTTTGAAGTAGACAAAATGAAAGTGCTTGTCTGCTTTGATAGACCTGTCACATCTCTATATTACCTTTCTCTGACACCTGGATAAAAAATAAGGAGGTCCTCTCTGGTCTGGCCTATTACAATCAAATCTATATCTGTGCATCCCCAATAAAGACGTGTTTTTCCTGGAGAGTTCCCAAATGTTAACGTCATGTAAAACAGAATGGACATCTGTGTGTAACATCTGTAGATTGCATGCAGATTTGCAGGAGTTTAGTACAGTTGGTATGGCAGTGGTACATGCACGTGTATGTTTTTGAATATAACATACAACTTTTCAAACTGTCCCGTTAGCAATCCACAACTTTTGTGATTTGTAGTAGACTATATTTAATCCAAATGCTTTGTGATTTGGACCTCAGCAGCAGAATAAACAGTGTAAAGAAAAATTACTTGGTTTACTTTCTTGGTTTATGTGGCTTACTCGGTATAGTTTGGATTACTTGACATGTTGTTTACATGTATTTTTTTCCGCAGAACATAAATATCCTTAGTTATATTCATTTGTCTAGGCACTTCAAGATTTGCATTTTCTAGCCAGGAGTCTTCAGTTTGATGAGGAATGATAATTTCAACTTTTAGAGACTGCTTAAAAAAATGTGAACATTTGGTTTGGTTTCTGTTCAGGCCAACAGATATGGTAAATTCCACTTCCTGCCAACATTATTTAGATGAGGTCAGTTTCTTTCAGATATCCACATATAGCAACAATATCTGAAAGAGGGCAATGTTTGTTTAGGCATGCATTCTTTTCCATGCAACCAAGAACTTGATAGAAAATAATTTAATGTGTGGAAACCAATAAGTGTTTTTAGTCGAAACTGCTTTGACCCTGAAACTCAAGTATTTTTTCATTCTTAATATATGTGGTTCATTTTCAATTGTCCACTTCAGTATTAATTCTGTGCCTTTAATACAAAACAGTTTATAATATTGCACTTTAGACTGATAGATTGTATAGATTTGCTTTATATTTGTTTCTTTTTTATGACATCTACTGTCTCTTAATCCAATTGGAATCTGTAGTCTTTGATTTACTCAGATTTACTCTTTATCATCCTCCTGCAGTACTCTAGACATCTCTTCTATCACTTCTTCATCTGGAGGAGAAAAATGAAAGCTTGCTGTCTGATCATGCAGCACTGATATTTACCTAATAATTTTAAAAAGAGAGATTTTTAAAAGAGAGATTAAGGTTATGCAAAAACAGTTTGGATAACCTTAATGACAGCACTATGATATTGACTTTTCTGTTTGCAACAAAGATGATTAGGGGACTGGAGGCTAAAACACAAAGAACGGTTGCTGGAATTGAGTATGTTTAGCCTGATGAAAAGAAGGACTAGGGGTGACATGATAGCAGTGTTCCCATATCTCAGGGGCTGCCACAAAGAAGAGGAAGTCAAGCTATTCTCCAGAGCACCTGAGGGCAGGGCAAAAAGCAATGGGTGGAAACTAATCAAGGAGAGAAACAACCCAGAACTAAGAAGAAATTTCCTGATAGTTAAAACAAATAATCAATGGAAAAACTTGCCTCCAGAAGTTGTGAATGCTCCAAAACTGGAAGTTTTAAAGAAGAGATTGGATAACCGTTTGACTGAAATTGCCTGAGCAGGGGTTAGACTAGAAAACCTCCAAGGTCCCTTCCAACTCTCTTGTTCTGTTCTGTTCTGTTCTGTTCTGTTCTGTTCTGTTCTGTTCTGTTCTGTTCTACTCTATTCTGCTCTACCCTACTCTACTCCAAATGCTGTCAAAGTGTACAATAATTCTATTTGATTTTGTCTTTAGTATGCCACTGTTGAACAAAGTGGGGAACGTTACATGACACCTGAAGATTTTGTGCGGCGATACTTGGGACTGTATACTGAACCTCATTATAATCCTAAAACGGTGGATTTATTGGCAGGAGTAGCAGATCAGACAAAAGATGGGTGAGCAATCTACCACTTAATTGTGACCTTTGTTAGGGAATGATGTCATTTTAAATTGCAATCCAAAAGTGAGAGCCGTGTGAAGGTTATCGCTTTCTTTTTAATTCTATCTTACGGCAGCTTCTGTTGGTTTAAGAAACTATTATTTAGTTTTCAAAACAGTCTCTTCAGCTATAATGGTTAAGGGGTTGAACGGGGACTGGAGAAACCCAGGCTCCAGACCAGGCGTGTCCAACCTTTTGACTTGCCTGGGATGCATTGAGTGAAGAGGACTTGTCTTGGGCTACATATAACATATATAGTATAGTAGCTATTGATAAAAATCACATCATAATCTGAAAAGTTACAATCTTATGGGGCCACATTGCTAGCTATCCAGGGCTAAATGCGACACAAGAGCTGGCCATGCCTGTTCTAGCCCAACCTCAGCCACAGAAGTTCCTTGGGTGACTTGATGCTAGTCTTTCTGCCTTAGACCAGCCTGTCTTACAGAATTGTTGGGGGGGAAATATGGGAGAAGAGAGGTGCATGCACGCTGCTTGAAAAGCCGGGTATCAATCTAATAAACGAATAATTTAAAAATTGAAGATTAAGCCATTAGATGCTATGGTCTGTCTAAATTATGTATACAGGTAGCATCTTTGGATTACTTCTTTAATAAGTGAGAAACCATACTGTGTTTGTTGCTTCTGTGAGCAGACATGTGAATATAGGGAAAAAATAGACTAAATAACAGCGTGACATAGTACTCTCTAAGGTAGGGATCAACTACATAGTCTCAGCAGGTGTTGGGTCAATATATTATCCTTAAACAGTGCTCCCGAGTCTCTGCTCCAGTTAAATTAAAATTAATTTAAATTTAAATTATTCTTTTTTTAAAAAAATTCCAAATCTTGATAAACTGTAAAAATACCGAAATCTTAAAACATGTTATTGGATTTTGGTATTCTTTTGCAATCCTCCATGTGAGATTACCAAAACCTTTCATATTTTAGTGATACCATAGCATTTCTAGGCATTAAAAAGATAGGGTAATTTGACAAGCTAAGCTTCTGGAGTCTGAATCACAAATGTTATTATACATGGTAAGAAAACTATTTGCCGAATCAGAGATAATGCTTCTTTTAAGTATTTTCTTGCCAACAATATTTTCATTTTTAAATTGCTTATGGAAACTAATTTACAGATTATCCATTCTCTTCAGACATAACCTTTTAACCCATGCAGTTTTAGAGCAGCTCAGCAGGCGTCCTTTTCTCATTTTGCTTTCTTTGGATCGCCAATTTTATTTTCGAGAAGGGCAGATGTTTCTGGACAATATTCAGGAATTAAACACAGTGGGGGGTGCAAAGGCCACTAATGCCATTGGAGAACTGTGATAGAGAGGCAATTAAAGGTTACTTACAAAATTAAATGTAGCCCTTTTTGTGGGCGGCTGGCAGAATAAATATCTAAATTTCATTTTTTGTAAAATTAAAAGCCTCTTAAATTCCTTAGGGTTATTTGGTAGGCAGATATGACCTTTGCTGCTATTCTAAATTATTCTTTCTTTTATTGTGTTATTCATTAAGGATAAGTAGCTGTAAGTTGCCAAGTAGATGTGTTAAATTAATTTCTAACCATGCCAGAAATCACGCCTTATATCACTGCAATAAAAGGACATGCTGGCTTTTCCTCTTAAATCTCGAATTAGATCTCCTTACTGGGGCTGTAAATGTTGCTGTAGAATAGAGGTGAATTTTTCAGAGGCTGGAAGTTGCATTTCATCTTTTATTAGCATATTGGAAGCTACATTCCCCAAATAGTCATTGGCGAAAGAACAAAAACTAAGCTTGATATGATCTGATTTAAATTGAATATGAACAATTATGCATTTATTCATTTTTATCCTGTCACATGAATATTACATTTTGGGGACAACTTTTGTAAGTCCCTGATTGCTGTATCTGAGACTTTGTCTCTAGGCATTCAGGTTGGGAACTTCTGTTCTTTTGTCATTTTTAAAATTTGATTTGCCTCTGGCTGTATTGCAAACTTAAAGGAGCACCCTGCCTTCTACAGTCTAGTAAAGTTTTCTGAACACCTTTACATTGGTGTTCTCCTTCCTATTTTTTGTTTTATGTAGCAAGTAGAGTGGCTGAGATGTTTGATAGGCCAATTTGTAAGGGAATAAAACTGCTGAGTTCAATAGAAAGATGTGTGTTGTTTATTATGTTCATTAAGATTAAGGAGCTAATTCAGAATTGAAGGCAATTGAAGAAAAGAAAAGGGACAAGTGCATTGAATCCTGGAGGTTTTAATATCTAAATTTCCAGGACAAATATGCATCCAGACAAACACAAAATTCAGAACAAAATACTGGAGGACTAAAGATTCAAATAACCCCAGCTCAGATCAATCCATAGCATAAATTTTAAAAGGATACTTATTTGTATCTAGCTCCATGTTTTTCACTAAATAATCATTTTTAAAAAATATTTACTAGCCTTTTTCCAGGTAGGGATGTGTTCCTTATCTGGTAGAAGCTGATGGAAAGTCAAAGTGGAATTTGCCTTGACCCTTTTAAAAGGATTGTTCCAGAGGATTGTTAACACTTCCTTGAGAGAGGGATCGTTTCCAGCTGCCCTTAAAAGGGCGGTTGTGCGACCTCTCCTCAAGAAGCCTGGCCTGGACCCAGCTCTCTTAAGTAACTATCGTCCGGTCTCCAACCTTCCCTTCGTGGCAAAGGTTGTTGAGAGTGTGGTGGCGCGGCAGTTTCCTCAGTACCTGGAGGAAACGGCCTACCTAGACCCGTTTCAGTCCGGCTTCAGGCCTGGACACAGCACGGAAACAGCATTGGTCGCGTTGGTGGATGATCTCTGGAGGGCCCGGGACAAAGGTTACTCCTCGGTCCTGGTCCTATTAGATCTCTCAGCGGCTTTTGATACCATCGACCATGGTATCCTATTGCAGCGGTTGAGGGGGTTGGGGTTGGGAGGCACCGTTCTACGGTGGTTCTCATCCTTCCTCTCCGATCGCTCGCAATTTGTGTTGACAGGGGAGCAGAGGTCGGCCGCTGGGCCCCTGGTCTGCGGGGTACCCCAGGGGTCGGT
>JAOYMU010000001.1:21542552-21568228 GCA_025802295.1 Psammodynastes pulverulentus
ATGCCTGGCGACCCCTGGGAAAGGGCCGATCGACCCCCAAAGGGGTCGCGACCCCCAGGTTGAGAACCGCTGGTCTATAGTAAGACAAACGTACCATATATTTCTCACTATTTCTCAGATGCTCTGTGACATAATTTAGACCAAACGTTTATCACTTAAAATCATTTAATGAGCTTCTATATTTAAATAAGCATGTGAACTGAAATATCTTTAGTACAAATTCTATATTACTTTAAACTGCATGCCAGCTCTCAGAATTCAAAATCTTTAGATATAAGGGACTTTCATACTGCAGTAGCGTATGTTTTATCTTCAGAACTTTCCTGAAACAGATATAACAATAAATGTTTAACATATTTAATAAGAGATATACCTGTGGTTGTGACAGCATATCCAGGCTCCATGAGCAAATCTTCCCATCAGTAGAAATGCTGATAAGGTTATGGGCATTCTGTGTCCCCACAACATTTACACAATATACAGGATGCTGAAGTAAAATCATATGGCACAGTTTAACAAAGCTTCCATGGAAATTTAAGATATTTTCAAATATATGCAAATCTAAAATTTAAAACCAGTGCTGGTACAGGAAGGATTAAAGGTTCATTCTTGAAGTACACGTATTCCTCACTTACTGATCCTAACTGGGACCAGCAACTCTGACACAAAATGGGAAATTATGTGACTATGACTGTTCTTTCAAGCTGGAAAAAGACAAGACTATTCAGGTCCAGATCTTTGGCTTTTGCTTGCCTCTTAACCACTCCCCTGCCCTTTAGAATGCTTGAATGCCTGTTTACTATCTTATACACATTGAAAGCAATGTGACTGCATGGCAGCCCAGAGCTGGGAGCCATGGGGGAACTATGCAAACAGCTTACAGCTCTCTTGAAATCTCTTCCTCTCCACTCTCTCTGGTCCATGAGGTGGGGGGGGGAGAGGGGAAACAATTGATTTCTTTAGGCAATCAAGATATCTTTGCCTGATCCTTTCCCAGTGCCAGCAAAATTGCATTGCTTTTGATATTTAGAAGGGCAAATAGGTTACTCTCTTGTAATCCCTTTCCACTCCAATCTCTCTTCTCTTTGGGGGGAGGGGGGAGGGAAAAATCCAAAGGTCAGGTGCATGACAAAGCTTACTGGCAGTAATGGCAATTATGTGATTGAGAGATGCTGTAAAGGGTTGCAAATGATTGCAAATTAGCCTTAAAGTTATTTTTCAGCACTGTTGTAATTTTGTAAGCGAATACTACCTCGATGCCAATATTAGGAGACAAAGTTATGACAAAAGACTGAACATTAATAAAAATAGAACAAAAGAAAAATAAAAAGGAAATAGAATAAACGGCTATAGTGATGTAAAAGCAAGGTATACTTATCAACATTCCTAAGCACAGAGCAAAGAAATGACCAGACAGTCTAGATTTTGAAAATATGAATAGCTAATACTTTCATTTCAGGCCTACATGTTTTCCCAGCAGGGAAAATGTGCTTCTCAAGGGAAAGTGAGAGCTAAGGAACAAGCAAAATATGATCTCCTGTTCATAATGAAAAATTCAGAGACCTTGGAACCTGGAGAGAGACAAATATAGATGACAGGAAATACCATAGAACCAAGTAATGTGAAATGGTGAATTTATCCTTTCAGCAAAAAGTTTAATTCAAATAGGATTATAGTACCTTTTATAAGACACTCATTTCTTGAACGTTATACTTTTTTCTTCACATTCTGAATTTTATCCCATCATGCTCTAAGCCAACACTATCCTAGATTACTGAATAAGTCAATGTTTTCCTATGTCTTGCCTTAGTTTCTTTTGTCACTACTTCACACTCTTTCTGTGCACTTTGCACAACATTGTTTATCCTGAAAGGAGATTGGGTGATGAAGATATATGGATCTTCCATTCCCTACCGTGTGAGCAGCAGCTGAAAGAGGAGTCCTCTGAACTGGTGTTCGCTTATTGCTACGGTTATCCCAGAGCACAATTTGTCCAGAGTATGTGCCCCCAACCACCAAATTTGGATGAAATTTTGCAAATGTAGCAGACATAACAGCTGACTGTAAAGTGAAAAAAGAATGTCAATGTTATTTCTGAATATGACTGTTTATTAAATATACAGTATGACACAGGGAATTCATTATTATGCTTAAGGCTATTTTCTTAAGCAAGGGGGTCAGGAAGATAGTTGAATCCAGATAAGTTTGTTCTGGTTTTCTCAGCTGTCATCTTATCTTGTCTAGGTCTTCCATTTATTATTCCACTAGTTGTTTCGTTAGCTGCTCAGGCTTGCATTTGGGAGATGAGCAGCCATATAAATGGACTTGAAATGAATATTTTACAATAACCTATATTGAGGCCAACTTGGACATTTTCTACATTAGATTATTTTAAGTTGAAATAAGACTCTTTAATTTACTTCCCTTAAATTTTTAGGCTATGTATATTTGTTTTCAATATACAAATTGGGTCGAGATGTGGTTATATATGTTTTAATGATAAATGCCGAGTCTATACTTAATGCACAGAATGTCAGGTCATTTTTTTACATAGTATGAGGTTGTGTAAGTTTAAATAAGGCACATTATACCAAAAACTGGATCCTTCAGACATCAACATGTGTTTAGAATGGGTGACATGTGAAGTTCATGTCTCCTCAATTAAATCATTATGCTGATAATTAAAAGGCAAGTCTTGTCCACTTTCACTAATACAAAATTTTTAACCCTGCAAGATAAGAACTTGCATTACCTGGCAGTGAAAGACATATTCTGGAGTTGTTTTCTTATATTTCATATTCCAGACAAGGGCCACTCCGTCAGGCTCATGAGGAGCATCTTCATTGTTGTTGTAAGATGCTACTAACAACTCTGGGTACTGGATAAAAAATAAAAAAAAAGATTCTCTGTTACTAGCTTTAAATAACACATTCAAATAAATCCAAATTAAGTTACTAAACCCAACTTTATTTCTTGGAACTCTAGTTTGACAAGAGAGTAAGGAAAATAGTATCTACTAAGGAAGATTTATTAGACTAAGTAAACTTACCTGAGATGACCAGTCCAAGCAACTAACAACACGATGCTTTGACCAACGTTCATCAAAAAACTGTCTGTTTAAGGACAGTTTAGCTCCTGCCTGAATTTCTCTGAAAAAAAAAACAACAACAATAGAAGAGGTACTGACTTAGCATCATTTCCAGTAAAATTAAAACAATAGAGTAGCACATTTTAGAAATTCCCATATTACCCTTCTTTGTCTTCTAAGTCCCGGCCACTGTAGTCAAAGAAAATATTAATTTGCTCAGAAAGAGCTCTTTCTACAATTCTTGTAGAATGATCAAAGAAGCTCAAAAACTCTTCAGAATGCAAAATCTGTTGCTTTTCTTCTTCTGTTAGTTCATGAGGGGCAACTGTGGAAGAAACAGAATTGGAATATGACTTATAACCAAGAGACTAAAATGAATATATTTTAATGATTTTATGCAATGCTTTTTAATCTTTTAACTTGAATAAATACAAATTTTAAACATAAAGAGAAAAATACACAACAAAACGAAAACAGAAATTTGAGTCAGATAAGCTTCCTTCTTTATATTATTAAAAATGAGGAACATAGCACTCTTTAAGAGAATACCAAAGTAGGGAGAACTTCCTATTGGTAATATTGGTTTTTATTTGTAACAGTTGTTTTTTATTGTTTTAGTATTTATGGTTAGTTCTAGTTTTATATACTGTAAGTCACCCAGAGTTGTTAGAATAAATGGCATATGAATGGATGTAAAGAAATAAAATATTTATACCTTCCTCCTCTTCTTCCTTTTTCAAAATGCTTTCTTCCTCAGGTTCAACTGGTGGTTTTTGTATAACTACATCATCTTCATCTTCCTCATCTGTAAAGAGGAAAGTTGTCAATAATTGCTTGGCCAATTGTAATCTGGGATTACATTTATAGTGAAAAAAATAATCAATCAAATATACTGTCGCTGTCAGTAAACTGTAGTGGTTTTTCTAACACAGCATCAGAACTAAACATACAGTACAGGGTAGCTTTTCACTTTAAATTCTTAACTTCTATCCAGCTTTGTCACTGCAGATGAAACATTCATCCATGTGGCTTTATACTGCATGTTGACATACACCTGCTATAGAATAATGAAAATCAAGCATCTTAACACAGCCCTCTAAACCATAGCTTTTTTTCAGATATGGATTCAATAACAAAAACTTTTTCATAAAGGAAAGAAGTTACTTTAGTTTTGATGATGCTAGCTGGAAAGGCAAATTTTGCTAAGACAATAGCAAGAGAGATTATCTGTTCCTTCCTATCATTCTAACTGCGAGTCACATTATCATTGTGATGTTTGCCAGCGAGCATTTTAAAAGTAGAATGCTGTTTCTTTAACTGCAACAAATAATAATAAGCGTTGACCCTTTGAAATACTGAGAATATATGTAGCAATTTTTGCATTGTTACATTTTGTAAATAGTACAAGCCCCTAGGAAATTAAAAAAGAGCAATGTGGTATATTGTGGAATATGTTTCCTGCCTCTTTTTTTTTCCTGCTTCTCAGAGTATCTTTCTTAAAATACTTATTTCATTCGTTAACCAGCTATGTCATCTGTCTAGGAAAGAATGAAAGCAGAAGCCTGCATCCTGCCTTCTTGCAAGTAATGAGGCAAGATTCAACAGGGGTTTATTTGTTACAGCCATTCCCCTGACCCATGTTCAAAGTCATGGGGGGAGGGGAGGGAAGAGTGGTCAAGAGGTGCAAACCAGCTGCCAAGCTATGGTCCCAGCAGCCAGGCCAGCTGACTAGACAGCAGCAACCAGATGGTATTGCTGGGATTGTCTATCCCCGCTCTGAGGTGGCAATGGGATGGCACAGCATTTTTCTGCTTGACTGCTTCCAATTATGTTTTTTCTCCAATGGCAAGTCTGTGCAATTACTAACTCTCCAGGAGGTCCAGAGACAAGCCTTTACCCTGCAAACAAAAATACAGCTTGTAGGCTCTACCAGCTGCCAAGCCACACACATAGTGATAGGCTGAAGCAAAATCTGAAAGAAAAAAAAAGAAAGATCTTTCTAACTCTAGTTTAGTCAATAAAAATATAAATCTATACCTGAAGGAACAAATGTCTTAAATGACACTGTATAATGCATACAATAATACAAACACCAACTTAATCAAAATGATAATGACGTATGCCAATCCCACATTATATGAAATCGAGCGATTTTTACGTTCTGACAAGTTTACAGAACTAGGATAAATGGCATGAACAATTTCAATATATGCTCATACTTCTGAACCAAATGGTGAAGGTTAAAATCTTTCCTTTCAAGGGCCTCAATCAGCCACAAAGGAAAACAGTAATCACTGTCTTTTCAACCAGCCCAACCACATTTGTCAGCCCTTTCTCCGTCAATGCAGCCAGAGCAATCAACCTGCCAAACATTCAGAATGGAAAAACAATCTGAAAATACAGGGTATAATGCACCTGCCAGTGAAAATGGCCATTTCAAGAAAAGCTAGTGATCTCAGTGACCCTGCTGAGGAGGCGGTGGTGCAAAGGGGAAAGAACGCGTAAAAGAATTCTTAGCGATCTCCACTCTCTTGCACATTGACATTTCCTTACAAAGCCTGCCAATTACAGCTTTTGTGCTACTTAAAAAAAATGAAAGCTTTTTTGGACAAAATAATCACACAGAGAAAACGGAAAGACACTGCTCCTTTTTAGATGAATTTGTACATACAATGGACTATTAATCAGAAAACTGGATAACAGAGCAATTCTATGCCATGTGCCCCAAACAAGAGACTAGATTTCCACCCAAGCATTGGGGAAAGAGAAAATTGATAAATGCATAATTTTCGCTTAATAATGAGAGATTGTGAATAGCAAATTACAAAGCAATGACTAGATTAAATAATTTGGTTGAATTAAGTGTGGACTCCTCTTTTTGTAGGGAGACACGCTACAGCAAACAATGCCACTGTGCCTTCAGAACAGAAATGCCCCCTTGACCTTTATAAGTTGTTCAAAGCTCAAATTCCATACATTTAGAAGTTAAATCTCAGCTTCCTGGCTCTGCCATTCCATTCTAATTCTAAGTACCATTTTCTGTGATAGAAGTCAAATCCTTGTCAAAAGCAGATGGGCAGCTCTCTACTACTGCCCAAGCGATCTGGTTATTTACATATATTACAGAGATGAAATCTGATAATCAATTGTCCCTCCCTTTTCATATTTCTAGTGTAGATGACAGATGTATAAACAAATTCCTTCTGGTCTTTATTCTCTATTTGCTGTCAACGCTTAGGAATAACTATTATTGAATCTCAGCCCTAGAAATGGCATTGCCGCAATTACATAAATACACTTGCAAGCACTGGAGCAATTTTTCATCTCACTTTAATACTCATTTTTAAGATGTATGCAAACGCCACTAAATAAATATCAAACTTTCATTCTATTGATCTTACATTTTATCACTTAATAGCAAAGGAATTACGAAAACTAAGTGGATATCCAAGAACGGTTATTCCTTAGTAGTTTAAATTTAAGCTGATATGCAAACAAATCAGCAGAATTATAAATTCACTTCAATATATACACACACGTGGTATTTATTTTAGAACAATCTAATATTCTGGCAAGAAGCCATAGCTTTTTCTAAATCATCCCTCTGCAGGTCAACAAATTTGGGCTAACTATGTGACCAGAAAATTCTCTAGCTGTCAAAAGTCCAATTCCTGCTTTTTACCCAATAGTACACAGAGCCTTTGAAGTACTTCAAGCAATGCCTGATGCTTTTCAAACATCACTGTGATCCAAGAGATGAGGTTTCTGTCTATTACTCACTAGCCTAAATGATGCAGTTGTGCTGGCATAATGGCAAGCACATCTGAAATTCCTGCTGCTTCTGCCTTCTTTGTTCCTTGTATTCAACCCATTGTCAAATTAAGCTGCTTAATCCTGTACAATACTGTAAAAATGTAGACCTACTTAATTTTTCTCCCTCAATATATACTGGTCTATAAAATCTACTTCTCCAGTTTTGTCACCTTAGTATCCAAATGACACCTGCTCTCTTAAATAAATATACCCTTTCTTCTGGGTATATATATATATATATATATTAACGTATATATTATTGTTCATACTGTAATATTCATTCATAATATAGATATTAATGTTCATACCAACTGCTCTCCTTCCTTCCAATATCCTGTTTTGTGAAGCCTTTGAATTTTACTTTAATGTCTTGCCTTGCTGAAAGAAAGCCTATTCATATATCACCGAACATAAAATCTTTCCCTTATTGATCTCACTTCCATCTTCTTTTTTTAAAAAAAAATATTCTTCAAGTGCAGCTATAAGTATCCGTTTCTGTTTGCTTCTCAATAAAGCTCCATATACACCAATCGTTCTACTAAAAACACACCATAAAAATAAAGATGTAAAATTATCCAAACTTTTAAAATAGTCATACAGGTTGTGGTGGGTTTTTTTGCCAATATATATGTCCCACAGAATGTACTATTTTCATGACTATTTTGCATACAAGATGTTACAAATACAGTATTATGTGTGAATTAAAATCAGGGTACTAAACAGCAGCGAAAGTTAAATAGTGTTGCTTACAATACTATTTAATGCACCAGCTGTACCATTCTGGATTAGGCCCTGGAAAATATTTTGAGAAAATATCCAGAGCTCTTTTATTTCGTTGCCGTTATCTCTTTTATTATTCAGCATTCAAGATTTACCCCAATGATGCAGAAATGCTTTATTTATTTCACATTAAAAGCTACACTGCCACACAAGAACATAACAATGAGGAGTGAAACTACATGTCAAATCATTTTACTGATGAATATTTATTACAATATACTAAGTGGTTACTATGTTTTTTCCTTGACAGAGGATCTAAGGTTACAAGGCAAGCATTAAAAATCTGTAAAAGTAGCAGTTACTTTTAAAATGCCAAATCTCTTCTCAATGAATGGTAAATGAACCAGTGAATTTTTACTTAGTGTTAACATCAAAATTGTGCTGTATTTTGTTGAGATGAGAAGAAAAGCAGGCTGTAAATTAGACAGCGCCTTGCAATGACTCTAAGAGAATGAAGTTCCAGTTGTCTGCGGGGACTGTTGTTGCAGAGTAGGTTAATCAAAGTTAAATCATCTGTGAAATGGGTGTCTTTTGTTAAGCCGAAGTGTCTTCAGATCACATTTACTATCTCTTTTATTTTGTTTTTGGCAGATACTTCTTAAAAATAGTAGAAGGAAGGAAGTATCCTAGTCAAATCTTTTTGTATTACATATAGATCTAGAATTTTTCAAATGATAAAAGTTTTGACAATATTAAAGCACTAAGTAGAGATAATATGGTTAGATCCACTTCACTGCTAGTGGCCTCATTTGCATCCCTGCTTACCTTTCTTTTCTCATTCTATTAAAAATCCTATGCATCGAAGTCCTGACAGTGACACCTATCAGTAACACTGCAAGATAACGATAAGCTTTCATTCAATGGAAGCTAACTGATTGTTACTTGTATTGGGGAATAAGAGACAGGCAATCTGAAGTCACTTTGAAGATACACATCAACAATCAAACCTCTAACTTATGTGTTAACTTGACTACTTTGCCTTTATATACCTTTTCCTTACAGGAAAGAAGCATAGAAACACGCGAGACTAATATTTCACTGAATCTTAAACTTGATCAATATTAAACTACTACAAAACATTGCACAGGCAATTAAGAAAAATGAATATGTATGGTGACTTTTCTTTTCCCCATGTTCTGGAGCTACAGTATTTATTCATTTCAGGGGTCCACTGTGTCTTACATACACAATACAGTACAAAACTGGAAATTACAATTATTAACACACAGTATTCTGTCCAGATACATTATTTTGTTATGGGAACAATGGGAGAATTAAATATAGAAATAATTTAGTACTTTCATACTGAGCAATACATCCAGAAATGGATGTCTATAATATTATAGATATCAAGGATATCTATAATATAAAGCTATAATATAGAACAATTACGGAGTTATTGTTTTCCAATTGTTAAGACCTGAAAACACTAAAAATGAGAAGATTGTTAATGAACCAAGTCTTTATAACTTCCCAATCATTTTCAGATTCTAAAAAAAATGACATTTTTGCTTTTATTGCAATTTTTCAAGCAGACCATGCAACCTGGAATGCATCATATGCCTTTTGAGCATCAAGTCTACTTCCTACAGCATCTGTTGGAAGTTCATAAGCTCTTCTAGGAAAACTCTAAGATTCAAAACAGAACCTCCCTTCCCTCCTTCCCAAGAAAGGTAATCTTCTTCTTAATCTATGTCTTTTAGTATCTTGGATGGTAAAAGAAGTCTTAAAAAAAACATTTGGCCTGTTACTTCTTTATTTTTATTGCTTTTAACAGCATGTAAGATACTTTAAGTTACTCCTTTTTCACTTTAATTCTTGAGTTAAGCCCCTGTAACTAACGGTTAGGAAGAAGTTTATCACTGCCTTCTGGATTTTTTTTTTCAGTTCTTAGTCTAACAGGAGTACATAAATAATGCATAAATGAATAAATAGGATATATAGCACAAAAACTATATTTTGCAGAACACCTTTTAGTATAAATCTTTAATATAAAATTAAGACATATTTGAGGGCAAGTTTGGTGTAGTGGTTAAGACAACAGGCTAGAAACCAGGAGATTGTGTACTCTAGCCCCACCTGGGACAGGAAGCCAGCTGGGTGACCCTAGGCCAGTCACTTTCTCTCAGCCCTCGGAAGGAAACAATTTCAAACCACATCTGAAAAACCTTGCCAAGAATAGTGCAGGGACTTGTCCGGACAGTCTCCAAGAAGGGAGCACAATTGAACAGAAGAAAAATAAAAGCGGTTTTTACCTTAAAGTAGAATTTGTAACCCATATTGAGAGTCTAATCGGACTACTTGATAATTAAAAGACCCACGAGCAATCATTCTAAATATTTAAACACACCTAATTTCCTCTCTGACTCCATGCCGACCTAACCCTAAGTGGGTTTTCCTCCCATGGGATTTTGCCATGTATTTTATCACAAAAAGTAAATAGGGGAGGCTCAAATAGTCAGCGCAATCCTAACCATACCGATGCACTATGAATCTGTTGAATCTGACCATAACCCTCATAAGCCTTTCCCCACCTGTGGAATTTTGTCTACATGGCTAGATCAGTACATGTACACAAAAATTGGATCTGTTTATCTATGACAAGAAACAGATAACAATTACTGGTAGTCCTCACTTAACAAAAATAACTGGGATAAGAACCTCTGTCGCTAAGCAATGCAGTTGTAAAGTGTGATATCACATGAACACTTTAGCAAAACTGTCCTCGCTTACCCTTGTTAAGTTAATTACTGTGGGTCATTAAGCGAGGACATCATGTGACTACAACTTCTGATTTCCTGTTGGTTTCCTCACCAACTCTTCTTGTGGAAAGCCAGGAAGAAAGGCTGCAAATCATAATCATGTGATTGCACCTACCGGAACTTCAAAAACCATCGTAAGTATCACTTGTTCAGTGCTGTTGTTTGAACAGTCCCAGAACAAGTGATTGTTAACTGAGGACCACCTATATAGGGAATTAATTGTTAATTATAACAAAGCCAGTTTATTATAGTGGTTAAGATGCTGGCCTAGAAACAAGGAGATTGTGAGTTTTAATCCCTCCCTTAGGCAT
Source organism: Psammodynastes pulverulentus (assembly GCA_025802295.1). NCBI lineage: Eukaryota > Metazoa > Chordata > Lepidosauria > Squamata > Psammodynastidae > Psammodynastes > Psammodynastes pulverulentus. Next base: position 21,553,307 of record JAOYMU010000001.1, read on the forward strand.
AAAAGCTGACTTTGGGCCAATCACTCTCTCTCAGCCCAACCCCTCCCCCCAAAGGCTTGTTGTGGAAAAATGGGAGGCAGGAATATTAGGTATGTTTGCTGCTTTGAGTTGGTATACATATATAAATAAATAGCAGGATTGTTCTTGTTGTTCTGTCCACCCTATTCAGCATAAAGGCAAGCTTATAGATACATCTCTTAACTGTGTATTGCCCTGACATTCTTTGATGTCAAAAAAGGCATCATGTATATCAGATTAACTACTGTGTTTTATCCTTTGTATTACATAGTAAAAACACAGAACAAATGACATTTTTGAATCTGTTCTTTGTCACAAATAAATAATGTTATGCATACAAACTAGAAAGAATGATTAGAGGCAATTATGGTTGCACATCACTCCCATACCACCCAGTTTCTTCTAGATCAGGGATGTCAAACTGGCAGCCCATAGGCCGGATGCACAGGCCATGCCCACCCCAGTTCCACGAAGGAAAAAAACATCACGCTAAGTCACATGATGGCAATGTGACGCCGCGAGTTTGACACCTGTGTTCTAAATAGTTCCCTAGTTTTCTAGAACACATTTTTAACATATGCTAGGCTTGGGTGTGTGTGTGTGTTGTTTTTAGTTTTTGCCATAGCACATTCCAGTGTCAAAAAAGAAAGCCACTTTACATGTTCCACATATGCTGCTAACTTTTTAAAAATCTTTTTTGAAGCTATAATTGTACACGGCCATTTATTGATCTATAAATGTGCCTTTTATTGCCCTTGTGACTATAAATAGTTCTACTATTTATTTTATATTAAAGAAACTCTGCAAAGCCTTATTTCTCTAAGAGAAAAAGACCCAGATATGATACTTTATCAAAATATCAAATGAAAGTAAGAGCACATAAGAAATAAGCCAGAATGCCAATTCAAATTTCTTGACAGAATTGTTTTCCTTTCTGCAAATATTTTTCAATATTTTCCACAACAAAAGTATTAAATTTATTTCTTGTATCAAGGTTTATGACGCTTATCTGGTCACATATAAGTCTTTCTATATAGAAAGGTATTCTTTAAGTATAAGGAAACAGTAAGAGTGAAATTTATATTTACCTTCTTTAGGCTGAGTCATAACTGGAGTTTGGGTCTCCTTTGTGTATGTGACCATTTCTCGAGGAGGAAAGTCGACTTGAGTAATTTTGGACATTGCAAGTTTAATAGGTCCACGTCTAAAGAAAATGAAGTGGAACATTATAAGGAACATGTTTACAACACCCTGCCCAACACAAGTATTCTATGGAGCAGTTCTATGTGAAAATTTGACAGAAAATTAATAGAACTAAAGTAAAATTGATCACAATTTCTTATACTGTTTCAGATGGCATAATTTGCTATTAAAAGTAAATAAAATTGATTCATTTCAGAATTTTGTACAACAGAATTTCATGAACAGGATTGTCGTGTACAGCCCCATACTCTCAAGAATTCCAAAACATCACTACAGGATAACTTTTATTTTAGACTTGATTATTTTCTCTATTATTCTGCCATATAGAAATGCTAATAATAACAATAAATAATGTGCAAGCCTATATCTAACCTAATATAAAGCACGTGCTTTGTATGTAAACTCAGTAGAACTACAATTTAATTTATAAAATATCATGTTAAAATAAATTATAATTAAGATACCATTGTGCATTGATTTTTGAATTAGAGACTCATGAAATGCCTGAACAACTTCATGATAGGAATGCACAGATTTGATTTGAAAGAGGTGCTCTGGAATGCAAAGAAACATGTAACTATTGAGGGGAGGCTTCTGCTACAGCTGTGTGATCATAGAAACAGACCAGACATCTTTAAGGAGCTGCAGATAAGAGCCATATTTACATTGCTAAAAAGTACCTCTTCAAAATTATATCCAAAGTACTGCACTATCATAATACATCACGAGATGGTTCCTATTAAACATATGAATATATGCCTATTATATTTTGGCCATTAATACACCTATGCTTCTCAAAAATGTTATAAGGTAGAAAAGCCCAATAATCCTGTTCTATTCCACACACCATAATAAAGTTTCGTGTTTATATTACACTCTTCCCACTGCAATTCACGTTTATTCTTTGCTCTTATATGATAGGCCAATTTAATTCCTGTACTATATTTATTTATTTATTTATTTATTTATTTAATTCAGACTTATAGCCCGCCCCATCTCCACAAAAGGACTCGGGGCGGATAACACACACAAATAAAAACACGGTTTTTGAACAGGCAAACTATTTGCAGATTCATACTTTGTTACAAATATCAAAAGGTAATCAATTATTTTTTTAAATATAGAAAAAACATTTAGTAAATTAATAAGTGAAAACTAAAGTGCTATATGTAGATTCAAAAAGTGACAATCTAGAATTATAATTTATGTTGTATTTACAGCCCCCCCCCCCAATTATGTTAGTCAGTTTTCCCAAACACATATTTTCTAGTTTTATATTGTTTGGAAATGTATTCTAAAAACTGCTGATTAACAAATTCAACACTATATTATTGCTTAATATCTTACCTAATCACAAGGAAAATGGTTTCACGTGTTATTTTTAAGAATCCTACTTTGAACATATATAAACAATTGCTACATAAAGATGGAAGATAAAAAAAAACTCTGCTGTACCCCAGATCGGAATCAGAGTGGAGCTGTAGAACAGATGGATCAGTATCCCAATGCAGCGTCCTGATACACAGGTTGAAGGACAACCATGCAGCATTAGCAAAAAAGGCCATAGATTAGTAAAGCAAGTACAGTCTATGAAATGTTAAAGCTATTGTTACACTCATATTATGGTTTCAAAAACAAAGAAATGCCAAAAGATCAGTTAGTGAAAATCAAGTGGGCATTCAGCGCTACAGGAAAACATGCAATATATAATCAATTAAAATACAAACATACAATTAGTATTGCTAGTAATATTATATACGGGCTATCAACATCTGAAAACCATTTGTTTTCGCTATCTTTTTGCTACTGCCTAGATTTTTGCAATCGATACCCCTGACTGACTGCAATATTATATTAATCAAATAGTTCACAGCCCCTTTTCACAAGCTTAATATGCTACATTTTAAAGTATTAATGTTAACTAGATTATTTATAAAATCTGTGATTCATCAATTTTATTCAAAATATATGCAAATGTAATAAAGTACATGTTTTTAAATTAGCCAATAAAGATTTCTTTAATTAGATGCAATTGATAGTATTACTAGATACATTACATTTTTGAAGAGTTATAATTTCAAAAACATGAAAAACATGTATAAAATATACAGATTTAGTAGTGCCATCTGATCCATTTCATTAACATATTGTAATCTTGCCCCAAGCGTTAAATATGTTCAGGAAATTGTCATATTGGTAAAGGAAATGAGTCAACACATAAACCTTTGGGTACAGAAAAAAATGCTTTTCCACTGGGATATACTACTGCTAGTGTTTCCAAGACATGACATTGCTATAATTACAGGTTAAGCACAGCCTTGGGCTTATGTCATTTAATTTAAAACCAACCCAAGACATCCAATGTCAAGAAAACAGCATGTTTAATAAACTTATTCTAAATATGCTTAAATTCCAGTGAATCAAAAGTAGTCTTACAGCACGATGCAGAATGCCAGTATATTCATATAATAAACATATAATGCAACATACTGCATTGTAAAAGATGTAAAAGCAAATATATTTCATATAGTTTATTCTAAATATGCATATACATTTTACTAACTATTTTTATCTATATTGCCAATAGTTTGCAGGCAGAAATGGCATAATTATTCCAAAATTTATTATTGGGATATAATCATATTGCCACGGCCCCAAAAATGATACGAGTGTTTACATTAATGTTATCTTCTTTTTATCAGCTTTTTTCTTTGAGGAGTGTTATCTTCAATGTTGGGTAGAATTATTACATTCTGTTTCTCATTTATTCAGAGGAACAGTTGTTTATAAATAATTCTAATTATTTAACTATAATATTGTATGAATAGATAATATAAGATACAAATTGATATTTTCAGGCACAGAACTCTGTTCTGTCTCAAAGGCAGCTAGCATCTTTCTTTTATATATGCTAATTAAATCTTTCTGTTTCCTTTTTTACTGTGCCTCTCTCTTACATCTTTTCCCCAGTTTTTTTTAGCTTTCTGTCCTACCTTCATTATAAGGAGTGTTCAGTTAACTCTTTAACTCCCATTTCCTCCTAACGTATGCAAAAAGGCCAACTTTACACTCTGAATACACAGGTTTTCTGTTGTATTATAATGAAATTGGTTTTGTGCAACTTGAAAATAATTTGAGACCCGTGCATATTGCGTATAACTGGTTTACACTTTGCTATTTTCCATTGTTCAAAATTTTTCATATAAAAAATTAAATCCAACAATTCTCATTTATATCCTTTAAGAAAGAGATCTTAATAAAGATTCACAAAAAATAAGCAACCAACAAAACAGTACTGTAAATACATAGTAGCTGAATAACATTGAAACAGGTTTTGAGGGTAAAAATGGAAAAAAAATGTTTAGGCAAAACCTCCTTAAAAGTAGGGGTGCAATTAGCCAAATGTCACAGATAACATGACAAGTTTTGGGAGAAACTACTAAAAATAGCCTGTTGTACTTTCATTGGACAAAGAGCAGACCCAACCATAAGTCTTCAGGTAAGTTCACATAAAAGTTGGTTATGTTAAATAAAAGATGGTACTTGAGGTTAAAAAACTGCAATGACTTATGACCGTAATTCCTGGTTCAATTAGAATAATAATTTAACTTCTGCTGTTGTTTTAAATTAATCTTTTCATTAGTTCTCATTCTTCTGGTTACCCAAGGTTTCAAGAATATACATTGCATTGTCTAATCTTGATTTTATTATATTTTTAATTTTATATTTTAAATCTTGTCTTTGATCAATTTTATTAGTAGCAAAAAAAGGGAAACATTTATTGATTCATTCAAACTCAATTAATTCCCCTGTATTTGAAAAATCAAACGGGCGGATTACCAGTGTGTTATGATTTCTTTGATCTTAAAAACTTTGGGCAGGTTTAGAACTATTTGCACTTTCTTCAGAAGAGATTACATTACTGTGCTTTCTGGGGACATTAAAAGGTCAAACACTATGCTGACTTGTTCTGTAAATATTCTTAACTCTCTTACAAATTTAACGGAATATGAATTGAGAAGGCATATTATAGCAAGAGAGCCAGTATGGTCTAATGGTTAAGACACCAGACTAGAAACCAGGAGACTGAGTTCTAGTCCTACCTTAAATATGAAAGGCAGCTGGGTGATTTGATGTGGATTCTATTAAAAAGCTGACTCATCAGACTTGAATATCTGTACTAGATAAATGTAGATGGAAATTTGGAATAGACTCTCCTGCTCGCGCAGGGAGTTGGACTAGATGACCTCCAAGGTCTCTTCCAACTCTGTTATTCTATGTTCTAAATGGTTGCAATATGCTTACCGCTACAGGATAAAGAAAGGCTGGGAAGCAAGTAAGATTAGTTCCAAGTTTTCTATACATTGCAATCTACTTCCTAGTTGCACTGAAAATCACAAAGCAAATATTACTGAAGGATGGCAAGGAATCAGTTATATATAATTTCTGGCTAGCCACCCCCCAAAATGAACAGATGGTTCTTGAATTATGATGGCAATTGGGATTGGGATTGCCATTGTTAAACAATCTGATTGAAAAGTGTCACATCATCCAACTGCATCATTTAGTGACAGCAATCTAGGCAATCCTGCTTGCCGTTGTAACCTTAAAATGTGCAGATCATTAAGCAAAAAGCAGTGGGTATTCCTGATAAAGACTGAGGGGGTGCCATGATGGTCTGGGGAAGTTTTGCCATATTGATCTACATATTTAAGGCTTCACGGTAAACTTTAGCATGTAGTTTCCCAGTAAATGTTGGGCAGGATGGAAACCTACACTAGGATATTGCCCAACCTTATAACTGTTTTCCATACAACTGCCTAGATGATTCCACTCATCACTGCAGTTTTAAAATCAGGAGGAAAGTTAATGTTCATATGTTTTGCTGAATGCAGCATCACTTATGTAACATTCTTATCCTGCATTGTTTCTAACATTTTATTTTGAAGTCTGGTCTGTCACCATAATAAATTCTATCTATCTAGAGCATATTTTAAAAACTGTTGGCAGCAATCATGCCGGGTCATGCAGATGTTGGCAGCAATCATACAAAGATCACTCAAATTTATCAAATCAACCATATCAGTGACAAGAAAGCTTTCTGAGTCAGCTGAAAACTTCCCAAGGGCAATTTAAAATTCATATGTGAATGTGTATTCGGAGATTTCCCTAACAACATGCAATAAAAGATAATTCATTTTTATAATTTTGCAGCTGTATAGGCCATTTCTTTATAAACTTTTATTACTAATACTGGTGTTTAATGCTTCTGCCACCTTCCTGATTTCTTGTTATTGGTAAAATAATTGTTAAATACATTTTTGTTATCTTTATATTTAGTAATATTCTTTTCAAATTATGTATTTTGCCTTTAAATCTTTTGTCTGTCTAAATGTATGATTTTTTAGTTTATGTTTTTTAGTTTTGTTAATTACCGTAAATACTTTTAAGAAGACTTTAAAAGTAGAGTCTTTAGGAATGCCTATAAGGTCATGCTGGGTCCTATAGATATATTATTTGTTGTATACATTTAATACTATGGTAATCTTAAATAATCTATAAAATTCTTTTAAAAGTTTATTTTAAGATTATTTTTTGTTTAAGTGACTTTTAACCAATTCATTCATATTTTATACACTTAACTAGCATCCAGATGCCTGATTATGGCATTTTCTAGACAATATAGACTAAATTTAATAAGATTGTTACAACTATACCTATAAAATTCAACAAACAATTAATTTCTTGGGCACTATTCAGCATTTCTAAGCAAATATAAGTAATGGTAGTTTAAAAAAAATCTATAAGCTATTTTTTCCAATTTATACCAAAATACTAAGAATAGATACTATCTTCAGAACTATACTTGCTATAACATTTGAATCTATAGCGTATACTGTTTATCTGTTGACATTATCCTGTGACAGAGAATTCTGAGGTAAGTAATAACACCAATTAATACAAAGAAACTAGGCTGCAGTTTGTTCTCAGATTGCAACAATTAGTTGAGCAACCATTCAAAGTTACAATGATGTTGAATGAGTGGGAGTTACGATCAGTCCTCAGAGTTCTGACCGTCACAGTATCCTCAAAGTGAAATATTCCCAATCTAAGCACTTGGTGCTCAGCTTGTTATTACAATATCAGCCAACTGTGGTAATCTGATTTGTAATTTGCAATGTTCCTTGACTTACCCACAAGCAAAGTCAAGGCAGAAGTCAGGAGGAGGTTGCACATTGTTCCTGCTGCTTTTTCACCAGTTCTCCATAGTGCCTGCCTGCAGCAACCTCCTGTAGCACCCGCTCACACTCCATAGCATCTGCCTGCAGCACACCCTGTCTTCTACTTATACAAGTCTTATAGGTACAAGTGAAACTTATGGCTTAAAGGCATAATTAACTCCTGCTCTACATTATTAACCTGACCACATGATTATGTTAAACTGGCTGTGGTTAAATAAATCTAGAGATTACTATGTTTCTTAATAGGAAACCAGAGATTTTAAAAAATCAAGTAGTAATCGTTATGTTTCAACCTTTAGACTACGGAACATAGCTAACAGAAGCAGGCCTTTCTCTCCCTTTTAACTTCTTGCAAAATTTGCTCTAACGGATCCTTTAAATCTCTAAGTCAGCTACTTAAAAGAAAGAAACACTAGTACAGTGATAGAAATGTAGAAACTTGGGACGTTAAAGTAAGAAATCTGATGGTATAACTCAAAAAGATAAGGAATGATGAACAGAAGGAGAACACCGAATTAGATATCACCACAATCAATAAATACAAAGCAGTGGAAGGCCACAGAACAAGACAGTGTTATTTTCAAATCTATTTAGTAAGCTACCAAGGTTTCTATCTCTTTTCTCATCTTACCACATGCCAATAACAATTTTGTCGATTATCAGACATACTAGCTTCTTCATGAAGTAAAACCAAGAACTAGAGTATTTTGACATACTGTACCACAGCACTAAAAAAGAATACTTGATAATAAATATCTGATTACTTATTTCGCCGGTAGAAATGAAAGAACTTAAATTAATGATTTAAATTGTTCAAGTGGTGTTTTATTCAAAGGAATGCCATTCCAAGATGCAACATTAGGAAAATATCAGTAGAGGAATTAGGAACCTTTAGAAAATTACATATTATATGGACTCTCTTTCCTTAGTATATACATACATTATTTCAACTTAAATATTTTCATTTTCTTATTTGGTTTTCCAGAGTTTTAGCTGAGAATTTAGTACAGTTCAAGGCACATTTTGGCAAGAAGACACTGGCCTCCACTTTCAGTCAGCAATCAAATTCTGCTGAATAGAGGGAGGAGAAAGCCACTGGGATATGTCTTGTGACATGCCAAGAAGAAAGGGCTATATCTTTTGATACATATATTATATTATTGATAAATACCCTAACGAAGTATTTTATACTTCATAATATTAATTATTCTGAGAAAACATACCTTGAACCAACAGCACCATCACCAGAATCCTGGCTTCCAGCCTCACTTGGTGTGCTCACAGATTTTGAAGATGGAGACATAGGAGGAGGGACTAAATAGTGAAACAGACAGGTATCCGCTGTTACTAGCCGTAGAGGTTGCACAGCTTAGGATGTTTCCAAATTAATTTAATATGGGAGCATTAAAAAAGTGATGGTAAACAAAAGAAAACAAAAACAAACAAAATGGATGAAAATGAACAATAGAAAAAAAGGGGAAAAGACAATGTTAACATATCATGCTGGATATTCATGCAGTATTTGCCATTTAAATGCATTTTGGGATAATATTAAAAGATGTTATTTACTTAAAATGCAAGGAAAAATATAGATTATTAATATAAAGGCAACAATTTCTTGGAAATTAAAAATGCAATGTATTGCGTAGAATTCCCATAAGTTTTGAGGAAAGGTCTTATTAGAATCAAGAGAGAAAGAACTAAGATGATTATCCTTTCCTGACATTATCTACAGAAAAACAACAGAATAGCAGACAAGTTTACTTATCTTATTTTATTTTAATTTAATTTTATTAATTTTTTATGCCTCCATCTCTCCTACAAGGTAATTCTGGGCAGCTTACAGGTTCCAGGCAGCAATTAGTTTTAGAAGAGGTTGATGCTGAATCCTAGGGCCCTTTGCAGATAAGGACTTGTAAAACATGTTATTATGTATTGGAAATAATTTATTTTCAGCGCATTCTCTATTTTCTAGTTCTCACATCTAACTTTTATTAAACAAATTCTGAAATGTTAAGTGGCAGTGGTTAACCTTAAATGATTTTTTTAATTACTGAAGAGAGTAGGATTGCATGTTTCTTTACTGTTTTGATTTTAGAGAAAACAGAATTTTTCACAGAAAATCATTCCTACACTAAACATTTTCACCATTATTGTGGTTAAATATATTGGCTTTGATCTACAGTGTCCGTTTACAAAGTCATACTCACAGTATGCTTCAATAAAGGAAAATGGGAGAGAGCCAATCCCTGTTCCAGTATTGCACTATGCAGCATTGCTCAATACTCTCAGATAATTAAAATATAGGCACTGATGGAGGGTGAAATATATTTAAACAGCTTAAACTTACTATAGAACTGATGAAATTGATAAAATCTTAGCAAAATTTGCATATAATACATTATTTTGTTCACTACTGCTCCTTAAATGTTAATTTGGAAAAAAACAAAACCCCTCACAACCAGTGTTAGATACTAATTCAACTAATTATTTGATTATTTAAAAAGAGACAGTTGACTTAAAGTCAAGAGTCCTTGTTTAAAAGTGGAGCAGGGGTGAAGGTAGGGTAGGCAGGCTATTCAAGCCTGACAAGCCTGGGAGTCTGTGGGTGCATCATCTTTCCAGAGCTTGAGATTTTCCACCTTTGGTTCTAAATTAGTGGTATTTTCCAATAAAAGAGCTGACACGCAATTGGGCATCTTCCTGGACTCAGACATCCTGCTTAAAGAGGAGATGACAGCTATGGTCAGGACAGCCTTCACTCAAATTCAACTCATATGCCAATTGCAACCTTTCTTGGATAAAGGGTCCCTTCTCACCGGAACCTATGTCTTCGTCATCTCATACGTGAATTACTGCAATTTACTCTACTTGACCTGCCTTTGAAGACAACTTAGAAGTTGCAACTGGTCCAGAATGCAGTAGTACAAGCAATTATGGCTACATGCTCATTTTCCCGTATACTTGCTTTGCCACATGAGTTGCATCAATTATCTGACGGAACTTAGGAAATGGACCTTCTCTGTTATGACTTCTGCTTTTTGGAATAAAGGTTTGGATGGTCCTGAGTCCTGTCCCTGCAAAGCTTTAAATGATTTCTGAAAACCTATATTTTCCCCCAAACTGTGATATAGGTTGAAGTAAGTCTACTTGGTGTACAGTATCTATTCTGGTTAGGGCATGTTTGTTTTACTCTTACATATACTCCTGTTTTTTTTTTTTGTTTTTTTTAATATTATATGTTTTAAATCTGTACAATATTCTGTCATTGTCAAGTTAAAGGCCTTATAATTCTACATTATGAATAAATAAAATATTTTAACTAGTCACTGCTGCCATCTACTGGCTAATTTACATTAGTAGGAATAATCTCATAGTAATTTCTCTCATTCCCAGTAACTTTCATAAAATATTTTTAAATTGAAATGCTTAAAATACTTAATGTGATTTTTTTTCAGTTTCAAAAGCTTTTCTATTGTTCATGGCACTCTGAATGGAAATTTCACATTTGCAGGGAGTCCTTACTTGAGTGTAAGAAATACTAAAAAATGGAACCAAGTGGAAATAGCATTATTTTATTTCCATAATAGTCTTGCTATTAGAATTTCAAAACATATTGAAAAATTGCATTAACAAAGCAAAATGAAAGATCTTGCTGAATTAGCACTTAAGTCTTAATTAATAAAATTGACTAATTATTTATTAAATTAAACAGTTAATAGGTTAGTTTAAATTAATGCAGGATCTAAAAACTAAAATTAAATTAATGTAGGATCTAAAAACCAAACTTTTAAATTTTAAATATCCCATTTTTGTTATGAAACTGCCTACTATGGGATTATGGTTCTTGGCCTCTATAGGCAGCACTACAGTGATTTACTTCAAACTTTTCCATTTCCTGGCACTAAGGATAATGAGAACCCTCATGAACAGATGGGAACCATATGTGGTTAATGGTGCTCTTGCTCATGAACTACCTAACTAAAATAATACTGAAAGTAATGACAATATTTCATACAAGGGATCAAAAATATTTGCCCTCGCAGAACTTACTAAGCAATAAGGACTACCAAAAAAGCAATGTTTACTTTCAAATAAAGGTGCAGCAAATGATGCAGTTAATTATGATCCAAAGAAATCAAGTATAGTAATTTCTGGTGCTCTAATGAAGGCTGAGATCTTCCTTTCAATTAGAATACCTTAACACATTTGAAAATAGGCCCCAGAGTTCAGAAATTTCAGAAGTAGGTAACATATTATATGTATGCACGAACAACAGGAACTAGAAAGGGACATTTATAATTATTTCATATGGACCAGGAATGTTTCCTTTTGCAGTGAAATTCCTCATGATTCTAATCTAAAATTTTAAAATGTCACAGCCAAATAACATTTAAAAGTGGACCCATAGTCAATTTACACCTTTGACTTTTTTTTTCAGATAACAAATGATTTTTAAAGCAAACAAAATGTGTACTTTTGAAACCAATGCTTAAAAGACTTCCTACATGCTTCTAATGCTAAAAAATGGAATTTTATATTTTGTTTTTTAAAGTATGTTTATCATTCTAGATAGCTGTTTCCAAAATATATCCTTGATTTTTAAGACTCATATTAAAAGAAATAAATCATTTTTGCACCTAAAATAAACTACTTTATTTATTAAGAAATTGGCCCAAACAACTTGAACAAAAGCAAGTAGTAGTCACTTATCCGAGATTGGTGGCTATGGAAATTGAATGAATGAATAAGGTAGTTTCCTGCAATGTTGCAATGCCCTCTTGTGGCATAGTTCTAACACTTTGTGCTAATAGGCAGTAACTATCTTCAATAGTTAACTATTTTACTCAAAATAGAATATTTTTAAAAATTAAAAAAGAAAATATTAGAAATGCTTTGGAAACACAGGCTTATAAGAGTTTTAAAATATACTTTTTAAAAACTTCAAATTGAAATGTCGGTTTCATGAGAGGGGTCCTATCAGCAGAATTGCACTCATGGTATGCTTCCACTGGAGAAAATGATATAATTTATATCCTTTCTTTCTGTTACAATCTCTTCAAAAGTTTGTCTGAACTCTGATGTGGAGTTAGCTTAAACCAGCTTCCTCCCAAATTCTAGTAAAAGCCTCTGCTAGATCATATTTCTACTCTATGAACTGACGGGCCCATTCTTCAATCAATCAATTACTTAGAAAAAGAAGAATGAAAACATTTATTTGGTAACATTTAAATTAGGAGTAGCAATCTTAAACAATCCGGATGTAGTAAAAAACATCTGGGAAGTCTAGGCTGCCAATCCTTTTGCTGCATTGATTTTATATTTTAATGGAATAATCTTAAAAAGTTTTAGTTGATGAAATATAAAGAGATGCAAGAATTAGTAATATTATTCTAATAAAATAATTCTAAATCAGACAGAACAATGTGTTCCGAGTAATTTCCTAAGTTAATTGTAGTGATAATGGACACATATTAGGTACATGCATGAGTGAGTAACTTAAGTTTCATGCTAATGTTTAATTGCATGAAGGACATTTACATGACATTTTCTTCTGTATATTTCTTACCCATGGGAGTATCAGGTGTTAAACCCATGCTCTGAAGCAAAGCTTCTGCTTCCCGTCTCTTTTTTTCAAGGTCAGACTCATCTTGTGCAGGAAGGACATCTTTCTTCTGATCAGTCTATATATTTTATTAAAATGAATATGTCATTTTACATCTTTACTGTATAAGATCATTTTTAAAACAAAAATATTTGGTAATAATAAATCTGTAATATTTTACTGAACGTCTTACCTTGCTGTCTGGATAAGAAATTTTATAGTAACAATCAGGGCTTTTTTTCTGCCGGAACTCAGCGGTACTGCGTTCCGGCACCTTTTCCGAGTCCGCATCACATGACGCGTCTCGACCAATCGCGCGCTATGACTTCCGGGTTTTTTTAGCGCGCGACGGGGGGCGCGTTCCGGCACCTTTCGGCGCCGAAGAAAAGCCCTGGTAACAATCCTACTTGGAGGCAAAGATAGATTCTTTTCTTTTACACTTGATATTTCTCTTCTCTTTTTATATTAATCTGCATTATGATTTAGTATTGTTAAAATCGATAATAGAAAGTATTTTAAAAAATGGAAACAGAGAGAAAAGAGGACTGTACTAGTTCTAGTCATTTTTTGAAAAGCAGAACATAATAATTCAGGCTGTGCATTGATTTTGAACATACAGGATTGCAAATGCAGCATCTGCGAAGAAGAAGCCACTTTAATGGTGACTCATTAAAACACAGATATTCCATAGAATGGAAGTAAGATATGGCTGCTTTAATGACTCACAGAGGTACTACATGTTCTCAAATATCTATTCCAAATTGAAGCTGAAACACTGCACATTCTTAGTAGCTATACTGAGGTAAGTGGGGATGAAACTATACCCTATAATTATAAGCCAAGACAAACACTTTCAACACTTTATTCCTAAAGATCAATGCAGAAAAATAAGGCTCAGCTTTCAGGTTCCTATAGCAGTAATAAGAACTAAGGTAGACCAGCAATCAGTAATTTACTAATACACTGTAAATTAGTATTTGTACTTGTAACATACCACACATGGCCAAACAAAAATATATTCCAGGCCACCAGATACATAGTTATTCAAAAACTCCTTCATATGATCTTTATACGGTTTACTGATTATAAGTAGAAAAATTGTTCCTAGAAAGTTCTCATGAATTTATAGAATGATTTTGTAAAAAAAAAAAGATAATTTTACTATGGAACAAGACTTAGTAACAAATTAATTTGTCCACATTCTAGAAATATATTTTCTTTTGCTCTGACATAGCAAATTTTATTACCCTGCTCCTCATTTTAGAAAGAGTTCTTATAGGAATTTAATATCAATAATAATTCTTAACACACTTTTTCAAATTAATCTGAATTTAAACTTGTTCATAAACATTTCATCCGTTATCACTATTCATAAAAATCATCTCCAATTCATTATGATATAGGTTCATGTATGCTTTAGCTGACTCTATCAGCTGTATATTAACAGCAAATATTATTATATCAAACAGAAAAAGTGTTAATTTCCAAGAAGTTCTAACGCTTGTTAAAATGCAAAAATCAAAAAGTGTTGAATAAAAAAATAAAGACACTCTTATATCTCTAAGATCCTTAAAAATTACTCAATACAGCATTCAGAGTGGCTCATACTGCTGGTCAGGAAGTATACCACTAAAATGCATGATGATGTCAATTTGGAAGTGTCACTAACTGAAGCAATTGTAAGATAAGAAGGCTTTTTGTAGAAATGAAAAATTGATAAGATTTCCTTCAATATTGGCCAAATAGAAATTAACCACCCCCCCACAAAACTTTAGCAAGAAATACAAACAGATAAAAGATGAAACCCCACCCCACCCCTTCTGAGTATATTGCTAAGCATATTAATATAGCTAT
>JAOYMU010000001.1:21640619-21651684 GCA_025802295.1 Psammodynastes pulverulentus
AGGTGCCGGAACGCAGTACCGCTGCGTTCCGGCAGAAAAAAAGCCCTGGGTATATTTAAACCGTACGGTATCTATTTTTCTATTATGATTACTATTGATGTAGCACATGCTGCCGTTTTATCATAATACAGACTGTGCTCGAGTTATGATGGCAACTGGGACTGGGGTTGTAGCTGTAGAGCATGATAACACATGACTGCAGTGCCTAGTGACGGCAATCCATGCAGTTCTAGCTGTTGAAACACGGGTTGTTAAGCTAAGGGAAGTGGAGGGAGTCCCAGGTAAGGAGCGCAAAAATGCCACAGGTAGGTAGGGGAGGCCCTGGGAAACCTGGCACAGGGTGTGCGCACAAGTTGGAGGGGGTGCTGTTGACGTGCAGCACAAAGTCGGGGAAGCAAGGGAAAAGAAGGTGCGAGATGTGAGCATGCATATGTGCAAGAGCAGGGTGGCTGGGAAGGGAGGGCGTGGGGTGCATGCATGCTTGTGTGCAAGCACAGGGAGACCAGTCCTGGTGGTTACATGTGTGAATGCGAATGCAGGGAGGCCATAGGAAGAGGGTGCTTGGTGGGTATGAGGAAAGAAAGAACAAGGAGAGAGACTTAACCAGAGCAACTTGGGACCTTCCCTGCTGGCTTCCCCAATGACTTTGCTTGTGTGAAACTGGCAGAATACTATATCACCTTAATATTTTAGTCAGTGTAACTTTTAAAAACATGGTACCATTTTTTAACACCATAACCTCACCAGCTGCAATGTTATTATATTCACCTGCTTGGAAGTCATAGTCACTGAATTCAAAGAGCTAACTTGTGTATAGGATTACATTGGGAAGGGCTAATAAGACTAACATAACAGTATCTAAAAATACCATCAGATTATAAACCCAATTGGGATTGCTAGCTTTTTTAAACAAAATCTAAAGCCAACCGGTTATGCTGAAAAATGATAAGCCTTTATAAATACCTGTTATTTTAATGTTACACGGAATGCCAAAAGGGTATTTTCCCACAATCCCAACTCTGCCATTCCAGCTGTATTCCTGTCCCAAATCCACCGGGTGTTCCATGAACTAAAAATAATATCACAACTGATTAATTCTATTGCACATATACAGTATACAATGTGCTTGCATACACATCTAAGAAAGGTCTACGTTGATTTATAACAAATGTTAGGTATCTTATTTGTGTGGATTTACCTATATTTGTTCCTGAATAAATTGTGTGCGTGAGATTGCAACCTCAAATTGTACTGTCAAATTATAGCCTTGTTTCTTAATTAAATGTAAAATGATCAAATGATCTTCAATAGTACATTGCCGATTAAATTAAATGTATGTCCTCTATACTGCATTGGCTTGGAGCCAAGCATTTTATTGTTAAAAATGCAAAATGTTGACAAAACATCTAAATGCACTAAAAGAAACCCAGTGAAACGAAGCAATCTTTAAATGTAATAAAAATAATGGAAACAAAAAAAAAAGGATGAAAAAATAGGGTGTTTTTTTTTTAAATCATATTTTCTTTTCTTCAATTTGGATCCATACATGCTTTTTGGTGAGTGCCTAGGAGGATAGTAAATTGTCTCCCCATGCCCTCACTGGCAAAAGTTAACATTCACTTAAAAATCTCATATAAGCTCAGAATGATACTAAAAAAAAAAAGAATAAAGTATTGTAATTGTATGCTATTACCCGTTCAGAGATTGCCTGGAAGCTATACAATCTGACATGACCTGTGCTGTGCGTTACAATCAGCATTTCATGAGATACTGAAACATCTGCCATGCTATTTCCAAAGATCTGGTTTGAGGGGAGGAAAAAAAAATCGCATTAGTCAAGTGATCACTGGAGGATTCCAGCATCTGATCAACTCATAACAAAATATGACCTAAAGAGTTGTCAGGATGAGGATGTCAGTAGCTATTTTCTACCAAACCACACAATTTTCCATCCAGTTAAGGACCATCTGTTCTGCTGTTCAGTAGCTTTCAATTTCTTTCTATGTACTATTTCACTGTCAATCCTAGGAGCATTTTCAGGAGGGATGTATTTCTGCATGGAGAACATGTAACCACCACTCAGTTATAGTCCCCTCTCTCCTGGAAGCAAAATAATGATGGTATGTTAATATTAAATCTAAATAAACAATTGCTAATTGTTTCAAGACAGTGGAAGGCTTTGAATACTGATCTGATTTCAAGTATTACTAGAGAAGAGAGAATCACTAAGACAATAAACTTACCTTTTTGTCAAGCTCCAGCATGCCCACAAATGAAAGTGGCCAAACTCTGAATATGGCGAGGAAGTACAGTACAGACTGCTGGATGCCTGTCTAAGAAAACAGATGCAAGACATAGTGTAAAACTGATATTCATATATGTACATAAGAGCTGTGGTGGCACAGTGGTTAGAATGCAGTACTGCAGGCTACTCTGCTCTCTGCCGGCAATTTGGCAGTTCGAATCTCACCAGGCTCAAGGTTGACTAGGCCTTCCATCCTTCCGAGGTGGGTAAAATGAGGACCCAGATTGTTGGGGACAATTTGCTGACTCTAAAACTGCTTAGAGAGGGCTGTAAAGAACTGTGAAGTGGTATATAAATCTAAGTGCTATTGCTACATTTCCTATTTTTCTAGAATACTTTTAAAACATATGCATCTATTTTCCATCTTTCAAAATGACAAGATTAATATAAACTCCCCCCACTTAGTCTCCACTTAAGGTATCCCTGAAAAGTCCAGGGATTAAAACTGAGGAAGGGTAGATTAAGGTGTGACTCATGTTTGCAAGGTCTCAATGGCATCATTAGTAAACTGCAACACAATGGAGCAGTAACTTGTGTGCTAACCTTAAAAGAGATTCCTAAGGGATCCCTGTACTGTAAACGGGCAGTTACCAGGTAAGTATGAAGAGAAAGCAACACGTCTATTTCTCCAAAATGCAATAGCAGGTCTTTTTAAAGAGCAGTCATAAACATTTCCATGTCAACATACCTGTCGTGCAGTTGCTGGGAGTTTTAGCTTAGTTGACTTTATTGCCATGACCTCTTGAGGCATGTCCCAACTTAAGTACCTGTAAGGAATAAAGAGAAAACACATAAAAAAGAGAATTATAGTATATTTTTAGAAAGCCAATTGGGAATATTTTATTTAACTAAGAAACAACACAGCTTGATTTAATCAGCGGAGTTTTCTGCCCAAGAAAAGGCACACTTGGAAATGTATCTTTCTTTGATTCAAAGCAGTTATTTCCTCCTGCAGTTTCTATTCTGCTATCAAATAAAGACAGTTACACTGTGTTAAAAGTATACACTCAGTCTTGAGTGCAAAACTTGTCATTATAGACCTTTGATTTCAGTGAAAGGGACTCGCAAGTCAGTGTAGGTCAAAGTGCAGGCACACAAACTACCATAATAATAATAATTATCCATGAACCAAGCCCTTACCAAGAACCTGGAATGGGCAAATGTTGTTGTTTGATAGTGTTAAAGGTATTGCAGGACATCAGCTGTTCTGAGTAAGGCTGCTTTTCAATTGACAGATGGTGATTTTTGTCAAGGCTGATGATATTCAAGTGATGCTCCATATGTTTTAGGATCACACCCAAGGAGCCTATCACTATTGAGAACTGGAGAAAATCACAAAATATAAAGACCCGCAAACAGAAGTAGAACAAAATCATCCCCAGTCAATTGCAAAAGGCAGCTTTATTTGGAACAGCTTACATCCTGAGACAACACTTTGAACATCAATAGACAACAGCGTCAGCCTTTTGCAGGTCCTTGGGAGGAACTTGATAGGTGGACAAAAATCCAGATCCAATCTAAGCATCTGGATGACTGTGCAACCAACCATAATAATAAAATGTATTTGTATAGCTGCCCATCCTATGTGACTTTAGATAGTTTACAATACAATAAACAACATAACAAATAAAGCACACGGCAGTCCAACCATTTATTCACACAGCAGGAGATGGGCTCTATCACATGTCCGGGGTCATAGGCTAAAGCACAAAACTAAATTTTCCAGGCTTTACAGAAGGGTTACAGGGACAGGACTAATGTAATATTAAGGGGATGATATTCACAACAAACAAAACAAGACAGTATGGTAGAAAAAGCCCTCTTTCTGGGCCACTAAGCTGACAACCCCCAAAGCACGTCCTTTCTGCCAGATCAAGTAGGAAAGGTAGAGACAACTGGGAAGAGACATGCCTATAACTAACCTGAAGAAATCTAGGAATAAGTCTAATGAGTACAATGGGTTGCTGTTCTGACCTCAACTTCCCCCAAAAGCAGGAAGCAGATTCTTTGTCCCGACAAAGCCCCTTTTATTAACGAAGGTGAATTCCTCTCATTCACATTCAGCCAAAGGCCTGGCAAACAGTCTTTCAAAGGTGAATTGATGACCACAGATCTTATCTAGCTTGGAGAGCTGCCATGTAAATATTTTCCAAATGCAGTGCTGACAAGGAAAGACCTGGCACAGAGTCTCTGAGATTCACAGGCAGATCTTCACACTCCTGAAATGAACCAATTGTTTCCTGCAAAAGCCCACTTCCCTTTCACTCCTCTTTTAATCCTATGGGAGGGACCATTCACCGTCCACCTGTGGCTTTACTCCCAAGTCGACCCTTATTTCTTAACTGTTCTTTTCTTCTGGCAGCTCCGTGCATGCACACGCTGGGAACAAGTTCCAGCCGCTCCTCCGCTTCACTGATGTCCGACTCCGAAGGCAGCTGATAACTGCCAGACTGCCCTGGCCCCATCTCTGCCTCTGATGCAGAGTCCTTGGCAGAGCCTTCCCCAGACTCCAGCACTGGCCCATGTTCCTCCCCAACCTCCTCACTGTCCGAATCTGCTGCCAGCTCTGCTGGCGGGCCACAACACTTGCACTCTTTAGGGTTACATTTTAAAGCACTGAAACTAAACTGGGTTGCTTTCCGGAAATATGAAGAGTTCCATTCTTTTGAACACAGCAATACAGCATTGTACAGCATACCTTGATTACCTGAATTTGCAGTGGGAAGCAAGGTAAACCTTTTCAAGTATCTCTCCTGAATTTGCAGACAGACGGAAAAGCCAGTTGTGAGCGGTCACAGCTGCCCAAGAAGGCTTGTAGTCTGAAGGCGAGGGCAACACTTCCCCCTGCATTAAAAGGACTTTAGCTCTACAAAATTCAGAGAAAGGTCACATGTCATGCTACGGTTCTCTAAGCTACGATTTACTGAATAAACTACAATTAGCTGCATTCATGTACAGGTAGTCCTTGACTTATGACCACAAATGGGGTCAGATTTTCCACTGTTAAGCAAAAGTGTTGTTAGACGAGTTGTGGCCAATTTTAAAACCTTGTTTTGTCACAATTGTTAAGTGAATCATTGCTGTTGTTAGGTGAACCTTGCAATTGTTAATTGAATCTCGCTTTCCCCATTGACTTTTACTTGTGGGTTGGGAAGGCTACAAATGACAAAACATGACCTGGGGATGCTGCAACCATCCCAAGTACATGCCAGTAGCCAACTCCTCAAATTTTGATCATGTGACCACGAGGATGGTGTAATGGTCGTTAAGTGCGAGACTGGCTGTAAGTCACTTTGTTAATGCTGTTTTAACTTCAAACAGTTGCTAAACAAATTGTCGTAAGTCAAGAACTACCTATAAAGCCAGTTGGGAATGCCTTTTACAGGTAGTCCTCGACTTTCGACAGTTCCAAAGTTACAACAGCACTGAAAAAAGGGACATGTCCGTTTTTCACATTTACGACTGCTGCAGCATCCCCACAGTCACGGAAACAAAATTCAGATGCTTGGCAATTGATCCACATTTGTGACAATTGCAGTGTCCTTGTGATCACCTTTTGTGATCATCTTACAAGGAAAGTCAATGGGGAAGCCAGATTCATTTAACAACCATATTACCGTACTAACTTAACGACTGCACTGATTCGCTTAACAACGGTGGCATGAAAAGCCGTAAAATGGGGCAAAATTTTCGCTTAGCAACAAAAATGTTGGGCTCAATTGTGGTCATAAGTTGAGGACAACCTGTACTCCTATAGGCCTTCATTTTGATAGAGATGCCACTGATCGTTCATCACCCTGTGCAAAAATCATCCAGATACATTCATAGAAGCAGGCAAGAATTATCTTTCAGTCCACCAGGTGTTGTGGAATGCCTCAGCAAGCACAAGCAATAGCAAGTGAGTTATAATTCAAAATATCCTGAAGGACTCATCCCTTAAAAATTATTTTCATTTAAATAACATTTTGCTTAAATGTTCTAAAAGGAAAAACCCACACAAAACTTCCATATTATTAATAACCCCATTAATACAATTTCTAATTTTAAACTGTATTATTACACTCTGATGCACAAAGTATTTATCATTCCTTCCAGTATATGTTGACAAAAAGCCCACTCAAAAACAGGCACTGTATCTGTAATCCAAAACTCTAAATCTAGAATAACTCTACGTTTCCAACATTGAACACTGCTCTTCCTTGCTATCAGGGACAAAATAAATGCTAGAGCCAGGTGAAGTAACTAGCTTGGGGCCCATAATTCTGGCAGGGCTTCCCAATCCTTGTCCCACACATTCAGTAAATCTAGTTATACAGGCAAGAACCCTATAGAAGTCATGAACAAATAGCGCAGAATTTAGTATCAAAGTGGGAGGAGTTGTACCTGCTACAGATTGCTGGGAAGTGGGGTAAGTAAGGCCTGGACCAGAGGCCAGAAGCAGAGCCTTTGGTGATTCTGGTGGCTTCTCCAATGCTCGCTTTAACTACTCCCTTCACTCCCTCTTGGGCCCAGGTCCATTGTTGCAATGGCAGAAGGGAACAATCTGTGATTCTCCTCCTCCATTCTTCCTACCTGTCCTTGTTGCAGCAATGGGGCAAGGGGGGGGGGGGACTTGCCCCTTCTGCCCAGTTTTCTCAACAATCTGGATCTATCCTTTATTATATGTAGTTTACTACCCCAAGCACTATCAAACCATAATACTTCATATAGTAATCAGATTTCAAACATGGAGCATCTAAGGTTATATGAATCTACAAAAGACTTTGGATTGGACTTTGTCATATGTATTGACATCTTCTTGTAATTTATATATATTACGACAGCAAAACAGAATATTAGGAAAATAGCTAAATACTCTTCTAATACTCTTGAGTTGTAAACTGATCATTTTGTCTAACCATATTCCTGAAAATTCTCTCTCTCTCTCTCTCTCTCTCTCTCTCTCTCTATCTATCTATCTATCTATCTATCTATCTATCTATCTATATCATCTTTCACACATCGCATATCTGACCCCAATTAACAGCAGGTGCATGTAAATACATAACAGGGAGAACCCGAACAATAAACTTGCTATTAAAATGCTGTTTTCATTCATCAAATGATGCTTCTGAGAGTTCACTGAATTTGTTGTGTTTGTAACTAAGAACAAGTAAGGGAGCATATTTTGGATATGACATAAAGGTATCAACTCCTTGTCATACTCAGCAGAGTTATTTAAAAAAAAAATCTTACCACCGGGCATTCCAATAATAAAGCATCCTCTATTTTTTCTGAGGTAGGCCATCCTGGCATTTGATAAATCGTTCTTGGCTCTGGTGTAATGCTGACAGAGACAAAAGGAGGAGGCAATTAAAGCATATCCCTTTCTATTATTCAAACAGTCCTGCTTCTTTACTAAGAACATAAGCACACCGTTAGAATAGGCAACAGTCCTATCTTGGCTAACATTGTGTATCACATATGGTTTATACGCACATAACAACATGCTAAACCAAACTAAATAAGTCCCATTGTGAAGTAGTAAAATGTGAGAATAAGCCATGGTGCCCAAGCAGATTCATCCAGAAAACTCACAGGCTGCAAATGAGCATTTAATCTCTGATCTTAGCATCACAGCTACTGGTATTGGGAATTCTGAAACAAGGCTATAGCCCCTGATATCCCTTTCCCAGATATGTCTAACTGCCCTTTAACGGCAGCTACACGGGTAGCCACCATGACATCTGATGGGGATGAGTTCCGTGATCAAACTATTTATTCTAAATTGTTACCAAATCTTTATAGTGCCCAACATTCAGGTTCTTCCCCCTGCCACTCTGTGATATTAATCTTCATCTTTACCAGAGGACTGCAATTATTTCAGTTCTGCTTTCTCATGTCTCTCCATCACTGCTCACGGCCACTTTGGACAAAAAGTCCCTGGTCATGTTCTACCTGATTTGGCATTACCAGAGACAAATACCAGGATATTATTTTATTACTTTTTTATTTAACTTAATGTAACACTATTTATTGAGGACTTTTGGCGATTTATAATAAAACATAAAGCCCAAGCTAAAACTAAAAAAGTAAAAAACAATTAAAAACAAAGTTCTTAATCCTAGACATGAGTCATATCAAATAAACAGAACCTTTCCAAGTTGGTAAGTCTGGCCTCAGCTCTATATAGAATTGCCACCTCATCCAATTTTACCACAAACACTATGCCTCTGTGAATATATAGATATGATTAATATTGTACTGTTTAAATTTTATCATTTCAAATTAATAAAATTTCTCAGAAAAAGATAAATATTTCTTTACAATATTTTCTAAAAGGAAACGGAGAGGTTTTTAAAGAGAATAATTACCAGCTCACACAACGCCGGTAATTGTCAAGATAAATTTTTCCACTGTGATAAGAAATTGGAGATGAAGACTGTATAGTCCAAACATTTTTGAATGTTGTTGTCTCCTGAAATAAACGATAACGAGTTATAAAAAGATTGGGCTTAAAATATTTATTTAAACTATTCATGACAGTTACCTTCACAGTAACTTGATGCAAAAGGTAATCATTTTTAGTACTATGTCATAAATGTAATAGGTATTCATTCACCTGTCACAATACATATTTCTAGAAAACCAGCCATTTACAAAAATAGAACTTATTTGAATGATAAAAGTAGCCAGGTGACTTTGGGCCAGTCGTTCTTTCTCAGCCCTGGGAAGGAAGGAAATGGCAAACCAGCTCCAAATTCTTGCCAAGAAATCTGCAGGGAATTGGCCAGGGAATCACCAGGATTCAAGATTGATTTGAAGGCATTCCCCCCCACCAAAGAAATCTTGACTTTTTTTAAAAAATCACTTGATATTTAAAGAAGGCTTTAAATTTATTTATATTGATTTATAAATTAAAATAAAATGTTAAACATGCTATTACATTTTAAAAACTTAGATGCAAGTAGTATTCCGACTAAACTGTGAGGCGCATTAAAGCATTAAAGCATATCTTAATTATGGCAAAAATAAACTAGCAACTAAGAAAACCGTTTCTTCACCAAGTTTTGCATCAAAGATGGAAAATAATATCCCTATTTTCCAACTTCAAATATAAAGTGCAACTATACAATCTTAATTGATTTTACAATTTCTCTGAGCCTGTTTCTGCTGCTATAACCACATCTCATATAAATAATATATCTAACAATGTAAGCAATGGTATGGTACCTTTCCAGAGACTCATATAGCGATATATAATATTAGCTTCAGTCCTATGCATGATTAAGTAGAAGTAGAAGTAGATTGACTAAAATAGGGTTCATTTCTGAATGAAGATGTACTCTATAGGACTGAACTGCAGCAACCTTTGAAAGACCCAGAAGAGTCAAGAAAGCTGCCATCTATACAAGTCTACCGGAAAATAAATCTCATCTAATTCTACAAGGCTTATTTCTAAGTAGCTATATATAGGAATGCATTAGGAGAGACTTGTTTGGAATTTTTAGTACCAAGTACTCTGTAGTCTTGATTGCATTAATAATCACTGAAAAAATATTTCCTTTAGAACAACTTCATGTTTCTATTTTTAGTAAATATACAAGTGTAGGAAACAGCGTTAAACGTATACCTCATCTCAAAGTTATGATTTACATATGAAATTCATTCTATGATTCTATGCAGAAGTTGTCAATAAACCTGGTATAGATTGAGCTATAAGATGTACTGCATATGAAGAATTCCCATAGCTGTTACCTGGCATATTAGTTTCCTCAAGAGACTCATGTTTTTCCTATAAGCAGTTCCAGCATCTTTGGTATAAAATCCCTGTGATCTTCTAATTAGTAGACAGCAGATATTGTGGCTATCAAATGCAACAGAAGAAGTGGTTTTTGCTGGGGCAGATGAAGATGAACCAGAAAACATTTTGATAAGACTTCCAATTTCTGGTTTGGATAGTTTATTCAGAAAACAGTAACCATCTAAACAGAAGAGAATACAGGTTGCCTTTCAGTTTCCTCCCAATGGAAATCATTACTTTCAGAATACGTTGCCAAGACATACATTCTTGTATAATTTAGACCTACAGCTTAAAGCTGAGTTTGATGTTTGTTTAGAAAAATGCCGCAGATAAATTTTAATGGGTCTTGCTGAGTAGTTTTACATTACAGGTAGTCCTCGACTTACAACGGTTTGTTTAGTGACTGTTCCAAGTTACAACAGCACTGAAAAAAATGACTTAGGGCTGTTGCAGCATCCCCATGGTCACATGATCAAAATTCAGATGTTTCGCAGCTGATTCATATTTATGACGATTACAGTGTCCTGGGGTCATGTGATCACCTTTTGTGACCTTCTGACAAGCAAAGTCAATGGGGGAGCCGGATTCACTTAACAACTGCAACGATTCACTTAACTAGTATGGCAAGAAAGGTTGTAAACTGGGGCAATTCACTTAATAAATGTCTCACTTAGCACCAGAAATTTTGGGCTCAATTGTGGTCATAACTCAAGGACTATGTGTACTATCCAGGGTATGAGAGATATGATTATTTCCAGAGTTATCCTCAACAAATACCATAGTTTTCCTTAATATGGGGCCCACCAAAGCTTTGGCCTTCAGCATGAACATCTAATTGCAAAGTATGAGAATTGAAAGGCTGGGAAAGAGGGAAAGTGAAGCCCAATTTATATTTGGAAAGCAACTTGGGGGTTCTCCTGGACTCGCGGCTGGCCTTTGACCACCAGGTGTCGGCCGTGACCAGGAGGGCCTTTTAC
>JAOYMU010000001.1:21723222-21741050 GCA_025802295.1 Psammodynastes pulverulentus
CCCACCTCGGAAGGATGGAAGGCTGAGTCAACCTTGAGCCTGGTCAGATTCGATCTGCCTAATTACAGGCAGCCGGCAGTCAGCAGAAGTCTTGCAATTACTACAATTACTGCAATCATTCCTCTGCGCCACCAAGGCTCTTGATAATAACGTGGACTGTGAGGAAGGCAGGGTTCCCTGCTCCCTGAGCATCTGCTCCATTTGTCCGGGTGACTGAATACTTATGGCTTCTCTGTGAGAGGAAACACCTGGGGGGCGGAGGGCATCAGGGAGCTCCTGGCCTGGTTCAACATGCACCCAGGCTCCAGGGTGCATCGCCCACTTGCGTAAAAATGCCTGTCACACACCGAGGCTCCTGGCCTTGGTGAAGAGCGGAGGGTGCTGCAAGCTGACAAACATGTGCAAAGTCTCAGGAAGTCCCTTGGGAACAAAAGGTCCTCTAGCAAAGCAGCTCTGCCATTCTTAAGACGGTGGGCCTCCCTCTGAACAACTCTGAAGCTCAGAGCTCCTCTCTCGCTGCCCTCTTCCCTTGCTTCGCTCGTCTTTCCCTCCTGCGTGTGGCACCGACTGCAGCCACAGGGGCCCTCCAGGAGCCCAGCCCCACAGAGGGAGCACTTCACGCTCTGGGAAGAAGAGGTGGAAAGCACTCACCCCTGCCTGCTCAGTTAGTCCTGTCAGTCACGGAGAGAAGGCTCGGTGAAAGAGCTAGAAGGGATTGGAAATCACCTTAGAGGTCATCTCGCCCCACCGCTGGTCAGCGCAGGGTCCATCAGACCACCTGAAGACCTCCAGTGAAGGAGGTCCATCACTCGATCGCCTGCAACCCCCACCGTCCATCCCAGCCCCTACGGAGTCATCTCAGCCTTCTCAGACGATGGCTTATAGCCCACTTCCGAACTCACCCCTTTGCCAGGTCTGCTGAATTCATGGAGCCACCAGCCAGCTGGATGAGCTCAGCTGGGGCAGGCACCAAGCCAGAAAAAGACTAAGCCAGGCATCAGTGTCTCCGTGTGGCCTTCAACTGACCAGAAAGGTTTCATCAGGCCGGTTTGTCCTGACTCCAGGGAGATTTTAAAATTTTAGATTATATTTGTGGGGTTTTAAATTTGGGGGTGTTTTTAGAAATTCTGGCCATAATTTAATCTGTTTTAATTATTTTTTAACTTGATGTATATAATATTGTATTTTTACTATTGGCTGTTCACCGCCCTGAGTCCGTCGGGAGAAGGGCGGTATATAAATACAATAAATAAATAAATAAAAATAAATCTATATAAAAGTGGATAGGAGTGACATAATTTTTCAGTTACAGAATTATCTAACAAGCCTGTTATTATGAAATTCTTTTGAATATCTGCTGGAAGAACCAATGCTACATTTTAGAACTAGTTCTTGGCAAGATGTACCAGTGTGAGAGTGTGTCTCTCTGTGTGTATGTGCATGTGTCTGCCTGCCAAGAGATGGCTGTATAGCTTATGGATTAACATACTCTTATTACATTACTCTTTAAGCTACAAAGGTCTGCCAGGAAACCCAAGCTTACCATCTATTGAATGACATTTTAAGAACAAATAATACATTCATATATTAAATTTGAGAATAAACAAATACATTATAGAAAGGGATTTTGTCTGTGCCTGACCTTTCCATTGTATTCCCACTCGGCAAGGCTGGAAAAGAACCTTATCCAAGAAACTTTCAAACAGGCTGGAGGGAAGGTTTTTAGTGTGCTCCAACTGCAGTTGAAAACTCTGCTTGGAAAGAAAGAGTTTAGCAGTGATTATCCCATAGCCATTTAATCTACAGCAACACTAAATCTTATTGCACAAATTAATCAATTAAGCATCAAACCACAGAATAGGAGCAAGTGAGGCCTTGTTCTTCTCTTGGCAGAATCTTCCTTCCTTCTGTTATTTTTCTCCATCTGTCTCCACATTTTTTCTCTTCCCATCAGTGAGAACACTTCTGAGCAGGGCTTTTTTTCTCTGACGAAAGGTGGCGGAACACACACCCCGTCATCGCGCTAAATATTCCGGAAGCTATAGAGCGCAATTGGTGGAGACGGAACACGTGACACGGACTTCAAAAAGGTCCCGGAACGCCATTCCGCCACGTTCCGGTAGAAAAAAAGCCCTGCCTTTTAATCAAATTAGACAACTCGTGACCTGTTCGGTCATTCTTTCAGAGATATTTTCTTACCAGGTTCCTCAATGCCCCAAACAATGACAGGACTTTTGATGTGTTGCCTTCTGTAGAAAAGTTGGGATACATTCAAAGATGCATCTGCCTTGAAAATAGTCCGTATTGAACTGTATATAGCACATACACAGCGGAGGAAATTATGACACTTTGTATTAGGTCATAATCTGTTTCATGATAATTTTAGGTCATAAAGCGTTTGCAAATTTTCATTTCCACAGGAGTCATGGATCCCAGATTTTGGACACATTCTGTAAACTAGCTCATTTGAGGTACTTTGGTTCAAAAACTGTTGCCCTATGATGCACTTCTTTACCCAATTAAATGTTATGGGAATGAGACTTCTAGTAGAATATGGATATTAGTTGAAAAAGCTGCTACCAGATGTCTTCTGAAGTCTTGCAATGCTCAGTGGCTCAATCTATACATTTCCTTGTTTTCTTTTCAAATAGTATATCTTTCAATTTATATAATATGTGGTAATATATTTTTCCCTTTGGATATAATTTTTTTCCTCTTATCGTATTTTGGCACTTCAGGAAGATTTTGCTTTTCATCATACAAGATTCTCTGTATAAATTGATTCTAACAGATTTTAGTGACAGACTATATTCTTTGCATGTCCATAATGCATTCACAAAAATAATACTGGGGCAGTCTTCAGGGGTCTGGTTGACTTTGCTTTTTTGTTTAATTTTGTATATTATTGCAGGAAAGTTCTTCAAATAATATACGGAATCAGTTGATTTCCAGTCTCTATATAAACAATTCCACAATTTAATAATAGTGAAAAAAACCCTCTAGAACTGATTTCTGGAAGGGAAATAAGAGTGAAATCAAAAATGAACCAAATTTAGTTCAAAGCTAGCATGAAGAAACAAGAGGCAAATTAATCCAAAAATAGATACTTCTTGCTTGAATTTAAGGATGTTTTTAGATTATTCCTGCTGGCAGAGAGAAATCAGGTTGGGCTGAAGCCATTTGCAGAATTTCAGTGTGCCAATTTCCAAAGCTGACCAGAATTCTTATTCATATAAAGTTTCTATTACACAAATAATTCAAAGCAGATTTTTATTGTCCTTCTGGAAAAACGTAGTTTTATGGACACAGATCTTTCCTTTTGAGTTTGGTACCTCTTTTACTGTCATTTGGACTATGAATCCAGTATGTACAAATACATGGCAAATGCCTGTTGTGTACATACATACATGTATATATAATTAATATATATGTATGCCCTTCAAAGCATGCATGCAAAATTGCTCCCTTTTTGTAGGCTTCCCAATTTCGGCAGGAAGCTGAATTAGAATTTAATTGTTAGTTGGAATACTTGGAAAGCATTTAGCAATATTTTACAGACAATAAAACACTTGACATTCCAAAGCACAGCTATTTGGGAGTTATAAGAACAAATGTTATGAAATATTCATGGAATGGATTGCCTAGATAAAAAAAACACAGTGCCAAATTAAGTTGATGAATTCACTCAACGTTTGATATCTGGGGAAAAAGGAAAAAGGTTGGTACCTAGACTGAACATTAAACAATCTCTGTGTTGTTCTTTTTAAATAGAAGAGTGAACTTCAGACCACATTCTAAATGAAGACAACACTCCAAGAAGGTGTTTTTAGGAATCAAATAATCCTAATTCACCTTAAACAAATCTCTCCTTATTCCCTTTCTGCGGATTCATTTCAAAACTTAGATAAGGCATAGCTGATAGCTCCATCTGTTTTATTTTATAGAATTCTATTATCCATCTTTTAATAATTGTTATGTATTATCCTCTAGTTAGAATTATTGTCCCAAAATAAAGGGTCTTGAAATTTAGAGGGGAGAAGGGCCTAAAACATGCACACATACACACATACAAATATGTTTTTGATTCTAGTTTAAAAGGTCTTCAGGCGAGGACACAAACTCACAACTTTGGTTTGCAACTCATCCAAAGCAGCAAAAAGCTTTTTTTAGTAATTGCAATCCTTAACCTGTGCTTAAAGTCTATTTAGGAATTAGATCAAAGAGTTTTTATAACAACCATCAATTGTGAAGGTTTATGGCAGAGGTGGGCTTCAAATATTTTAGCAAGGGGTTCTCTGCCCGGTTGCTGGGTGGGCATGGCTGTGGTGGGTGTGGCCTAATCGGCCTCCTGCACCATGCTGGGGGGGGGGGCGTTTTTGCCCACCCCAGGCTCCGGAGGCGTTCCTTGGGCCGCCCGGGACTTAAAATGGTCTCCCCGGACTCCGAAGGCTCTCTGGAAGCCTAAAACAGGCCCATTTTCCCCGTCCCTGAGTCTCTGCATGCACCCTGCACTTACTTGCATCCAAAACGGGCCATGTGGGAACTTCTGGGAGGGGAGAGGAGGGGTGAGTGGGGCCAGCCATGAGTGGGATTTCGGGGTTCGCCAAACTGCGCAGAATCTTAGCTAGAGGATTGCCCGAACCCCTGCGAACCCCCAGCAGCCCACCCCTGGCTTTGTGGTTTATTTCCTGGAAGGGAGGGGAGGTAAGTGAATGTATCTTTTTTTAAAAAAAAGTTTCACCCTGTTTACTCACAAATTGGCCTAAAAATGGCTTTGCATATATTATGAAATATTCCCCAGAGCCCAGTTAACAAGCACATGCACACCGCCATTTTAACTATTTGTAATTCAGAGTTTTAGGGCTATTACTTCAGTAAAACGAAGAGCAACTATTATTCTGTTTTTTCAGAATGTAAATGTTCCATAAACT
The DNA here is from genome assembly GCA_025802295.1 of Psammodynastes pulverulentus. Classification (NCBI taxonomy): domain Eukaryota; kingdom Metazoa; phylum Chordata; class Lepidosauria; order Squamata; family Psammodynastidae; genus Psammodynastes; species Psammodynastes pulverulentus. Next base: position 21,728,154 of record JAOYMU010000001.1, read on the forward strand.
TTGATTCCAAATTCTAGTTCCCATAAAGCTAAAACTGTAGTTGCTCCATATTTTGATAATATGGTAAGTTTAGCTTTACTACCTTATCAAAATCTGAACCAATGGCAATTTATGATGAGATGGTAGTAAAATAACAGTATACATAGTTCTTAACTGAGCTTTTTGGCTTAGTGCGTGATGAAAACACAGCTAGTGTGAATCTATTAGATCTAATTCCAACTCAGATTACAAACTCTGGAGAATTCAAGACATTATTATCTTCCTTTAAGGCTTGCAATTTAGGACTAACGGCTGCAGCAGTTAAAATACAACCAGCATCTCTAAAGTAACTGTTTCTCCTTTCATATTAAGAGTAATCTGATGTTTTACCATCAGTTTACCAATGATGTAAGATATAATTTTGCAGATATGTTATTTCATAAAGCTTTCTATACATCTTGGTAACAATGCTTATGATGATAAGTTTTTGTTTGTTCCTGGAAACCTTTTCACTTGTAACAATTTTGAACATATTTTGGAAGACAGTGATTAATCTGGTATGAGCAAATTGCTGAAAAGTAACATGGAATGACAAATAATAGCAACAACTCAATACTCAAATAAGGTGTGAATGCCTACAGAAGATCCATTAATATGATTTGGACTTACAAATCAATCATAACACTACCAAAGAGCATAAAAGATAGAGCGATGGTGGTTTTTTTGATGCCTTCAAGTCAGCCTTGACTCCTGGCAATTGCTTGGACAAGTCCCTACAGTATTTTTGGTAAGATTTTTGGAAGTGGTTTGCAATTCCTTAGGGCTGAGAGAGAGAGGAACTGGCTCAGAATCAACCAACTGGCTTTGTGCCTAAAATGGGGGTAGAACTCATCTCCTAAATTCTAATCTGGTGTTTTAATCACTGCCCCAAACTGGCTCTCATAAAGGTAGTTACCTATACCAAATATGAGGGTTTTTGAGGACTCTTATAATTTTTTGATAATACAATAATTGATTGAAACAAAGAATGGGAAGATATAATCGCTGAAAAACTTGGATGCCTTTGAAAAATATCCTAATTTGTTATTTATGTGTCTATGTTTTTAGCTGTAAAATTAGTTTGTGTGGAAAATATAGTGGTCCAAAATTGCATTATTAACAATTCAAATAGATTCTCAGCATGTTAAATGGTTGGTGCACTATGATAACTTAGTGTATACGGTACCTACACTAAGACGCATGACAAGATATTCCAAGATAAGCTAAAAATCTATCTTACAGGCTTGAGGAGGTAACTAATTGCTTAAGACTGATATCAGTTTATTAACACATGCTAAAGAAAATCAAATGCTGAAACGTATATTTTGTTTGCTTCCAATTTGCTATACCAGGACTGTCAAACTCCAAGCCCACGAGTCACAAGCATCATAAACAGTGGTGGGATTCAAAATTTTTTACTACCAGTCGGGCTTGGTGGGCGTGGCATGGCTTGGTGGGTGTGGCTTGGTGAGTGTGGCAGGGGAAAGATACTGCAAAATCTCCATTCCCTCTCCACTCCTGGGGGAAGGTTACTGCAAAATTCCATTCCCTTCCCACCCCACTAACCTGCTTTCCAGCTCCGTTCTCCTGTGCAGGGCAACAAAAGAAGACCCAGCCAATCAGCTGGGACTCGGGAGGCAGAGAATAGATGGGGGCGGGGCCAGTCAGAGGTAGGGTTTGCCGGTTCTCCAAACTATTCAAAATTTCTACTACTGGTTCTTCAGAATTGGTCAGAACCTGCTGAATACCACCTCTGGTCACAAGCTGGCCACTCCCACACCCGGTTTAGCGAAGGGGAAAAAAGTCCTGATACATCACATGACACTGCTGTGATGAGGTGAGTTTGACACCCCTGTGCTATACAGCAACATGTATCTCAATCTTCTTGGGCATCCATACAGGTTAAACACCAAATCAAAAATCTATAAGGGCTGAATGAAGTAATGCCTTTGATGTTAAACATTGCCAACTGATGCACTAGAACCTTCTTTTACATCTGTTCTTTTACTTCAATTGGCAGAAAACTGCTACGAGGAAATATTGTATTGCTATCGTTTGTGACATGGAAATTTTCAGTAAGTGCTAGTCAGTGTACCTTAAGTGACACACTGCAATTGAATTGATAACCAAAGCGGTTCCTCCAATTGAAATTCACCCATGAATACAAATTGTTTATGGGAATGAGTATGATGACATGAATACTATGTTTTCCTGGGCCCAAAAATATAAAGATAGTGAACCAGGAAGACTTGATTACATGATCAAGAATGAAGTAGATAATTTGTGACAGCAGCCAATGAGTTTGACATGAAAAAGGTTGGTAAATTGATTAAGGAAAATTAGTGGCCCACTCAAAAGGAAAGTGTTATGAAGCTTGGCTTTTCACAGGAAAGTGTGGCTTATGGTCCTCAACTTAGGACCATAATAAAACCTGCCATTCTGATCATTAAGTCATGATGATTGCAAAGTCATCATGCAACCAATCTGCTTTTACAACCTTTTTTTGTGGCAGTCATTAAGCAAACCCATTGTTTATTGGGGCATTTTTGCTGAAAGCTGGAAAAATATGCTGGTTTTTGCAAATACATTGTAAATTGCAATCATGTGACTATAGGATACTGCAAACAGGCATACATTAAGGCAGATTGCCAAATGTCCAAAATGTGGTCATGTGACTGCATGGAGTGGCAATGGCCATTGGAACCAGGTCATAAGTAGCTTTTGGAGGTCTGTTGTAACTTCAGTTGCTAAGTAACTGGTCGTAAGTCAAGAACTACCTACCGATACATCATTGCTGTTGTTCAATATTGGAAGGTTTTGGCAAGATATGTTCCTTTCATGCTGATAGCAGAAGTGAAATCTTCAAGAGCTGAAATTTGTCAGCAATTGTTATGCTATAAAGTTGAGGAATTTCTTTACTGCATTTTGACAGCCCACAAAACAGCCTTCAATATATTTTTTTATTATAGCTTGTTTCAATAAAGTAGAGTTCTGGTATGTGTTATGGTATGTTTCCTGGCCAAGTTTATCCTGAAAGGTTGACAGATAATGGAGTAGATACAACTAACAAAAACTTCATTTCAAGGACAGTCTTCTCGTTTCATTTATTACAATCTCTATATTTAAACACATTATGGAGGTGGAGGCATTACTTTCCATTCAACCTACTTATAAAACAAAAGCACTTCCAACCAGCTTTCCTGACTAAGTGTGTGTAAATAGTGACTAGAAGCTGGTTTTAAAAAGGGGAGAATCAGAAAAAGAAACTATGAATTAAAATGACCTGCCTATAAAATATCTGCATTGCATATATGCAATTAATCTCCCCTCTGAATATACTAGTCACACAGAAAATATCCCACACATAATCACACAAATGTATATGTACCTTTTCCTCTCCCTTCTATCAATCTATTAATTTATAATACATCTCACACACGGTAGTTAAACAAGAGCTCTTTCCAGCTCTTGATGATAGCAGTCCGGAGCCAATCTTGTATCCCAACATCTTACCATGTCTGGAGTCAGAAGCCAAATAAGTTCAGGTTTGATTAAATACTTGAAAGGGACACTGTTGGGAAATGCCACACCCTGAACAAGAACAGAAAGGTAGATATCCAGGATGAAGGTAATGGCCAATTACTTCTGTACTGTTTTCAGTAAAACTGGTTAGATAAGACTACGAAGTCATCAGGAGTTGAGTCCAACAGTTAGGAGACTTCCACATTTGCAATTTTCTACTATCCATGTTCTCCACCACGAAAGCTGGGATGGGTTTCCTCTGCTCTCAGCTAGCCAAGTTTCAGCCCTTCTAGTTTACAATTACTTCCTTTCCTTTCTTTCTGCATTTAAACCCTGACTGTGCAACTTTTAGCAGATGAAATAACATTGTGAAAGCTTAAGTTGACAAGGCTGGAATGAAGAGCCTAAGACCAGATAGGTTCATTTCAAAACACAATGCAGGTGCTTTCCATGTCAAGAAAGAAGGAAATGCATTACCACACAAGAGCAGGGCAGGGGGGTAAAGAAGTCTGAGATTTAAACCCTGAGATTGTTATATATACTGAGCTGGATTTGGCAGTAGCTGAATTGCTTTATTATTGGGACTTCTTGTTACTGCAATAAAAACAATTAAGCCATTTGAGGCTTGTCCTTGATGTTCCTGCCGCAAGCTCAGGAAAAGCTCTTGGTTGTAAAAGAACTTAATTTCTGAGAATATGTGCAAAATGTTATAGTTGTTTGGAAGACTGATTGTTAATAGCCAGCAGTTGATATTTTCTCACAAGGAGTTAATCATTGGCAGATATTAGCAGATTCCCTTGAGGGTTAATCATCCAAACTATATAGAGGTAATTCCCCTGCTAAGGGGATGTCTTAATGTGAAGGCTTTTGTAAAAATTAAAAAAAATACTGGGGGAAAAGAGAAAGAAACTGAATTCATGTGAAAGCCATAATGTGGTTTATGCGGTATAAGCTTAGCAAAACGTATGAATCCAGTCGGAGAAAGTTATCCCTGGCAGCTGGGTAATTAATCACTGCTTAAGTATCTAAAAAGTAAATGAAAAATTTGCACTTTCTAGAGGCAGTCTGTTCCACTGTCAAACAGTGCTCAATATTAATACATTTTCCCTAATGCTTAGTTAAAATGTGCTTCCTTTCCACTTTCAGTTTGTTTTTGTATGATGTACTGTTTTCCTAAGAAGCAAAAGCCCTATGAGTTTTGAAAAGAAATAACCTTATTTATTACAAAGTTTACATCGCATGTAGTATAGTATGTTGATTTCACTCTCCAGCAGTCTCTCAAGAATCAGTTAGATTCTGAAACTAGTCTCAATCAATTCTCATTAATACATACTGTATATGCTCAAGTTTTAAAGGGACAGGGTACTATTTTTCTATCTTTCTTTTAAAAAAAGTAAAACGGACATTAGTGGTACTCAGTAATTAGTATTCTACTATGCATATTATTTTTATTTATTATTTATTTGATTCATCAAACGCTTACAAGGAATATAAAAATAAACATAAGAATAAACAATAACATACAAATATATGTAATATAAGTAAGAAAAAAAGAAATAAGTACAAATAATTCGGGACAATAGGACAGGGACGGTAGGCACGATTGTGCACTTATGCACGCCTCATATTGAGTTTGAACTCTGTGGAACCAATCAAGACTGGTTTCTAACAATAGTAACTTTCACCCTTTTTTAGGCCTCTCATCCAGTTTGTTGTTGCTTTTTCAGGTCTCACATTCCTCAGGAATAAGTTACAAATACCTTTGTTATATCAACAGAAGCACCCTTCTGAATTAGTACTTCATAGGTTTAAGGAACAATCTTAACAAAACACATCTGCTTTTTGAATCCAGGAATTGCCTCTGAAAATTCAAATATATATGAGTTTTAAATGCATGAAAATACTTCACAACAATTATCAAAGGATTATTTTGGTTTCCCCTGATTTGTTATCCTATACCTATAAAGCATTTTATCTGTTTCTGTCTATCCTGATTTTTTTTCAACAGTTCAAAAAGGGTTTGAGCTATATATCATTGCAACTGAGCTCTCTCCCCTCTCCCTCTTTATATGAATATATATTAAAGCTAATGTTATTCTTTCAAAGCAGTAACTTTTTGCAATATTATTAAAAAGATTTTTGACTCTGTTTTCGATAAGCTTATTAGGCTGCAGATACCTTGCACTTAGTGATTTTTTCCCCCATGGCACAATGATCCAACCACTCACTTTTGTAAACAGGCATCATAAATCCAGATACCTGGATTCTGAATGCTGGCCACTTTTATAGTGCTCCTAGCTATCCTAAGGAATCCTAGGAAACCATTGTTTTCTGGTTTACTTGCCTTTGATCTGATCTGACCTGATTGTATTTTCTTTTTCTGGAACATAAAAACATTGTGGATCCTTTCTATTTCCATCCATTGCTGTCCATTCCCCACCCTCCCCACTAGGGAGGTTAAGGGGGGGGGAATCACAATGCCAGTAGAGATTATGCTCTTATTGCCCGTTGTTATGGAGCCTCTCTAGGACACTGTCTTGATTTCCAAAGCAGGAAGAACTAGTTAATTCCTTAAAACACATGCCTGTATGATAGCTATTCAGTGGGGTGGGGAATTACTTTAACCTCAAAGAAACTGTGTCTATTTGAAGGAAAATCTAATTTTTGTGGGGATAGTGGATATATCAATCAACCCTTTCTTCATCTTCTTCTTTGCACAATATGTTAACCTCCCAATCAAGTGGGTCAGGTGAAGAGGAACACTGTGACATCCTTAATTTATAGAGTTTCTCTAAAGCAATTTTGCAAGGTATCCCAGGTTTAGGGAAAAATATGCCTGAATGTCTCCTTCTAACCTGTAATTAGAATCTCACTGTCCTATCTTAATAGGTGATCTTAATATAGTAAGAAAAATAATCTAGAACAGGGGTGTCAAACTTGTGTCGTCATGGCATTGTCACATGACGTAGTGGGGCTTCCCCCTTTGTTAAACCGGGTGGGGGGGAGGCCAGCACATGACGCATCCGGCACGCAGGCCGTGAGTTTGACACCCCTGACCTAGAACAGTGTTTTCAGCTAGAGTAAATATAATCAGTGGTGGGATTCAAATTTTTTTATTACCGGTTCTGTGGACGTGGCTTGGTAGGCATGGCGTAGCTTGGTGGGCATGGCAGGGGAAGGTTACTGCAAAATCCACATTCCCTCCCCACCCCACTAACCTGCTTTCCAGCTCCGTTCTCCTGTGCAGGGCAACCAAAAAAGACCCAGCTGATCAGCTGGGACTCGGGAGGCAGAGAATAGAGGGGGTGGAGCCAGTCAGAGGTGGTATTTGCCGGTTCTCTGAAGTACTCAAAATTTCCGCTATCGGTTCTCCAGAACTGGTCAGAACCTGCTGAATACCACCTCTGCATTCTATACATTGGTTATTATATTGCATCGCCTACTAACCGTTCTTTTTTTTGTTCTAGGGTTTATTTATTCAGCATATTTTACATTAATGAACATGTTCAAATTCGGTACTCATGTTTGGCCAGTGTAAGACTTTCTGAGTCTCCCTTTTGTATTTTTTTTAAAGTCCTGATGACCCTCCTGAATCATATCATCTAGTTTTTATTAGCAATTTGAGATGTAACATCCTGTCTGTCAGGGCTTTTTTTCGGCGCCGAAAGGTGCCGGAACGCGCCCCCCATCATCACGCTAAAAAACCCGGAAGTGATAGCGCGTGATTGGTGGAGACGGAACACGTGACACGGACTCCGAAAAGGTTCCGGAACGGTGTTCCGCCGAGTTCCGGCTCAAAAAAAGCCCTGCTGTCTGTTAACTAAAGATTTTACCAATCTTTATAATAAAACAGAACATAGAGACAATACACTGCTATAGTAGTGAGTCTAAACAAATTTAAACCTACTTCAGATATGACTGAGTAGTTTGGTCATGGATATTATATGTAAGAATCAATTAATTTGATCAACTGCACTGGGTAAAGTTCCACAATCATCAAACTTTACCAGAATTAAAATTCAGCTCCTGCAATTGCAACTGAGAAGAACATTATCTGAAATCTGAGATATATACTAGCTAGGCATTTTCTAACCACAGTTACCAAAGGCTTGCTCTGGCCATTTTCAAACTTAAATATATAAAAAGTTGACTACACAAATGTAATACTTTTTCCATCCATGAGCGTGAACTCAGTTCCCCATGTTTCCAACTTTGTGACACTTCTATTCATGTTACACACTTCCAATAATCATTTATACATGAATGTTATTCGAAAACTATTTTTTAAAGGACAAAGGACAATTTTATCTATCTGCTATTGCTATCAAAATGCCTAAGAGTGGCAGTTGTTTCAAATCACTTTTTTTAGCTTTGCAAAAGCCTTGCATCCATCCCCCCCCCTTTTTTTTGTTCCTTTCTTTCTTTAAATGAGAATTCTAAGGTTATTATGTGCTTTGGCAGGATTTCAATATATCTACTTGCTGGGGATGATGTGTTCCAGATTACTCTTATTCTCACTAGATCAATTTGCATCCCATTTTCCAGGTATTATTTCCCCCAAGTAGGTGAGTCTTTTTCATTCTGAATGTACATTACTGCTTTTTAAATTTCAATGTCTGCTCAAGCCCTCTCTAGAGTTTGTTATAACATCTGATCATATTCTTCTTTACTTTAGCTTCCACCAGAATGTATTTATTCTCACAGCTGGAACCTCATCCTATATTGTACTTTTCTATAAAATATTTCTGGAGCAAATTTTAAAGCAAAAAAATCGTAAGAAAATAGTGTCCTATAAATGATGTATTAAAGATCATGGCTTTGATCCATTTTAATATTCAGGAATATATCCAAATCCTAAAGTTGTATCTAGAACTAAAGAAAATATTTTCCATGAATATTTCCATAAAAATATCTTGTGGGTGATGAGAAATGCTAGTTTTCTGCATATTAAATTTATTTATTCCTAGACATAGCATGACAGGGTTTTTTTAACTTGTTATGACCAATGAATGTATTCTATTAGTGAATTCTTCACCTTGTCAATAGTTTTCAAAGTAACTAATTTCCTTCCAGCTTTGCTTAATCTGCACATTTAATAAACATCACTTCTATATCCACTGTCATTTATGAAAAGGACAGAATCTATTTGATCTGAGAATCTTTGGCAGGTTGATCCAAAGCCACCTAAAACTAATTTTGTTTTGCCCACATTTTACCATGTTGTCAATAAGGATTTAATGGAAGACCTTGTTATAGGCCTTATAGAAGGCTCTGAATGTAGCAGACAGGATGGTATTGGAAATCAATAGGAGTTAGCAGTTTAGCAAGTTGTGAAAGTCCTTAGAATGGATTCATTTAGTAGGTCATCCAAATATCTGGAAAAGTGGATATTTCTACCTCAACATGGGAGACTGGGCTACTTGTATGGGAGCATGGCCACTCATTCATGCTGGTTGTACAAAAAGGCAAATCTATCTGAAAATGAATATATGGAACAAGATCAAAAAGCAAATTGTGGACAACAAATCGCAAACATGTAGAATCTACAGGTTTGCAATCAAGATAATTTTACAGACTGCGAGTGCCCTATAATTTGTTTTAACAGCTGTTATTATCAAGGTGATAACAGTGGCAAAGCTTTGCTTTGGATATTCAAAAAACATCAGTAGCCTGTAAAGTTTGTTTGTACCTGACCATGTACATCAGTTGAGACTTCTCTTACTTTACTCATCTCTACACTTGTAATATCTAGACTAGATTATTGCTATATATTATCATATTAAGACTGTTCAAAAACGGCAGCTGATCTAAAATGTGGCAGCGATATTAATGGGATTGGTTTGTTACTAATCTGGGCTGTAAAAACCCGGATGACGGTTAGATGGTAGCAAAGAAAGTAGCCATCCAGATTTTTGTAAACCCAAATCAGGTAGCCCTAGTTTCATGGCTCATAAATAAACCAACTATCTTTGTGACCTAGTGGTCTGCTTTTAAATCCAATTTAACTCTCTTTATAACAGTATAATGGATTTCACTGGTAGAACAATTATTTTTTTTTCTTCTCTTCCCCGAAGACACACATATCGTTCAGGAGACTCTCGGGAGCTTATTTGGAGTGCACATCGAGATTGCACAGGGAATGAGAGGAACTGTACTTTGAAGATTTGTGAACATAAATCTACCATGTAACGTTGGATGGAATCTAAACTCATATTTAAACATCCAAATGAGGTATGATAATTGAACTTGCCCTAGCCAGCAGACCCTGTGAAAAATATGTTGTGGAATACAGTTCAAACATCTTTGTACTACAGGTAGTTTTCGACTTATAACAGTTCATTTAGTGACCATTCAGTTACAACGGCACTGAAAAAATGACTTATGACCATTTTTCACACTTGTGATCTTTGCAGCATCCCCAGGGTCATGCGATTTACATTTGGATGCTTGACAACTGGTTCATATTTATGACCTGTGTCCCGAGGTCATTTGATCACTTTTTTGTGACCTTCTGACAAGGAAAATCAATGGGAAAGACTGGTTCAATGAACAACCAGACTTTGTTAATTAATTTAACAACTGCAGTGATTCACTTAAAAAACTGTGACAAGAAAAGTCGTAAAATGGGGCAAAACTCACTTAACAAATTTCTCAGCAATGTAAATTTTGGGCTCAATTGTGGTTGTAAGTCAAGGACTACGTGTGCATGGACCAGAAGGCATCCATGTTATATTGCTTCTCCTTCTTTGGATAGATCCGCCATTTGAGGCTTGGCAGATCAACAGAGCTTTAGAGAAAGAATATTTTGTATAGTGGTCCCTAATATTATTTCCTACATATGTAATGCAATGTAATGTTTACCTGGGATGTTAATTATTATTTTTAAGTCACTCAGCAAAATCTTTCCCGTTATGAGATTTAATGATTTTGTATGATTCTGTCAAAAGAATCACCCTGAACTATTCTTAGCTCCTTTTGTTCCATTTTCTATTGTATTCAGTGGTTTTAATAGGTACAGGAAAAATAATGTCATCAGTTTTTGCACATCAATAAATCTTCCCATTTCAACATAAGCACAGAAGTGAGTAAAAATCTGAATCATGAAAATGGGAAACTGGCTGTTATTTCAAGTTAATTATTGCAGAACAATATGATTGAGAATCATATCTGCCCTATCAAAATCAGGATTATTCAGTAATCTGGCAATGGTTTCTAAATTATCAGGTGAACGATTGACTGTCCATACATCTAAATAACTATCCAGATCAATAGTTGTTGGTGTTTTAAGGAAAAAAAAAAAGCCTAGTGTGCCTCAAGATGATTCTAATTGTTGTCCTAACCTACTGGGTAAGACCCAAAATCTAATTTAGCACACTGTTCCTAGCCCTTGTCATACAGATTTTTAGGTCAGAAAGCAGACAAAATGGCAACCTTTTATTGATCATAGTATTTGGCATTCAAAGGTATATTGCTCCTGAACATAGCCGCTCCACTCATGGATCGATTTTCTATTAATTCGTGCAATCCCATTTTTAAAAATCTGCGGCCCTCCAGAAATTGCTGGACATCAAGTCCCATCCAACAGCCAGGCAACTCAATCTCTGGAAAGGCCGATTCCGCATCGCTGCTTTTATATTTTTTTTTTTTAAAAAAGCTTTCTGTTCTTTCTTTTTCTCTCTCCTTGGAACCTACTTTCTCCTCCATGCGGACAGCAACTTATAACACCCTGGCGGGGGTGGGCGGCCACATTTTATGGAAAACGACTTGTCAAAGTTGCCCGCAGGAAGAGCCGCGCGGGCAACACGGCGACCGTCTCCTCCGGTGGGTCCAAGCAAAGAGGCGGCTTCGGCTGCGGGCGCGGCGGCTGAACGGAGGGCGTGCGACGCGCGCCGGGTGGGAGGCGAGCCAGGCCAGGCACTGCGGGACCGTCTCAGCCGCCGAGCTGCTCACCACCAGGCCAAAGAGGGCGCGTCGCAGGGCGGCGCGACGGCCTGCTTGCATGGAGGAGCAGGGGGAGGAGCAGGTGCCCCAGCCGACTGCGTGCGCCGTCCTTCTCCCAGGCGAGCTGGAGGGGCCGCCAGCGCTACCGCCGAGATGCACAGCAGCAGCAGCAGCAGCGAGAGAAGCACGCCGGCGTCGCCGTTCCCTCACCATTTGCCAGCCCGCGATCCTCTCTGCGCATGACCCCTCCCTGCCGCCCGCTCCCTAGCAGGGGAGAAGGTTAGGCGGAGAGAGGATTTCCTCCGTCTTCCACATTGGAGGCTGCTCCGAGGCGACGCAGTGCAGAGGTGTGGGCAGGTTGCTCGGGCCTGAGCCGACGCCGCGTTTCCTCGGCCTCCTGTCGGACAGCACGGGAGCTCCTGCCCGGACGCGCGGCGGCCTCCCCCGCAGCCCCGCCGTCGTGTTCCCGCGTCCGGGGATCCCCGCTCCCCGCTTCCTCCGTCCCACTCCCGGCCATGACCGCGGCGGCGGCGGTGGCAGTGGCGGCCGGGTTGCTGGTCGCGTCTCCGCCGCCGCGCCGCCTCTTCCCCAAGTGCTGCTGCCCCCGGCGGCTGCCGCCGGGCTCCAAGAAAGTAGCTTGATGAGTGTCCAAAGTAGCAGTGGAAGTTTGGAGGGGCCGCCATCTTGGTCCCGGCTCTCCACGTCCCCACCGAGCCTGCAGGGCTGCTCCGCGGCGGCGGCGGCGGCAGCAGCGGCAGCAGCAGCGGCGGCGGCAGCGGCCGTGGCGGCCTCCCTGCTCCATAACAACACGCCGCTCAAGGAAGGTAAATAGGCGAAGAGAAAGCGCTCTAAAAGCTCTGCTTCCGCGGCGGGGAAGGGGAGGTGAGGAGGAGGAAGATGACTGACTGGCTGATGTAGGGAATGGGCCCTTAGGGAGGGAGGGGCACGGCGGTGTCAATAGCATCAGCAACCTCGCCAGCCGCCGCCGCCGCCTGAGGCCAGTGCCTGGCTTGCCGGGGCCGAGTGCGCGATGAGGGCAGCGAGAAGAGGCGAGAAATGTCTTCCTTCTGCATCCGAGGGTGGAAGGTCTAGACTCTGCCCTCCCCCCCCCTTCCTCCGTCCAAGGCAGCCTCCTCAGGAAAACTCCAGCCCTAATGTAGCCATTTATTTCAGACTGCGCCCCCCCCTCGGGGTCGACTTAAATCCTTCCACCCTCTCACTTTTCAGTGCTTGTTGGGAAGAGGGTAGATTTTAACGCCTCCCAACAGTTCCTTGACAAATAAGGGTCTTCAGTGGATAGCCTTCCTCCTTCTTTGTTTTTAAACTGATTTCTTTCTTTTTTAACAAAAGGGAAATAATTTTGCAAAATTTCTCTCTCCCCCCCCTCCCGGTAGTTGATTATTTCTTGTTGCAAAT
>JAOYMU010000001.1:21774489-21787083 GCA_025802295.1 Psammodynastes pulverulentus
TCTGAAACCAATAAAACTTTTTCTATATAAAAAAAAGAAACACAAATTTAACCCAGTAACAGACCACTTATGATGTCATTACTGATGTTTTGGTGTGTCTTAGTGAAATTTAACAGTAGTAAATCATTTCCAGGCAAAAAGTTCCAACCCCAAATCTAGGATCTGTGGCCATGGCCGCAATGAGAGTTTATTCATTATGGAAGATGATTGTGTACAGGTAGTCCTTGACTTAAAACAGTTCATTTAGTGGCTGTTCAAAGTTACAATGGCACTGAAAAAAGTGACTTATGATGATTTTTCACAGTTACAACCTTTGTAACTCTCCCCATGGTATGTTATCCAAATTCAAATGCTTTGTAACTGGTTTATACTTATGACCATTGCTATGTCCCATCATTGCAACCTTTTGACAAGCAAAGTCAATGAGGAAGCCAGATTCACTTAACAAGTGGGTTACTAACTTATCAACTGCAGTGATTCATTTAACAGCTGTGGCAAGAAAGGTTGTAAAATGGGGCAAAACCCACTTAACAAGTGCCTCACTTAACAACAGAAATTTGGGGCTCAATTGTGGTCATAAATCAAGGACTACCTGTATTGACAAATAAACTAAGCATCACAAAACCTATTATTTGTACTTGGTCCTTGAATGTTTCCTGTTTCTACCTGTAGATATTCTCTTAAAAAGCTATACCAAAATGGCAGATACAATTGACCATGCTCATCCACAACCAGATTTTCTGAAGATAAAAAGCAGGAGTTATGCCTTCTGAAGTTTTTTTTCTGCATAAGGTCCAAAGCAGGACAGTCATTGCTTTATGCCATTTCGAAACCATGCGAATGAATATTTGATGAATGTGTTCATGCACTTTACACTCCAGGAATACTAACCTATAAAGTTCCAGACATTAAGTTCACTGTGTATCTACTACCTACAGCAACTGTACAAGGATAAAAAATTCCCTTCAGTGGATTGAAATACATAGGGGAAGTTGATAGGAAGTGAATGTGGATTGCTTGCTTAGTCATGCAGTATTTAAACTGCATATTCAATCAGTGGCATGCAGGTAAAAGAAGAAAGACAGGATCATTAAAAAATATTTTATAAAATGCAATTGAATATATATGAATTGTCACCACAGTTCTCTATATTACATTAAGGGCTTTTTGGTGAAGTATCCCTGTATAAGGAAAGAAAGCAAAGAAATGTACGTCCTGTATAGGTTAATGGAGAGCACATGAAAATTATTGCTGACATCAAGATATAAATACATATGGATTGTTAATACAATTTCTTTGCATATGGTTTTTTCTCCACTAAATAAACTTACATCCAACAAAATATTCACATGCTTTTCTAAAAGAACATATGAACATCATCACGGTTAACAGATATCTACTACTCGGGCCAGATACTAGAAAAATTCTGCAAATTTCATGATGTATAGTTTCTGCTTAACATAGACATAAGCGTTTTCCTTTTTTTTTTCTTTTGAATGTATTTTAAATGTAAGATATAAAGCAATCTTAGAAATAATGCTTTGTTTTTTATGTTGCAGTAATTAATATAGGTATGGGCTCTTAAACAATTGGTGAATGCACACTGAATATATGGAATTTTGGACTCTCTCTAATACATACATACATGTACATACAAACACACATACACAGACATGCAGACATACTACTCACACAGACATACAGAGAAACTCTCACTCTATGCACCAGCATTTCAGTTACCTGTTTTTGCTACGGGGCCATAATATTTACATAACATATTTAAAGATGCATATTTTTAGCTTAATATCTTTTGAATGTTAACTGGAAGATGCCTATGTATTCTTGAAGGGCACCTCCACGTAAGGGCCTTTCTTTCATCCCCCGACCTCAGCAGAAACCAGCCAGTTGTGGGTTTTTTTAATAAAGTTGTTCTCCTGGCACATGCTATTTGCATGATGTGAAGTGTTTGGTCACCATGAACCAGATAATTTGACAGTGGCTGGTATCTGCTCAATTCCTATTGGTCACTTTCAGTTGACACAGATAAATCCAGTGGAGGGATTCAACACATTTGTATCTATTCGCGAGAACCGGTTAACTTTCTAAGCAATTTGGAGAACCGGTTGTTGGAAGAAATCTCCTTTTCTTTTTTTCCACTTTATAGGGCTAATCCTGTAAGGAAGGCAGGATTGTGTTGTGTTGTTTCTAGCCTAATCTTTATTGCCCTGCTTACAGAAACTGCCTCTTGGTTAACTCATATAACAGCTAAAGGTTCTTGGCAGTACATCTAGACTTACTGTTGCCTGAGCTCCACTCAGTCACATGATCACCCAACCATGCCTACCCAGCTGGTCATTAGGGCAGAGAACTGGTTGTTAAATTATTTGAATCTCACCACTGGACAAACCCCTTCCCACCCAGTGGCCTACAGGGGGTAGAGACTGGGGGGTGGGTTATGTAATGACAAAAGACAGTAATAGACCCCTTGAAATCATATTTGTCCTCCAGCCCCAAATCTACAAGAATATCGACCGCTTTGTCAGCAGGTTGCGTACAGTGAGTCTGACTGAATGAGGATTCCTTCAACCAATGTAGCCAATACAGATGGTAACAAGAATAGCAAGGCATGCAAGGAATCTTGGAGTGATGACCATCCTTAGTGACCACATTCTTGTTGATCAGGCACTGCAGGCGATTTAGATGGGCAGGGGCAAATAGACAGGATCCTTATCAGGAAGCCTTTGCACCAGCTTGCACCCCATTCCTGTGCCCCATCAATAGCCAAAGTTCATGCTGAACAAACTTCTGATAATCTCTTCGTCACCCATTCAGGGAAGGGCTGAGAGGAAGGTTGTTCAATATGATACTTCTGCTGCATCACATCATGATGGATCATGCATTGCAGCATGATCTAGAGATGGGTTCCTGGAAAAGCAGCGGGGGAGGGGGAGGAATAGCCTTTCGTGCTTTAATTATATCCATCTTAGATGAGGCTCTGACAGATACCCAAACCCATCCTCCAGCTTTCAATTGGAATATGCCCCCTGCTCCAGTTCTGGTCACAATGCGTTCCCCATTGGTGGGCCTATGACAGAAATAAGATTCCTTTCTCCTTCTCCTCTGCTGGTTTCTTACAATGAGCACACTTAGCAAGCAGTTGCAACAGCTAGTTGTCTCTTCTGAAAAAACGGGGAGGGGGAGAGAAGCCCCTGACTATTCTACTGCCTCAGCAGTCAGTAGTTTAATGTGTTTAAAGAAACTTGCAGGTGATGAGATGTGGGAGCTTTGTGGCTATTAGAATTCTACATTTCCCTCCTGAATAGCCCTCTCTGCAAATGCTTTGCAAGACCAATCTGCAATTTATGAGCCTGCTTTAGAAATATAAGCACGTTATGTGTTTCAAATACATTTGCTTACACAAGAGGATTCTGTACTCAAAGCCCAAATATAATAAAGGTTTTTTAAAGACAAATATGTAAAACAAGTCTCTCTCTCTCTCTCTCTCTCTCTCTCTCTCTCTCTCTCTCTCTCTCTCTCTCTCTCTCTCTCTCTGTGTGTGTGTGTGTGTGTGTGACAGAGACAGAGAGGGAGACAGACAGACAGGCAGATAGATTTTGGCATAATACAGGTGAGATAGAAAAAGTTTTGTGTATTTTAATCTTCCCTTTGTGTGTATAAATTCAAAAAAATGAAGACAACTTTTTTTTAATGGTGCTGTGAGGTGAAAATTTAGTACAAACAATATTGTGTGTTTCAGTGCAGATCTGTGGCCTTAAGACAATAATTAGATGTTGAAATGTTTGAAAGCGCTTTCTGTAAAACAAATATTCATTACTCTGGAATAACAATTCAATTGCAATAATAAACTTTAGAAACTTGCAAGTGCCTAGTGAAAATACAGTAATACTAATATAAACTTGTTGGTGTTTTAAATTATTGTAAATTCTCCTAAGTGCTTCAGATGCAGTGATTCTTTTATAGTAGGACACTGATAGATATGATGCTCTTTTCTAAAACCGAAATGGATGGCTGTATTATATTTGTAACAGACTAAAATTAAGATATATGGAAGCATTTGGCTTAAAAGGGTATACTTTTGTCAATAAAAGCTTACATTACAACTTGAGAATGGATAGTGGTAGATCTCGTGAGCTTGCTCAATTAAAAATCAGCAATTTCCTTTGAAAATATATTATTGAAGTTGTAAGTTTTAAGGTTGTAAGGTTGTAAGGGATATGGGCCTCAAATTGTAGACTTCTGCATAGCGTACAATGCATAGTAGACCACTAGGTGAATCAGAATGAAAAGGCTATTTTTAAGCTAAGCAGCCTGTAATTTCCTGGATTCCTTTTTAAAAATGTGACATATTAATCACTTTCTAGTTCTCAAAAACATATTTTGAACACATTGTTCGATCAGCAATTTTGCGTTTGAATGGTTTTAGAACTATGAATAGATTCCATCTGGACCCACTTATGTTTTCAATTTATCAATAAATTCTAGAATTTATAAACATTATTTACCTCGAGCCCTCAGAGTTCTTTGATGGAAAAAAACAATTATTTGCGTGACTAGAGATCTCTACTACATATTCTGAAAAGAAGGCAAATGCAGATAGTAACTTTTCTATAGTTTTGCTTTTTTTGGTTCAACTGCCTCCTTCCCACTGTTGATATATTTGAAGATTTATAAATTATTGAATTTCATATTATTAACAATTTCATGTGAATTTCCTTCTTTCTGCTTTGTATCTTTTTTTCTTTTCTGTAACTTTGTGTTCTGCATTTAACACGTGCATTTTTACTGGAAAAAGATATTTCTGGAGGACTACATAATGCAAAATTTCATTTAAATTTGGGGGGAAATAGTAGGATTGTTCATGGTCATATAAAATCATTTGCAGTTGTGTAACAAATTAAACATGTTTTATAGGTGCAATGGATGAGCTTCATAGCCTGGATCCAAGAAGGCAAGAACTGTTAGAGGCTAGATTTACTGGAGTTGTGAGTGGCAGTACTGGAAGTACAGGAAGCTGTAGCGTTGGAGCAAAGGTAAAAAGGAATGTGAACTACTGTACTCAAAATAAATTCAGACGGTTGATGTTTCTTGCAATTAATATGGATTGTGTGCAGTTGTGCATGTGATTGCAACTAACACTGAGCCATGGTGGCGCAGTGGTTAGAATGCAGCATTGCAAGCTAATTCTGTTCACAGCCAGGAGTTTGATCCTGACGGAACTCAAGTTTGACTCAGCCTTCCATCCAGATTTTTGGAGGCAATATGCTGACTTTGTAAACTGCTTAGAGAGGGCTGTAAAGCACTGTAAAGTGGTATATAAATCTAAGTGCTGTTGCTATGGCTATTATCAGGCCTTATATAGGTGGATTTAAGAACACTTCTTGGTGTGTATCAATCAAAATGATACAACGAGCAACAATCCCTCACTTTAGTGGAGGAGGTAAAAGAGTGTGACTTAGTATTTCTTTTAATTTTTCAGCAGCTTTTAATACTATCAACTATGGCATCCTGGATCAGCTGCATGATGTTGATACAGGAAGCACATTCAGACATTCACTTCCTCTCCAGGAGCAACTGTGTTATCCGGTGATCTTCATTGGTTTTTGTAGGACAGTAGTAAAGTGAGCAGATAATGAAATCATTTGAGGATCATAACACAAATACCACATTTTCATATTTGCATCAGATAATGGGATGCTGTACAAATACGTAAGAGTGGATATTATTGCATGTGTCCTTATTTTTGAACCATTTTGGCATGTTGCAGACTTTATTGCTGGCCAAACTATGGGTTGTTGAGGAGAGGGCATTCTCTTTCCTGTTGGGCAACTTATTGGATACAATTCCAGTGAGACTAAGCTTGCTTTTATTATGGAATGTTTTCACAAGAACCTGAAAATGTTTTTATTTACTTAGTCCTTAAATGATTGTATTCATTGACACAATTGTTTGCTTATTTTTACTTGTTGGCTTTAAACTGTTAGTTTTTTATTGTTAGTAACCAATATTCATTATACATATCATTATTGTACACAATTTTCCTTCTTTAATGAAAAATAGTGTAAAATATAAATGCAACTAAATTTGATGTATAGAATCGTTACTGCTTGTTCCACAGCTCTACCTATGCAATGAGTATGTGTGTATAATCTACCCATAGCTCTACCTATGCAATGAGTATGTGTGTATAATCACTTATTTTTCAAGTCATGAAATCTATTAGTAATGCATTATTTGGTTTATAATTAGCAATTTTACACATTTGATGCTTTTATTTCTTTATTTTTTCTTTAGGCTTCAACTAATAATGAGAGTTCCAACCATAGTTTTGGCAGTTTGGGATCTCTAAGTGACAAAGAATCTGAGGTATGAAGTAGTTAAAAATATTTAAGTGAGAATTTCTAACCTGTCATTTATATTACTGAGTTCAGTAAAAGATAAACACATTTAGGAGGGTTTCCTAGCTAATTATAATTAGAATATTTGCATTAAAGATATGGAGAAAACTGGTGCACATCCTGTCAGAATTGATGCACTTACAGGAAGATTATTTCAAAATGATGTATTGTTTCATTTTGAATTAACTGATTATTTTTTAAGCAAATTAAATTTTTGGATAAAATTATGAGCCACTCAAAATGTCTTAATAGTTATGTAAACAAGAATATACACATACATCATGTAGAAGAGAATAAGGTGAATAAGTCATATATCTTAAGCTTGTTTTAACCTATTAGATGAATAAAAGGATATGTTGTTTACCAGATTATTGATTTATTCAGGGTACTGTTATGGATACAATCCAGTCTGATCAAATATCTGAAAATTTTATTTTTAAATTTGAGATGATTGATAACATTTTTAGCCTTAAGAATTGTAAATAAGAGAAGTCTGTCTTTTTGTATATCTGCATTTCTATTGTTACGATAATTTGACTCCTTTCAATCTATTAACTATTTTCACATTTCTAAAACTGAAAACAAGATATATCATATATCTTCATGATTTAGAAATTACTGAAAATGCTCTAATTAAATGCTCTAATTAAGCAGTCTGTTTAATAAATGGTTTCAACTTACTTAGGTATTGACCATATATGCTGTTCTCCTTGGTAGACTTTCTTCTTCCCGTTCCTTTACTCCAGATCTGTTCTGAAAGATTCCCAAACCCTGTAGGAATAGATGTTGATGTGAGGTTGTAGGAAAAAGAGACAACCACACACTCTGCTCTATCCCAGTTCAGCTGATGGGAATGGTTCAAGTTGAAGCATTGAGATTCAAACCACAGTAGTAATTTGAAAATGACAAGAACATTAATTTTCTGATGACTTACGATTATGTTCAAACTGTCTGAAAATTAAATGTGGATAAGGACTGCATTTGAAGAATGAAACCAGTTCTATTTGCCTTGGGAGGGCTTTGATTTATTTTAAACAACTCCTGTGTTCCAGTCAGCGCTTGGGGATTTTTAGACCTGTCCCAGCTTGGGGATTTAGGAAAGAAAGATCCTCAACTCTATTCATAACAAGCGGTATACTTTTACTAAAGCCAAATGGTTACAGCAGATGTAAAGCCAGATGAGGATTTCCGCATACAGCGGATAGTTTTCCCCTTCTCTCAGCCCCGTCACACGCGCACACACGGTCACTGTGCTATTGTCCAATGACGTTCAAACTGGTGGCTTTGGATAGCACTTTAAACGTTCGGTGCCTCTTTGGTTTGCATTCCGTTCCCATGTGATCTTTCAATCTTTGTCTTTGATTCACACTTCTGGTTTTCATCATTTCCCTTCCCTACTTCCTCCCTCTCCCCTCCCATACTTTATGGCAGACTGCCATCAGGTATATCAGACCAGAAAAACTGTTCCAGAAGACTAGAACTACTTTTACTGTGGTTGGCTGTTATAATAGAATCGTGGAAGTCTGATTATGGTATATATATCATCTTCTACTCCAGTGAATTAGGGAGGTGCCTGCCTGAGTTGCTTCTGAATGTTATTTCTTTACCCTGGACTTAAAAAATAGGTTAGTCATTTTGCCTCAGTAATTGTTCTTATTTAGGTCTGTCAAGATCATCTTACTTAATTCTCTACAATTGTCTACAAGTTTGAGAGTGTTGTGTTGCCTTGATGGTCTTAATTCTGTGGGATTCTTGCTTTATATTTCTGTGTTGCTGTTGTTAGCCACTATATTGAATAAAACGGGCAGCCATATAAACCTTTTCAATAAATAAAATCTGACACATCTTCACATACCGCCTCCAATTGTGCCCTCTTCTTGACTGCCGATCCAGGTGATTCCATGATGAACTATGAATTGAGTCACCGGTGGGCTGGAAACCTGCCACCTGATTCTGTCAAGCAATCAAAGTTGAGGGAATGATTGAATTTGGAACATGATTAATGACTCCTTAAGAGTGGAATTATTATAGCCTTGAAAGATGCAGTGGTGTACTCCTTCAGGAAGAGACCATCTAAATATCTGACTGGTCTGGGCAATATATGCAATGTTTTGAATGCCTTTTTAGGAAAAATTTTGGAAAAGGTGGTTGGAATGCAGATACAGGAGTGTTGGATGGGAAGGATTACCTTGATCTGTTTTCCGATATCAGATCTGAATGTGGGGTCAAAGGCACATTGCTCCCTTTTTTTTATGCTCTCTGTCAAGACCTAAATAAAGGAAGTACAGCTATTTTGGTATTAGAGTTCTCATTGGCATTCAGTACCATCAATCATAGTATTCTTCTGAATCAGCTACAAGGGCTGAGATTGGCATAATTTTATAGTGATTACACTCTTACCCAGGGCTGTGGAGTCGGTAGATAAATGTTCCGACTCCGACTCCTCAGTTTTTTGTATTTCCGACTCCGACTCCGACTCCTCTGTATTAATATGCGAATGTATTTTATACATTCCTTGAAGGAAAGAAAGGCAACATTCATGTCATTACCACAGGACTACTGGCTGGGAAGCCAACAGGAACATCAGGAACAGGAACTTTACCAGTTCAAAAATACAAACCACATTAGAACAAAAACAAAGCTTATCTATATGAACAAAAATCAAAATCTGTAAAACCTAGAAATGGCTTATATTAAACTTGAAATGCAATTATAGGCTTAGTCGGAGTCGGTGCATTGTTTGCCGACTCTGACTCTGACTCCAGGTACCCAAAATTTACTCCGACTCCGACTCCACAGCACTGCTCTTACCTGAGTGGACAGTTCAGACAGTGGTAATGATGGATGAATGAACAAGACCTTGGCTGCTCCTATAAGAGCTGCTATAGAGTTTCATTTTTGGGGGGGTTCTCTGCATTTTTTAAAAGCTATGTAGAAATGCTGAGATAGGCCATCCATCAGTTTAAGATGAAATATTATTAGTCTGCTGATGGTACCCTTTATTATATCTCTATCTTAGGCCAAGCAGGAGATACAGTAGATCGTTTGATTTATTATCTAGAAGCTGTAAATATGAAGCTGTAACTAACTTCCAAAAAGTTGAAATGGCTGTTCATCTAGTAAGTTTGCTTGTATCTGGCTCCAAAAGAGTTGTATCTTACTTCTCAAAGGGACAGATGCATAACTTGAAGGTTCTCATAGATTCATGGCTCCTATTGGAGCACCAGGTAGAAGCTGTGGCTATGGAACACTTGGCTTATTTACAGCTGGTCTGTCTGTTACGTCCACTTTTAGAGCTGGGGTTCTCAGGGACATTCATGCCTTCATTACCTTGTGGTTTGATATGTATGGTGCATCGACTTAGGGATGTCCTCGAAGACTATCCAGAAAGTGTAGTTGGTAGAAAATGCAGCAGTCTGTATGCTGGTAAGACTCACTAATGCAGTTGATACCTCTGTCCTGGTGCTGCATACTTTGCCATATGGTATGTTTCCACTTTTTCTCTCCTTGGTCAAAATTAATGTATAATTTCATTAACAAACAGAAAGGACTTTAAATAAGTGGAAAGGCCCTTAATGAATTTTTTTGTTTATAACAGAGTACATGTATTTGTTTAGAGGCCAATATTTAAGGATATTTTCGGTATTTCTATACAAGCGTTTTATTTTTTGTTTAAATTATATGAGATAAATTCTGTGTTCTAATACAATGAAGTAATCTTGGTAATTATGTAATTACTCACATATGGTAAATAGGTAATTACACAGTTTTGTGTTACAAAAGTAATATGTGAGTTATAGAATTATGCTTTTTTTGCTTCTTTTTGATACAGATATGCAGTAGTAGATTAATTGCTAACTCTTCTTATTTGTTGAAAAAACATGTTTTAATTTTTATTTTTATTTTGCCAGACTCCTGAGAAAAAACAATTGGAGTCTTCGAGGGGTAGAAAAAGGAAAGCAGAAAACCAGAGTGAAAGTAGTCAAGGTAAAATATATTACTATGGGATCAATTTGATAGTATGAATGGAAGTTGTCAGCTGATCAAAATGCCATATTCAGTAAAGGTTCAGCTTTTTGAAGTATTAGACATTGTGTTGAGTCTCTTTCTGTTTCATGGTTCCTTTAATTATTATCCACATTTCATAGCTGGACTGCCAAAAACAAACACCCCCCTCCGTAATTAATATTATAACAGAAATAATATCTGTCAGATTTGTTACTAAGTTATTGATCCTAACAGTATTTTGAACAAGATAGTTGTTTGAGTGGCTCTTTACTTTTATGGTTGCCAGGTAAATTATTAACATTGTGTTCATATTTTTCCTTCAAATGTTTTAAATATTTTGTGAGACAAAATAAAATGTTAATTTAAGAAAAAAAACTTATCATGATAGTATTTAGTAAATATTGTTCTTACTTTATAGACTTTCAGGCCTTTTAAGTGAGCTTCTTTGGAAGTATCAGAAGAAAATGTTTTCAAATTAAGGACTTTAGACAGTTTTAATTTTATAATTGGTAAATAATATTTTAAAACTACAATGCTTTAGTCTTGTAAGAGCCATAATGATAAATAAATAATCCATTATTTTCATGCTGCTAATTTCCTCAGATAGTAAAACGTTGATAATAGATATTTTCTTCGCTTCCTAGATTGATTCTACTAAATAAATTTAGAAACACAGAAAAATCATAGAATCAGTTTGAAAAAATAATATGAATAGAAGCTAAATACAATTATTATAACAAGAACATATAAAAACAGTGAGCTACTCCATATAAAAATTCACGTCATAAATCTATTAGTCATGAATTGCAGTTTTGTTTTTTTCAGCAAAATAATAGGTACTATCTTACAAACTTTAGCTAAACTTTATTATACTTAACATCAGTAGTAAAAATAAATTTGGGAAAACTAGATTGTTTCTCATACTTCCGTTTCTCAAATAGATACATTTAGGCAAATTGTATTTAAAATACTTGCCAAATTAAAAAGAATATGCTTTTAGGAAATATAAGCTACATTGTTTATGGTTTTTAAAATTTTCCCCGCTATTTTTTCTTAATCTTGACTTTGTTTCAGGGAAAAACATTGGGGCACGTGGGCACAAAATTAGTGACTATTTTGAGGTAAGTTCAATTTTAATATAAATTATTTTGTTGATATGATCTTTTATTTTGATTCTGATTAAAAAGTATTCATACATTAAAGTGTACTTCATTTGATAGGAAATTGCCTGGTATCTATTTTTAAAAAGTAGTGTAAAAATGGAGCTCATAATATGGTTTCATAGCATACATAAATATTCATGTGTAGCAAGTGCCTAGAATACAAAATTATACTTATTATTTTAAATACTATCAATCCAAACCATTGCGTGCTGCTTTCAAACTATTAACTCTAAATTCTTTTATTACTTATATTGTGCCATATCAGAGAATAGTAAGCACAGTAGGTAGTCCTCGACTTACAACTACAATTGAGTGTAACATTTCCATTCTAAACGGTTGTTGTTGTTTTGCCCCACTTTACTATCTTTCTTGCCCCAGTTGTTAAACTCACAATCTGCTACAACTTTTGTAAAATGCTTAACCAGAGTCATTTGGAATATTTGACTGAAGTTGAATATTCTGAAGTTGAATCCAAACAAGACTGGGCAATTATTGTCTATTAAATGGTCTGACATCTCCAGTATTGTAGCCCAGGAAGATACAAGTTTGCAACTTGATTCTGTTGGATGTGGGTTTCACCCAACCTCAGCAGGTGCATCAGTTGCTATCTTACGTGAATGTAAGGACCTTGCAATATGACTTATACCCTGATTTGCACTTGCCTGAATTGATACAATGTGCTATATATATGGTTGCCTGTGAACACCACCCAGAAACCTCAGAATGCAGCAGCCTGACTACTAGCCAGCCTGTGACAATGTAAGCACATTACAGTTGTGCTCTAGGCTCCGAACTGGCTTTTTGTTGGCTTTAAAGTTCTATTTTTGACCTTTAAAATCCTTGGCTTGGGTCTAAAGCAGGGCTGTCAAACTCCTGGCCCGCAGGCCAGATGTGTCACATACTGGCCACGCCCACGCCTGGTTTAGTGAAGGGGACCTGCAGCGGGGCAGGAGAGGGATGGTTTTGTGCGTGCGTACCACTTTCACAAATGCAGCTTTGCACACAGT
>JAOYMU010000001.1:21867348-21888242 GCA_025802295.1 Psammodynastes pulverulentus
AGTTGCCAAGATTGGAGACTTCTGCTCTACTGTATCAGCAAAAGAGTTTTTCCTGGCCTGGCACCGTTTATGAAATTCCCTCCCGCAAGAGGCTTAAGTGACATATACACCAGCACTGTTTTGGTACATGTGAAGGCCGTTCTATTTTCCCCAGCTTTTAAAATAGCTTTTTATATCATGCTTCAATTACATTTTAATTTATATTGCTTTAGTTTTTGGATGACTTTGCGGCCACCAAATTATAGAGTATATTTACTTTGCATTTTATTGTGTTATGTTTTTATTCTGACTGTATTTTTATTGAGTTTTATTATAAATTGTCAGGAGAGCTTTGCCTATCGGGCAATTTAAGTAAATAAATACTCTGTGGATAGATGTTGACTCTTATTACAATGTATTGACTCATGCTTGCTCTGCATTTTATTTAATTTACACCCGTCAAAGCAGGAACATTAAAGTTGCTTTGCTGGAGTGAATCTACAGGGATATTTTTAATGACTTGCAGCCATGCTTTATTTTTTCGAGACAAGATTTTTTTATGACAAAATCCAGATCTTGACATTGTCCTTTTCACAAGAAACAAGTTTTTCTTCTTGTGGTTGTTAGGGTCATCTTGTTACCACTTGTCCGTATATATTTATTCTGAATTATGTTGTATTCATTTGATATGATGGTTTAAGGCAGGGGTGTCAAACTCAAGGCCCCTGGGCTGGATCCTGGCCTGCAGAGCCACCCTGGAAACAACAGAATGGCCCACGTCTCTGCCAGCGAAAATGGAGCTCGGGAGGGTTGTGTGCAACTCTCCCAGGCTGTTTTTGGCTGTGACAGCCTCCTGCAGTCCCCTGCCAGCAAAAATGGAGCCCGGGGTGCCGCGCACAGCCCCCCCCTCCGAGCTCCATTTTCATTGGCAGAGGGCTGCAGGAGGCCGTCATGGCCGAAAACGGGGCAATGACTGACATTGAGCTGGCCACACCCATCCGAGCTATGCCTCCCTGCCCCGAGGTCAAACACAATCCTGATGCAGACCTCAATGAAATCGATTTTGACACCCTGATTTAAGGGATCAATATCTGTTTTTTTCTATGTGCTGCACCTGGGATAATTCCATTTAATTTTCAGACAGAGAAGCTGCTGTATGCTAGGAGTTCACTTATACATAAAGAAACCACAAGGAACTCTGGGAGGGAAATTTACCTTGAAAATAAAGACAATGTTTGATTTTTCACACCCTCCAAGATAAACATCCAGTGCTTGCAAACAGGTGATATTTGTAGAACTTCAACTCTTTCTGCTAACGAGGGACAGTAGTTGCCACTTCACTAAACATAGAGCCTTTCATACAGGTAGAAAACTGCAATAGCAACTCTAGTGAGGGTAAAGGAAGAAATATCTTGCTAGCCATTTCTGATGTTTTGGAGACAGTGTAGACCAGGAGTGTCAAACTCGCGGCCCGTATGCATCAAGTGCTGCTCCCCCCCCCCCGGTTTAGCGAAGGGGAAAAAAGTCCTGATACATCATGTGATGCCGCCATGAGTTTGACATCCTTGGTATAGATGGTAAAAACTCTGGAGGAAGAAACAGCATCACATTTGTAATGCTCAGCAGAATTAGAGCACGTTTCCTGATTTTTTTACATAGGCAAATGAAGCATAGGTCCTTCATGGGGTTCCTACATGAGTATTGGACATGTACTGAAGGTTGTGGCTTCAGAACAAAATGACACTTCTAATTGGATTGTTACTGAGAAATTGATACGTTTTGTCACTTGCATTTAACGTACGTGTGAGTTCTGAACATTGACAACTGCAGTAGAGATTCCTCCTGGTAGAAAGGAAGAGAACTTTTGCTGCAATCTGTATCTATCAAATATACATTCCCGAGTATCTTCAATTTCTTTGGAGTAGATGTCAGAGCAGAAATTTCTGCAGCAAAAGGAGAAAACCCACAAAAGTTTCTCCGTTTTGTCAGAAAAACCATCTTGTGGAATACTATCAAGGGATGCTGCTGTGTACAGTACTCTTTTTAGGTGTGGTAATATATTTTGAGTTGTGACCAGAGCACATTCAGATTTTTCCTTCCGAGCTTGAATTACTGTTTGGTTGGCGAGACAAAGTGTTATGATGATTGTGACTGCCTCCAAAATGGCAAGGACACATCTACCAGTGTAGTCTTCATTTCAAGGCTTTGAGATTGGCTGAAAAACAGCCTCAGCCATTTTCTACAAGTTGACTCATACTCAGGTTTAATTGTGTAACACTTCTCCTTTCACCAATGTCAGTGTGCCCTTCTGGCAGGTTTTCTGATTAATTTGATCTACATCTCTGTATAAGCGAAACCAATAGACACATCCCGGTTTACTGGAAATCACTTATGAAAGATTGATCAACATTCTGAAAACTTGCTCAATTTCCAGAGAAATCAGTTTTCCATAAGGAGGCAGAAATGGGACTATGATTTCCCCCCTTTCATTCATGAAATTGGGCGTCGCTGTTGCATGAGGATATCTGAAAATTTCTCTGAGGCAAAGTGATATTCTCTATGGGTACAGAAACTCAGAACAATTACTTGGAGATAGTCAGAAGGGACATAGAAAATTTATCAACCCTGCAATGCCAGATCAAGATCGATATTCCACAAATAACTTAGGGCATAAGCTGTTTGAGCCTGTCTTTAGAGTAAACACGAATATCATCATTTTACTAGTAGGCAGGAAATATTTCACTTAAAATGGAAGCCTACTACATCTTTTAATGTTGGAGATCCATTTACTGTACCTGTTTTTGGCAGAACACACTGTACTCCATTTTCTGCTTTTCAGAGCTAGTCATGATCTTGGCAATGATCTCTGCTCTCAGATGCGAGGGTGCACTACCACTACAATGGATCCCTTTGATAGGATCAGGAGCAGGGCTTTTTTTCGGCACCAAAAGGTGCCGGAACGCGCCCCCCCCAGTCGTGTTAAAAAAACCCGGAAGTAATAGCGCGCGATTGGTTGAGACGCGTCACGTGACACGGACTCTAAAAAGGTGCCGGAACGCAGTACCGCCGAGTTCCGGCCGAAAAAAAGCCCTGATCAGGAGTAATGGAAAGCCAGACTACTCTTCCTCTTTCTCCCACCAGGATGGGAAATAGAGACCATCTCTTAAGTAATGCTTTCAAGAGACTAAGCTGTCAAATGTTATACACATAATTATGTATGAACAAAACAGAGTCACTGAACAAAGGCCTTGCCTACAGAATCTTAATATAGCCTTCCATTCACCTGAGACCTTAAAATTAAACTTCTGGAGGGGCAGTAACAATTAGGAAATCATATACATTATATGTGTTGACATGTTTAATATTTGATTTAGAACTCCAACAATACATGAAAAGGAAAGCCAATTTTTCAACAATATATATTTTTAAAAGAGTTGTATTAACTATCTGGATTCAATTAATCTAAGGCTCCTTGCTCAGACCCATACTGAATAATCAAAGAATTGGATCTGAAGCTGAACACTGTAACATCTCATTTGCTATTAGCTGGGCCACAATTAATAATTAAGTTTTTTAAAAAAAATATTTTCTGTAGAATTGAAGAACTGTGGCCTTCCAGAAATTCCAGTCCAGCAAGGCCAACAATAAGAAATTTTATGTGCCTGTGAAATGTTTTTCATTCCAAAACTGTGTTACAATTGTGTATTTACTCCTGTTCAGTTTTAATAATATGCTCACCGAATGCTACCAGATAAAATCCTCAGAATTTATTGCCATTATGTAAGCTCTTTCAATACAACCTGTTTTACAAAAAAAAAGGGTCAAAAGTTTCACTTTCCTGTTTGTGAGCCATGTCCAACATTATGAGGTTTCCTTTTGATTTCTTCACAATACTTTTGACAGTGGGCTTATAAAGCAAAGCAGCAGAGGCAAGGTTTAGGTAAAAAGGGCTGTAGCTCAACAGAAAGATCTGCCTACAGGCAGATTTAAAAATGAGGCTGAATTTACAAGTCGTATTCTGAAGTTTTTAATAAAACAGCTCTAGTTTGAAGATCTTTATACTGCTAAAATGTACAACTTGGAAAAAAAGTAAATATTTTACCCCTCACAATGCATTACCAAAATTCTAATTCTTGCAAAGTACAAGAAAAAAAAGTTTTCATATACTACCAGCATGAATTACTTGCTCGTTTCTAAGAGAAGCAAATTTGTGGGGGGGAAAGTAAGCAAGGTAGCTTACTGAAGTCAGATTACACTTTTTTTAAAAAAAAATCCTCAATTTTGGCAGCGGACACCTGCATATCCTACCTTGATATTTCCTTTTTATTATTCTTTTTTTTTTAAATATAAGCAGTTCCTTCCCCTTTCTCTAACCCTACACCAAACCCACTGTAAAAATCTGGACCCTTAAGTCACCTTCCGTATATTTACAAGAACTCTGACAACAAAATACAAACTAGCATGAAAGTAATGATAGTTTGCATATACTGTTGTTGAATAAATATATCAAGCCCAATCCAATCAATCAGTTGAAGTTATGATGATTCAGACACAGCCGTATCTGTGCCCGAGGGTGCTGGCTTTTCACTGAAGGAAGTTATCCCATCTCCTCTGTCTTCAGGAGACAACGCCTTGACAGCGGGAGCATTAGAAGCAGCAGTAGTAACCATGGGGGGAGGAACAGCTGTATCCAGAATGAGTGCAGAGGTTTGTTCCACATTTACAGTCGTGCCAGGATTTGCAGGGAAGCTTGTTGTGATGGGAACAGAAGACAACAGATCTGTAGGCAGAGTGGGTATCTCATTGACCAATGGGAACTTGGCAAGGAATTCCGGTGACAGAGGTGCAATTCCAGACAGGTTGACTGGAGGCAAGGAAGGAAGTGGTGGCAATCCTAAGAACATCAGAAGACAAAACAAGCTTGCAGTCTACTTGAGTAAGTCATTAGCCTATACAGCCACATTATTTGTAAATTTTACAATTCTATACTGCATCTGCATATTGAAAGGAAGATGGTGGGGATATATACAAAGAACCAAATTAGTGTCCCTACAGATGTGTATCCTGAGTAAGATCTTTTTACTACATAAATTAATTTCCTGGAGGTTCTCAAATTTTGCAGTTGCATTTCCTTCTAAAATAATAAATGGATGTGTGACAGCTAATATACTCATTATTTCATTAGGGTTAAGATTGGACAAGAAATAAACTTTTCATCATTTAATCCATCTATGATATGAAATGTTGAGAGGACCTTCCAACTTAATTTTTTTTAAAAAACAACAACATTTCATTGGAACAAATAGTAAAACAAGTTTCTGCCATCAATTTGCTTTGTGTGAGCAACAAGCAAAAATGTTATTACTTTATTAAAAGTTCCTCATGACCCTTAAGGGATCATGGCTCACCACTTAACGACTCCTTGTTGCCCATAGAGATGGCCAGGTCTCATATTAATCAGAACACAGCAAAGCTTTAAAACTGCTGTTAACTTTTTATGGCACAGGTATTTCATGTAAGAATCCACCCCCCCCCCTTCAGAAAAATTTCATTGCTTTATGCAGCTTATAGAGTCCAAATGAATAAACAACCATTAGCCAAAAACATGCAGACAAACTAAAGGGCATATGATTCTCTTTTCACGGTCCTCTGAATTCTGTCCCATCCAATATCTATTCATGAAGATTTCAGGAAAATGACTTGAATATAAAAAATCAATTTATATGCCAGGGTTCATAGTGCTTTTTGCATTTTTATGCAGTAAATGTAGTACTGTACTTTACATTTACATAGGAAGTCTTTTATTTCACAGTAATATTGTACCACTGATAATAATGCATCAAAAAGATTTAACTTTACTTTCTATTCTCAAGAATTCTCATTCTATGCCAATAAAATGACGTGATGGTGGTTGTTTAGTTGATGTCAAATCTAGTTTTT
Organism: Psammodynastes pulverulentus; assembly: GCA_025802295.1. Lineage (NCBI taxonomy): Eukaryota > Metazoa > Chordata > Lepidosauria > Squamata > Psammodynastidae > Psammodynastes > Psammodynastes pulverulentus. Next base: position 21,873,268 of record JAOYMU010000001.1, read on the forward strand.
AGCACACAAGAGCATCCTGATTAGTAGGTGAAGTGGCACTCCCAAAAGAACAAAGACAGAAACTAAATTTAACTTAAAATAATTTAAATCTAAATCTAATTAACATTAAATTAAAATAAAGAAACAGTTAATCTCCATCTATTTATTTTCCTTCTCCATATCAATTTTATTATGGCAGCAACTTTGGGAAGAAGCCAGGGACACAAATTATATAATAATTCACAGTAGTGGTGGAACTGCAAGAAAAATAAGGAAAAAGCGTCCTCCTTTTGCAGGATTCTCTATAGGATCTCAGGGGCTTTTCTTCACCTGAATGGGGTCTAAATGTTATGATACTGAATTAAAGTGGGCTACAGGCAAACACATGAAAGCCTTTCTTATTATAAGTTTAAGATAATTTAGTGGTTACATAAAGTCATGTGCAACAGGGCTGAACAAAAATCATTAGATTGAGTTATCAGGTGTCAGTTCAGAAATTTTTCAAAACATACCAGGCTGCCCAATGTCTACTAATCCAGGACCAGGAATTAAATGCGGACCAGATAAATTCAAGTTAGGGATGTTCCCCAGGTTGGGAAGTCCAGGAGGTAAAGCCATCAGTCCTAATAAAAACAAGATGCTAAATTTCAGAAGTTCATATTACTTGCAGAAGCAGAAAAAAGAAAAGTGGTATTTACTGGAGGAACACTTGGAGTCTAACCATCACAATATGTTGAAGAGAGAACATTAAACACATGGATATCCAGAAGATACCCTTGATCATGTGTATCACTTCAAGGAATGGGCATAGACCTAAATAACCAGCATGTACTTCCTTGCCTCACATAATGTATTAAGAAGCAGTCTTATTTACAAGAGAGACAGCTATAGATAGTGAGTGCCATTTTTTCTACAATCCTTTTATTATGTATGTTTAAATAATCTTTTCAGAGAATGGTTCTATGATTTTCAAAAATTCATACAAACACTGCCCCAAATGTTACCAATAGGCAAGGAGCAAAGGTCTTGTTACTCATAAACTGCAAAATATTTCCAATAGTCTTATAGGTTTAATTACTACACCAGGGCACTTCTTTCCTTTTCAGAGTTCCCATTTCTATTTACTTTTGTCATGTTAGGGCCCAAGGCCACATCTGCCTTTTTGTATATTTGTAATAGTCCTCATATAAGAAGGCTTTTCAATTATACTTATTTTTTGTTTAAATTGTAAATTCTAACCTGCACTAATTTGCTGAGACTATACATTTGATTTCAAAGGTAGACACTATAGTATTAAGATTGCGCAGATACTCAAGTCAAAAATTGTTAAAACATCCTCATCTAGTCTGGATCACTGTGGAGGTAATCCAATCACACAAGGTCTTTAGTGCTAACCTTGAGGTGAAGAGTCATTATACTTATTTTTTAATTGTTTTTGTTTTGTATGAACTCATGTTTTAAACATATTAACTTCACAGAGAGCTTGAGCTGAAAAAGAGAGTGCTACTGAAAAAGTTCATTTCATGTCTGATTCTCTTTAGGGTTCATGTAAGCAAAATATCAAGTGCACTGTCCACTAAACAAGACTATGGAAGGTTTTAATTAAAAAATTCTTAAATTATTATCTTGGTTCTGGTATATTCATATCATTTTTGTGTATGTGCATATGTCTGTGTGTGTGTTTGCCTTCAAGTAAGTGTTGACTCCTGACAACTGTATGGATTGGTCATTGGCAAGTGGTTTATCACTGCCTCCTTCCTAAGGCTGAGAGTGACTAACTAGTTCATAGTCACCCAACTGGCTTTGTGCCTAAGGTGGGACTAGAACCCATGGTCTCCCAGTTTCTAGCCTGCTGCCTTAACCACTACACCAAACTAGTTCTCTATATTCATATAATCAGGGCTTTTCTTCGGCGCCGAAAGGTGCCGGAACGCTCCCCCGTCGCGTGCTAAAAAAAACCCGGAAGTGATAGCGCGCGATTGGTTGAGACGGAGCACGTGACGACAGCTCCGAAAAGGTTCCGGAACGCCGTTCCGCTGAGCTCCGGCTCAAAAAAAGCCCTGCATATAATATGGAATGAAAATACATCTTTTTTACATTTTAATTTATAATATCTATAAAAAGATGATTTTCAATTAATTGATATGGTATAATTAGCCACACACATATTAATATGAATAAAATTAACATGATTTATTTGGCTAGCACTTCTAGTTCTCAGAATATTGTTATATAAGCAAATGTACTATATTTAAAACTACATTCTTGGAGCGGCATCTGAAAGTTAAGCAATGATACAGCACAATTTAAATATTTTAAAAAATCTACTCAGGTACTGTAGTGAATGAAGAAAAAAAAATCATAGACTGTTACATCCTTCTGTTAAAATGCCAGGTTTTTGAAATGTAAGCAAATCAGATCAAGATAAATCACTTCAGAATATTAAAGGTGGAAAAAGTTCTGAAGTGATTTATCTCCGTCTGATTTTTTTACATATCAAAAAAATATGGCATTTAAAAAACTTTTTATATCCACTGTTTTTGAAAACATTCTTTTCATTATTACACACAAGAATTTTAATCAACATTAATATCTCATACCTGGTAATGGAGCTGCTGAGTTAATTGGAGGAAGAGATTGATTTACTTGAGGAGGCAATAAGGGTACTGTAGGAACACCTAATGAAAAATGAAGCCATGTTATCTTTCAAATGCTATTTTGAACATATTCAGCAAAATCTCTAGACTTAGCCCAACCTATCTACCTTAAAAGTAGCCTCTAAGTTTTCCAGCAAAAAAATCTGTATTATTAACTACTTTCATTTTTTTAAGATGGAGATGTCAGAGATTAGGATTCTTTTGTATCAGAGTATGTCCCTCAATGTTGAAAATAAATAAAAAAACAAGCCAAAATAGTTAATATGTTATTGTTTTGTAACTTTATTCTAAAATGAAAACAGGAATGAATGAATAGTATTCACCGCCAAGTTATCTATTTTATCTTCTTTGGCAGAAACATCACCTTTGTTATGAAATGATTTGATAGGAAACCATATTCATCTTCTCGTATTTCCTTAGATTTAAAGTGCTCAAGACAAGTAGGAAAAGCATTCATGCAAAGATGAATCCAATGTTATGAGCTTGAAATCCGCATTTGGAGAACTCTGCTTCAGTGCTTGTATGTTTTGAGAAATATCATTTTGTGGGTTCCACCTGTTCCAAGCAATGCAACCGGGCAGTTTTGTGGCTTGTAATTGCTTTGTAAGAGAAATAGGAATTTGCTATAAGCCCCTATTCCATTGTTTTATCTCAAGGTGACAAAGGTAGGTGAGATACAGCCAGTGCTTGCCCTTCCGATCGCCTATCATGCATAAAATTTGGCCAAAGAGATAATTTTTAAAATTTTCTAAAACATTAAAAATGTAGAAAAATATTGGACTGGAAACAAAACTTAATTAATATTCTGGATGCATTAGAGAACTCTTAATATTTGCTCATTCGTTCACCTTAATGAAAAACTTTCTGCTGCACTGCATGGAGTTGCAGAATGTATCCCACCCTCAGAATCAAATTACTGCAGGTTCATAAGACTACCAATAAACAAAAACCAACAAAAAACAGAATAAAGATGGCAAAATTCCATTTCTAGAAACTGAGATTTTAACATCTGGCGTCTTCTTCAAGAACCAGACCCTTCTCCACCCAGCCCTCCAATAATGTTCCATTTTGTAGCTATACAGCACATTAGGGTACATGATATGTAAATTAAATAGACTGTCACTCACCCCTGATATAATTACATTTAGAAAACAGAACACTGGCATTAGGATTATACAAAAGACAAACCTGTACTGAGCACGTTAGGGACAGCAGGAGTTGTGTTAATGGAAAGACCAGCCAAGCCTTGTTCTACTCCTGTAGTTCCAGGTGGCAACGAAGGGGGATTAACTGAAGACAGTTGCACCTGATTAAAAAGAACATTGTTTTATCACAGATCTGCTGCTTCCTAAGATGTTACAAGAAATAAATACTGAGAAAAGAACACACATATCGGAATAATATGTTACAAAACAGGAATATTATTCCAGCAGAAGTGGTTGGGAGAGTCACATTGTAGGCTGAAAAAGAAAAGGATGACAACTTACTTCTGTGAAGCCATCTTTGAGTGGGCTAATAGGTGTACTAGACAACTGCCCAGGAAGAGAAATTTTCTTTCCCTCTTCAAAAGGCCGAGTAGGTATTCGATGCAGGTATCCGTAGCCAATGCCACATCCTAGGCTTTAATATAAAGAAAGAAAAACGAGATTAACCTTAAATATGTTCACAATTACCCCAAATCAATAGATTGCCTTTGAGGAATTGTACGGACAGAGTTTAAACAATATCCTTAAATAGCCATATTATGTTTATGAATTTAATAGCGGTATATGCATGGTATTTAAAATATCAACTTTAATTTATTTTTAAAGATTGTGCTCATTTCCCAAAATTACACACCTCTCGAGCAATTATAAACTATTGCACAAAGACGCCATAAAGAAAGACTCTAAAAAATTAACCAGAAGCTTTTGAAGGGTTGGGCATATAAAATCCCATGGCCCAAAGTATCTAATGAACTACTCCATAGCCCTCCTTCCTTTCCTCAGAATAAAGCTTTTCAGGGACACTTATTCAGAAATCTCATGGGAATTTCATAGGAATATAGAGGTATGCCTCTGCTTTCATTTTTCAATTTGCCTTAATAGGCAATCCTCAATTTACTACCACAATTGAGACTGGAATTAGGGTTGTAAATTATGCTGGTTGTTAAATGTGTTACCATGTAACCACATTGGATTTTATTTTTGTGGTGGTTAAACAAATGTTGCAGTCAATAAATTAACCCATTGTTTACAATGGGTATTATTTGCCAAAATTGGAAGTAAATGCCGTAAAATGCCATAAATTGCAGTTATGCGATTGTGGGACATTGAAAATGGCCATAAATGCAGACTGGCTGACAAGTGCCCAAAATGTGATCACATGACCACGAGTGGGGGCAGCTGTTGAGACTTCAAATCCAGATCATAAACACTATTTTTGGGTCCATCATAACTTTGAATATTTGCTAAGTGACCAGTTGTAAGTGAAGGATCATCTGCATACTGTTCTCTTTTTAACTAAATAGGAATAAAATGCAGAACTTTATTTCTCATGATATAGGGGCATATTAATACACTATGAATTTGAGGGGGGCTCATTAAAAACTTTATTAAAAATCTACAAGTCACGTGGAAAATTATACAGCCAAGAGAAAAAAATCTGTAGCCCCATAGAATGGACATTTATTTTCTAAATTAATTGAAACCTAGATGAAATACAGTATTTAAAGTATTTACATATTTCAAGTAAAAGGGGATGAACAAAGTCTCACGGCATGCGAGTTGAGTTTTGATACGAGTTTTACCCTAAGAAGTTTTATTGTAAAACAGAACCACACTAGCAAATTATTTCTCATATATTCTGTCTGTTCAAAATGCAAATGAAGTTCATGGGTAAGCAATACATATCTTAAAATACTTAAACATAAATTAAACCTATGAAAAATATTTACACTGTCATTGCATCTTCCCAGTTTGGTACAATCTATCTGGGTGGAAACTACCCAGAAACAGTACCAAAATGATGAGTTTAATCACATTTCATATCTCTTTGAACAAAATCAACTTACCTTCCCTCTCCACCCCATGCAGTATTTGGGGTAATAACGACTTCTCGGCAATTATCAGTATCAGTGTTGTATACATAAAGTTTTAATGGCTTGCTTTCGTGTGTTTCAATGAGAGAGAATAGATCCTCAGACTAAGGAAAAAACGTATTTAGTTGGCACTTCAATTAATTTTAATCAACTGTATTTTATTTATTTTATTTTAATGTTCTGAAATTCAGAATGAGCTGAATTTCTCATTTTAGCAGATGAGAACATTCATTAGTTTGTTTCTACCGATAAGTAAAAATACAAAATGCATGCATACAAAAATTCTAAAATAAGCTTTCCTTGCTGTTTTCACTTGTTCTTTCTGCTCATCTTTAAATTAATAATAAACATTAATTTCTAAGTTATGTATGTGTATTCAAAAATAAAGCTCAACAATGCTTATCACAAAGCCAATTGCAAATAATTACGAGCAACCTGAGTTTAGTCTAAAACAGCAAAAATCTTGATTTTTTAAAAATAAATGAAATAACATATTTACCTCATTCATGACAGTATCTGCCCCAATGATGTAATCACTATGAGGTCTAAGACCTGCAATTGCAGCAGGAGAATTTGGTTCAACTTCCTAATTGCAAGACATAAATTTTTGTTTTAAAAAGTAAATACCTTAACCAGACCAAGAAAAGTACAAAAGATAGATTAAAAAAAATTAAAACTCTCTCAGATCAAGTTCAATTGCTGGTGACTACATGGTCACATTTACACTGTAAGAAGAGATTGGACAGCCATTTGTCTGAAATGGTATAGTATCCTGCTGAGCAAGGGGTTGGACTAGAAGATCTCCAAAGGTCCCTTCCAACTCTATTAATCTGTTATTTTTAGTTTATATTTGCAGGGAGGGAAGAAAAGCAAGGGGAAGGGGAGAAAAAGAGAGAAAATAAAATCCTAGGAATCAATATATGACTTTTGCCATATAACCACTAAAATATTTTTCAGTTTCCTTAACTAATGAAATGTGCACTTCAGGAAAAAAATGCACTGTCTTCAAGATAGAGAAGTTGTTGAAAATGTGTATATAGAGGTATGTACAAAAATGTATTTGCACATTGATTGCAGTTTTGGAGAGAAAGGGGAAAATCCCATTTTATTAAATGCACTGCTGTGTTGGTGAACGTTATCTCTTCTTTGTTTTTTTAAAAATACCCACCAGAAATATATAGAAAAGCTTTATTTCTAGATATGCAACAGACTTCATGATAGCCATCTCACTTTTTTTTTTTACTGATACAGATTTTAATTTGTGCAGTAAAGGAGATATATGCAACTAATTGATTTTTTTCTACGCTACTTTGGGTACATTTCTATTGGGAGCACATAGCTAAAAGGCAATTAAAGCCAGAAGTTTCTCCACACAGAATGATTTTCTTCTCTAAAAAATAAAAATACAAATGGAGCTCCTACTTACCAGCACGTGCCACACGTTCTCATTGGCGCCATCAAAGCTGCAAAACCGAATGCTCACGCCCAGCAAACCCTGCCCTCCCCATATGTTGCTGGGGGTTACGGATGTTTCTCGGAGCTCCAGGGTTTTGCTGCTATAGACCAGCATCTTAACAGGCTTTTCCACATTGGCTTTCAATAGGTCCTTCAGCGTGTCATTGTCTTTATTCTAAGGAAGGTATAAAGATAAGAAAACTCGCTAAACTCATTTGCAGTTTTGCTCACACTATGGCAATGTATCAGCATTTAAAAGTACTTGATAGAAACACATTTTGGATAGGACATTTTGTGCATTCCTAGCATTAAACTTATGCCTTTCCTAATGCACCTAACTTTCAAATTTCAAAATGGGCAGAAGCATATTCTTATCATTTTAATCATTTTTTCTTCTTCTAACAATTATTTGTTCCTCAGAACAAACCATATATCATGTATTACTTTCCCTCAGCATCTGCATATAGACTGGACAACACCAATCAACAATAAATTAACGATACCCCAACTAACCTCCCGATCCCCAGACCTAGGAAATCAGACACTTTTTAAAAAACTTTCTGAAAAACCAGTTGTTTTTTTGCCAATTACACTAAATATGTACCTCAAACACCCATATACATTTCATAGCTGAAATGGAGAAGCCAGGGATTTCATACATGGCATGGAAAACCCTGGTAATCCTCAACTTACAACAGTTCATTTAGTAACTGTTCAAAGTTACAACGGCACTGAAAAAAAATGACTGACCGTTTTTCACTGTTACAGCCTTTGTAGCAGTCCCATGATCATGTGATCAAAATTCAGATGCTTGACAACTGTTCCATATTTATGACTGCTGCTGTGTCCCAAGGTCATGTGATCACCTCTGGCAATCTTTTGACAAGCAAAGTCAATGGGGAAGCCAGATTCACTTAACAATCTGGTTACTAACTAATTAATCGCAGTAATTCACTTAGCAACTGTGGCAAATGAGGCAACTCACCCAACTAATGTCTCACTTAACAACCATACTACCTGTATTTCAAAAGGCATGGAAAACCCAGATATCATAATCTTGTCCTCTCTGGACTCATATAATCAGGATCCGATCTGGGTTGGCCACCAGGACCAGAGGTTTAGTTTTCCGAGCTTTCAGACTCGTCCTGGAGCCCATCCTCAGAGAACTTCTTTTGCTTCTTTGAAAAAAAAGTTCCCTGAGGATGGATTCCAGCACCAGTCCGAAAGCTTGGAAGACTAAACCTCTGGTCCCAGTAACCAACTCAGATTGGATACCGCAACATCTGGGATACATTTATTTATTTGCCTTCATTCGTCATGTAATCAATTCATATAACAGGCACCAAGGTAGTAATTAAACCAAACTTAAAGAAGAAAACAGCCTATTGCTTCTTTCATCTACAACCCATCCGCAGGAATTTTGTATCAGAAGGAATCTATGCCTGGAACAATGTGTTTCCTTTTACCAACTAAACTTCCCAGAGAAAACAGATTTGCTTGTACAAACAGGTCTCAAATTATTTCTTACGAGTCAAGAGCTCTTTTCAATTGGGAAAACATTATTACCTTCCCTCCCCAAGGATAACTACATAACATTGGATTTTGAAGTTATAAATCTGGATTTATTTTTTCAGGTACCCACCCATACGTTTTAATTTGGGGATTCACTTACCAGCCTGGAACCATTAATAGAAACGATAAAATCGAAGAATGGCTCCAATCCAGCTCTATGTCCTGGTGAATTTTCTTGCACCTAGAACATAAACATTACATGGAAAATAATAATAATCAAAAGTAGCAACCACAGCACTTATGTTTCCCAGCATGGAAAACCTTAATAAAAACCATAAATGCTGTCATTAGTTAAAGCCAACAGTATACTACAGGAGAAACAAACTTTTAGGGAGTCAAACCAATTTAAAAAGACAAATATATGTCACCTCTTGGAAATAACAGATAACAAGTCCTGTTATCAAGACACTCACTGTGGACGTATCTTAGTAAATCCAGTTGTCACATAGGCAATTGCAATTTAAGGGCTGCAGCCTTTGAAATGAGGTTTCAATAACTTTCCAAAGTTTCTGATTGTGTGAGCCTTTTCTCAAAATATACAAGCCAATCTCTGCACAAAAAGGTTTATTATTATGAATTTGTCTACAAATTTGTTTTGAACACAGCTGTATTACACATGGTAAGAAGTTTTACAGTTATTCTCTTTTTAAAAATGAGATTATAGCTATGAAATAAACAGCTATTAATAATGCAGAAAGTTAGAGTTCCTAATAAAATAGTAAAATGAAGTAAAAAGAAAGATAAATGGCAAATATATATATCATATTTTAAATATCACAGTTAAGAGTAATAATAGCTCAAAGGGAAATTGGCTAAACAGTTTAGAGCCAAAACAAGATTGACAGAATAAAAACAAATTTACAGACATTAGGACTGCAGTTTTTGGATTTGAGGCATGTGTCCCAGAGCATAAAGGGAGCATATTTCTGTGACTCATTAAATTGGTTCCATCTTTTATCAAGATTGTATAGCTATCTTGCATAGCTGCACTGCAACCCCAGGAAACAACACCCTTGGTTTAAGGAGTTGCAGACAGTTGCTATGTATCTTTGCATTCCCACACTCCTCTCTGCGTTACAATACATAGATATCTATTTCTGGTGATTAACAGAAGACCGGGTTCTTTCAATAAGGACATTACTTGAGGAAGATAGCTTAAACAAGAAATCTGTATGGTATTAAAATCATCAGAAGTCTACAGTAAAAAAAAACCGTTGAGAAAAACAAATGACTCCTTTCTTCCTTTTCAGTTAAACACGAGGAACGCTTGAGACCTTTCTGAGGTCCTGAAGTCTAATAACTAGAGGCTTTTGTTATTAATTAATAATATTTATACATTATATACTCTTATATCCCCAATCTCTTTGGGGATATCTTTTAATCCCTTTTGTGGTTGTTTTGCTGGAACTGTATTTCATCACAATCCAAAATTTCCACTGCTAAGCAAGACAGCTGTTAAGTGAGTAGTGCTCCATTTTACAATCTTTTACCTGTATATATTACAGGTAGTCCTTGATGTACAAACATTCATTTAGTGACCGTCAAAGTTACAATGGCACTGAAAAAAGTTTTCCACACTTACAACTGTTGCAGCATCCCCATGGTCACATGATCAAAATTCAGACATTTGATAACTGGTATGTAGGGGAGGACCGTTTCACTTAACAATGGTGCTACTAACCCAACAACTTCAGTGATTTGCTTAACAACTGTGGCAAGAAAGGTCATAAAATTTTAGGCTCAATTGTCATCATAAGTCCAGGACTATCTTAAACCTCTCCTCTGCAAGCTGCATTGGTTGCCAGTCTGCTTCTGGGTCCAATTCCAGGTGCTGGCTTTGATCTTTAAAGTCCTTCATGGCATGAGCCTGGCTTAGCTGAGGGACTGGCTTTCCCAGATTACATCTGCCTATCCTATCAGGCCTGACAGAGAAGCCGTGCTGCAGGTCCCATTGCCAGGGAACCTCGTCAGGGGGATGAAGTCCCAGGAGGTGGCCCTTCTTTGCCACATCACCTACCTTGTGGTATCTTCTCTCCTCCCTGGAAGATTAATTCCATCCTTCTCAACGTTCTCCAAGTCCTTCAAGACCTGGCTATGTTATTAGGTCTGGGGAATCCCAGAGGACTGAGGACATTTTGTGATGGTTTCCATATTCTGGTTGTTATCAACCTCTCCTGTTCTGTATGTCTTTTTTATACTTAAGTGTAGTTGTTTCTATAAATTTGTTTTTTTAATTAAGTTTTATATGTAAGCTTCCCAGAGTCACTTTCAGAGAATTGGATGGCTATTCAAAAATAATAGATAGATAGATAGATAGATAGATAGATAGATAGATAGATAGATAGATAGATAGATAGATAGATAGATAGATAGAATCTGCAATATGTGTGTGTGCACGCATGTGCGTGTGTGTGCGTGTGTGTGTATATATGTGTGTGTGTGTGTGTGTGTGTGTGTGTGTGTGCTACATAACTGTCAAGCCTTACTTTACAAACATGTGTTAATCATCTATTTTACGGTTTGGTAAAAGTGGTATTCAGACAATTCCCTACATCCCCTATCTGTAACTGCTCCAATGTACAGATATATTTGGAAACAAAGGGAAGTCTTCACGTTCTGTTTTTTATCTGACCACAAATTGGTCTGATCACCAACCGTCTTGTGGAAAGAATCCCCCAGGCAAGAGGAAGGAAGGAAACCATTAAACAAGACTGCTCAGCTGCATTCTGCCACTATGCAGGCCATTAACACCTATTAAGCTTTGGGAAGGACCATGTATTTTTAAATTTGTTTTAAAATATTGTATTTAATTTATTATTGCCTATATACTGTTCATGAGTTATTTTGAGATTATTGTTATACAAGTAGTCCTCAATTTACAGGAGTTCATTTAGTGACCATTCAAAGTTACAGAGGGACTTATGATCTTTTTCATGCTTAAATTGTTGCAGCATTCCCATGGTCACATAATCAAAATTCAGTTCCTTGGCAACTGATTCATATTTATGACAGTTGCAGTGTCCCGAGACCCTCTGACAAGCAAAGTCAATGGGGAAGCTTAACAATGGTGTTTCTACAGTAACTTAACAATTGCAGTGATTCATTTAAGAACGGTGGCAAGAAAGGTTGTAAAATGGGGCAAAACCCACTTAACAACTGCCTCGCTTAGCAACAGAAATTTTTGGGGGGGTCAGTTGTGGTCATAAGTTGAGGACTACCTGTACTGAACAGCAAGACTATCATCCTACTCCAGGCAAAGTTTTCGAAGAAGAGTTAACCTTCTTATCTTCTAAAACTGCTGTCTTATAGAGCACATGTTAAATCAAAATTTGATTTAATACACAATTTCTAATATTATTTAAACCACAAATATGTGATCTGATGGTCTGCAATTATAAGAATACATGAGAGGAAAGAATCTGGACATACTTGGTCTTCATCCGATAAATTCTAGTTGACAAAAGTAGTGGTACAAGAACTGACCTGGATTTATAACATATGATAGGAAAGTTGTACAGATATATTTTGATAGATGCCACTAATAGCTAACATAGATTGATTCACTTACATGGACTCATTTATAAGTTAATTTTCTTATTTTAGAAATTTTAAAATTCCCCTAAGCACCTAAAATTTAAACTATTGTGGATATCACCTTCAACCCAAAAAGCTTAAGAGGAGTTTTTGATAAGAAAGCCTGCAAAAGTGGCAACCAGTTTATCAACTACAAAATGCTGAAGGCAGAATTTTTTGATAGTTCAGCAGAGAGATAATCTAATAAAACATTTCAGCATACAGTCTCCATTAAAGGCTATGCCTCAGTTCCCTCCATTAAAATCGACTGAGCTTCTTTTCTTTTTAATTGGCTGCCACAAGATTCCACTGAACCATTCAGAAACAGCTTTCTTTTTCAGAGAAAAAGCTCTAAGTAAATTGATCCAACAGTTACAAGAAAATAAATCACCTACACTGAGGAGTCTCACAGCACAAAGCTACATAATACTGTTTTAGGGTACTACACTACCACTCATTCTACCAGTTACAACCAAACAGTCCATAAAAAAGAAAACAAAACCAACCAATCCCCAATAATCTAGATGATCTTATTGCCAAAATTCAATCTTAAAAAGATTATTTAATATGCAAATAATTTTAGGTAACAGTACTTTCCTACTGTAAGTAATATGGCAAGTTCATAAGGGCCTAATTTATTATTACTTACATGAACCATAACAATCTCAGTTTGCTTTCCAAATATATTTGCAGAAATGTATATAATTAGTCTATTCTGTAGTTAAATGTCATATAATGTAAATATATTCTCTGCTTATTTTTACCTTACCTAGTAGAAACACTGCCATATTCAAATTCATGCCTTAGATAACCTCTAGTTATCTATAAGAAGTTTCATCACTTTGTTCAGAAGCAAACAAGGAAGATGGAATGTGCTACCAAGGATCTCGACAAGGACAGCAAGTACTTACATTTCTTTTTTTAAAAAAAATCTCTTGTAAATCTCTGATTTAGTTCTCCATTAACATAATTGCTATTAGATGTACTAAAGAGTTCAAACTTCCCTGAGGTTATGTGTCTCTTTGGGGTCTTAAAACACACAGAATTTATTCTAAATCACTGCCTGAGGCAAAAAGTGTCTTTTAAAAAAACACTAACATGCAAGTTATATTGCAAAAGTTAAAAAAGACAAAAATGTTAACAAAAATTAGTTTAACGTGCACACAGGCAAAGAACTAATAGATTCTATATAAAATCTTGTGAAGTAAATTGTTTAACCAATCTCGCATTTTTATTTTGGTCATAGATTAATTTGCAGATCTTTCCAAAACACCATAAATGTGGGAATGAACTACATTTTATTTCATTTAGCTGATGTATCTTCAGCACGATTTCCCCTTTTACATTCTTAATTAACATCTTCTCTCTGACAAATACTTATACACTCGATAATACTGTTTTATGTATAAACCTAATATAATGCTGTTTTCTCTTGAATATAGTAGTATATTCTTGTATCCAACATATTTATTCATGTATATTTTCTTCAATAAATCTACATAGGTGAAACACTGCAAAGATATTCCAGACCTTTGAAATATCTGCTTTTTGAAGTTTTCTGTCACATTCTGGAGATCTGCATATCTACATGTCAAATAAGGAATGCATGAGTGACTTTCTTCTTTTTATGGGTCCTTCCTGGCTCCAAGTTCCACTGATCTACATCCAGGGTCAGATTTAGGATAAGTAATGTCAAAAGTTTCATATTCCACTAGTTGTTAACTTCATTCTACTATCCCAATTTGTTTCACTGACCTGTAACTAAGTATTTTAAAAAATATTTAATTTGTTAATATTCTGATACAAATTAAACTATGCAGATGGTGCTTCCTCTGTCATGTGCCTTCTTAGTGACAACAGGAATGTCATAAGCCATGTTCAGTCATTTGCTTGAAAGCAGAATACTTAAGCTGGATACTTTGCTTTTCCCTATCTCCTTGGATTGACTCAAGAGATCCAAAGGGAAGCTGTACTATTGTATCTTAGTTTACCTGAACTAGATGGCTTCTATCCAGGGCATTCAAAGTATTATTTATTTGGCCCCAGGTTGTATGAACACTTTTAAACCTGCCTTCAGACAAGCACCGCACCAACACAGTTTCCCTTGCAAGACCTAGACGGATGGGGAAAGAAAAGTTATGCTGGATGGAAGACATGGCCAATTCTATCTGGTTCTGACCCTCATGTGATATTTGTCAGATTTGAAACATAGCAGAATCTCCTAGCTTTCTTGCTTAATGCAGCTAGTAAGGAGTATTTCTATTTAATGTTATGACTAAAACAAGCAAACCAACCAACCAACCAACCAACCAACCAACCAACCAACCAACCAACCAACCAACCAGAAATAAGGACTGAATTCTATGTCTCCAATTCATAATAGCAATTTGCTATGCTGCTCTTAGGAGTGTCAATATATAAGACCTGAAGTTACTGAACTACGTTGCAGAAAAATGGGATAACTGAGAATGCAGCAAACTGATGGCAACTTATGCCCCATTTGGCCATTATCTCACTCAACAGTATAACTATCTAACCAAGAAGGAAACTACAAATGCTCTTGCTGGAAAATCCTACTATGATTTCAAACAATAGCTTTTATTATATCATAGGACAGGGATGTCCAAACTTGTCAACTTTAAGACTTGTGGACTTCAACT
>JAOYMU010000001.1:21897296-21911752 GCA_025802295.1 Psammodynastes pulverulentus
GAGGAGGAGGAGGAGGAGGGGGCTGGATTGTTTTAATGAATAGCAGAAAGATGTTGACTTGCATGACATTGGAAGTGTTTCTTCCAAAACATTTTTGAAGCATGCTCTACTTAAGGTGATCCAGTGCACGTTTATTAGAAATAAGGCCAATAGAATAGACTCTCCTATGAGAGTCTTGCACAGGACTGCAACTTGGCTTTCAAAAATAGAATAAAAGCAGTGGGGAATAAGCAGACCCTCATTCCTTCTGAATACTTTGTAAAATATTAATGCAGTGCCAGCAGGAATAAGGATGGAAGGAAGAAAACAAATCATGTGCAATTAAAAAGGAAGATCACTTGCCTCACTATTTGACAAATGACCTGCTTGAGTTACAGAGCTCAGGAATGAAGATAGCTATAACTTGAGGATTAATTATGGTAGGGGATCATACACATAATAAAAAGGGGGGCATTACAGAGCTAGAACTTGTCTTGGTCTCTAAAATCAAACTAGGATCCCTAAGAAACAACAGGGAGCTCTCAACATGCTCAGGGATACCCTTCTTTTGAAAACGTTTGGGAAGCCTGTAATGCAGGACATACATAATTGCCTCAAATCACCAAATGCAGGCTGGGCAGACACACTGAAAAATGCTGGGAAATAAAGATGGATAGGTTTAGGGTTAAGGATTAGGATTAGGGTTAAACTAAGATATTTTTCTGCTGAGCCATCAACTCTGCTTGATAAACTACAGTGATGAGTTCATACATTATTCTAGAATAGAATAGAATAGAATAGAATAGAATAGAATAGAATAGAATAGAATAATTGAATGTGACAATGATTGATGAAATAAACCAAAGGGGGAAGGTGCTAAGGGTGGCCTTATTCTACCCCCATCCCCACAGCATGAGTAGATAATAAACACAAATTATGCAAACAGTACCTTCCCCAAAGTGTGCACCGTACGTACATTTACATCGGCTTTAATGTTCGGAATTCCCAATCGGCGTAGTTATTGCTAAGAATTCAACGTATTGAAGTCCACACACATTTGGAAAGCATTATGATTGGGAAGAGCATTCCAGGGCTTTACTAGGATTTTGATAAAACTCTCATCTTATTTCTCCCAGTCATGATTTGATCAGAATTCATTATGGAATACTTGGAGAAAAAAATTAATCCTTAAGGGATTAAATGACAAACTTTTCTTTCAAATCATACTACCTGAGGTAGACGTTATGGTTTGTCAGGATAAAAAGTATATAAATTGAAGAAGAGATTAATTTATGTAAATAGCTGTGAAAGTAAAACCAGAAAAATGATACTGAGGAAGCTGGAAACTTCTAAATTAGCATGTGTCTAAATAAGCCTCCGTTAACTTTTACATTCAGTGACCATTTAAAATTACAGCAGCGAAAAAAGTGACTTACTGACCATTTTTCACACTAATGACTGTAGCAGCATCCCCATGGTCACAAGATCATAATTCAGATGCTTGTCTGCTGATTCATATTTATGACAGTTGCAGTGTCCTGGGATCATGTGATCTGTTTTTGCAACCTTCTGACAGGAAAAGTCAATGGAGAAGAAGGATTCACTTAACAAATATGTTATTCATGTAACAGCTGCAGTGATTCACTTAACAATTGTGGCAAGAAAGGTCGTAAAATGGGACAAAATTCACTTAACAAATGTCTCACTTAGCAACAGAAATTTTGGGCTCAGTTATGGTTGTAAGTTGAGGACTACCTGTAGTTAGATTATTACACACACACACACACACACACACACACACACACACACACAGAGGAGTCCTTGATCTACAACCATTTTAGCAATCACTAACAACAGCACCGAAAAAAGTAACTTATGAGTGGTCCTCATACTTGCAACTGTCATAGCATCTCCATGGTCACGTGATCAAAATTTGAGACCTTGGCAACCAGCAAGTACTTCTGGTGGTTGCAGCATCCCACAGTCATCTGATCCACCATTTGAGCCTTGCCCAGTTGGCTTCCAACAAGTAAAGTCAATGGGAGAAGCCGTTCAACTTGCCTCAAACTGCAAAATGGGCAGGCAGTATACAAATTTAATAAATGAATACATAAATTATCTGATTAAATAGAACAAGTGTAGCATGTTAGGTATAGAGAATTCTGCCTCCGTGCCAAGCATTTCAGCGAGTGTCCTGACTAAATTGATCTTTTCTTATTTTTACACTGAAAATGAGTTTCTGGTTTTGAAGTTTAAATATTTACCAGTATTTTATTGACAGGCAAATCTATTTCCAGTTACTGGCTTTAGAATTCTAGGAAGAATGCCAGCTAAAAACATGAATGACTACATGGGAATCAATCTATCTATCTATCTATCTATCTATCTATCTATCTATCTATCTATCTATCTATCTAATGTTAAGACAAAATAAAAGCTAAATATTTACTAAACAGGGGTGTTTTACATGTAAGATTTGTATGTATGGCACCTATTCAAAAGTTAAAATGTTTAAAGCAATGTATACTTACCAAGTATGGATTTACTACAATGTGCCTAAGTAGCCATTTTCTGTATAAATTAACAAGTGACTGAAAAATAGCTCCTAAAGGGAACCCTGCCAGGATTAATTGTGGAGGCTATTCAACCGACAAGAGAAATTAGAACAGGATTAATATAGTGATTATTATCTGAGGTGGCAGCTGGCCTGGATCATCTCAAGACACCATATCCAGCAGGTGAAGAGGGAAAAAGGGTTGAATGAAGCTTTTACTCACATTGTTCAATGTTATGCCATGTTTTTTTTTTTACTGTGACTGCATTTGAAGGAAATATCAGCTGGAGGCTTTCGATTCACATGTTTAATAGACCAACTCCTACAGCAAAAGATTCTAGATCAGATTTGGGTTTTAGGGGGAACATACTCTGTCAGCACCTTTTCATACAATACAATGAAACTACCGGTAGTTTGAGTCTTAAGTTCAAATATTAATTAGAAGCTGGAATATTGTGAATAGCAGACACCTATTTTCAAGCAGCTCCTTCTCCTTCCTTTATCTGATGCATTGATTCTGCCATATTTCTTAAAGCTGAGTACGAAGTGGGTTTCTTTTTTCCTTTTACCGAGAAAAACTTACAAATTTGGTAGCTAGTGATGGGAAATGTTCTGGGAGATGACAAGCTAGAAAGAACAAGTGCTGGTTCTAACAGTCTCTGTTTCTCCTCAGCTGCTTCATAGCTGATCTGCAAAGGATTAACAATATAAAAATGCCATTAAAATTATTATGAGTGCGTAGAAGCACAACAAATCCATTACCATAAAAAAATACCAACTCAATATAAACTCAGAACTATGAAACTGATCTATCAGTGGGATCATATTTACTTTTGATTGACTGATTATATCCTTGCACCACCATGTTGTCAGTGGTTTCCTGGCCAGGTGGAGCATAAAACATACCATAAAACACAAAATGAACATTACACAGTAATCTCTTAAATTACCAGAGTTATACTACTATGGGCATCTCCCAGTAATAAGATTTAGCTATTGAAAACTCTCGTGAACAGTTCCATCTTCACTACTTTCCTAAATATTGGGAGGGATGGCATTACATGGCTCTCTGCAGAGAGGCTGTTCCAGAGGGAAAGGATATCACTCATTCCCAATCAGAATCAACTCAGCACCGTCCTCACAACCCAATATCTCCATGACCTTCTTCATACAGGTAGTCAACTTATAACCATTCATTTAGTGACTGTTCAAAGTTACAACACCACGGGAAAAAAGTAACTTATGGTTGTTTTTCACACTTATGATTGTTGCCACATCCCTGCGGTCACTTGATTTACATTTGGATGCTTCACAACTGGTTCATATTTATGATGGTTGCAGTGTCCTGGGGTCATGTGATCCCTTTTTGCAACTGTTGTGGCTCACCAGCAGCCAGCAGAGCTGGCAGCAGATTTGGACAGTGAGGTGGTTGGGGAGGAACATGGGCCAGTCCTGGAGTCTGGGGAAGGCTCTGACGAGTGCTTTGCATTGGAGGCAGAGATGGGGCTAGGCAGGCCATCTGACAGTTATCAGTTGCCTTCGGAGTCAGACATCAGTGAGGCAGAAGGACAGCTGGAGCCTATTCCCAGTGTGTGCATGCACAGAGCTGCCAGAAGAAAGGAACAGCTAAGGAACAAGGGTTAACTTGGGAGTAAAGCCACAGGTAGACAGTGAATGGCCCCTTCCACAGGGAATAAAAGAGGAGCGAAAGGGGAGTGGGGTTTTGCAGGAGACAATCAGTTCATTTGGGTGAAGATCTGTTCCTGCATTCTTGTCTGTTATAGTGTGGTGTCTAAAAGATATCGGCTTGGCAGCTCTCCAAGCCTGATAAAGGTCTGTAATTGTAAAAAATCTTGAAAGACTGTTGGCCAGGACTTGGCTGGAGAGGAATTCACTGTAAACTAAATAAAAGGGGTTTTATCGGGACGTGGAGTCGGCTTCGTGCTTTTGGGGAAGCCTAGGTCAGAACCGCAGCCTTCTGTCAAGCAAAGTCAATGGGCAACCCAGATTCACTTAGCAACCATATTACTAACTTAAGAACTGCTGTGATTCACTTAACAACTGTGGCAAGAAAAGTTGTAAAATGGGATAAAATTTACTTAACAGAGGTCTCATTTAGCAACAGAAATTTGGGGTTCAATTGTTCTTGTTGAGTCAAGAACTACCTGTACAAAGAATGAAGAAGAAAAATAATAGCCTAAAATTTGTTTTTGTAGACCCTCCTAAAAAGCAATGGGGAGAAAAAGTCTGTTTCCATCACAGTGTTTTCAGTCTTCTAAAAATCTTCGGATGAACCATTGCAAAGGGCCCTCCTCCTTGTAAACACCGAGGCAGAAGTCTTAGCTCAACTGAAACAATTTTATTTGGCCTCTGGGAAAGCTCTTTTCACCCAGGCTTCCATTTTCAGGATGAGGTTTATCTGTGGCATGGCCCCTGAAAGATTTCTTCAATGTGTATTTTTGAAGTGTTTCCCTTCCGTATTTTCTTGAGGGAGGAAATAAATCACAGCCCTTAACTTTCTTTTTGTCTAATATTGTTGGCTTTGTGAAGCCTATGGTGATTAATTCTGTTCTGTCTCACTGGCTGATATAGCTTTTTTTTTTCCTCTCTAGACCTGAAGGGGAAGAATCCCTTTATCTTCCCCTACAAGGCTGGCTATTTATTCTCTATTAAAAAACAGACTATTTGACATTTCACCGATCATCATCACATCCCTCTAAAGCAGCATTGCCTCTTCTGGAAATTGCTATAGCATCTTTTTCATGCTCCAAAGAGTGCTTTTTCCTCCCACCTGTCAAACAAACAACGAACCACCAGGATCTAAAATTCATGGCCTGTTTTCGACATGTGGTTTAGGACTGCGTAACAGAATCAGTGCTTTCTCCAGTTAAATCCCATATGGTCCATTTCAAATTGCAATTCATAAAGTGAATTTTGGCTATGCAGCCCTGGCTTCATTTTTTCCCCCTGATATAACGAAAAACCCCAATAATTAGTTGTTGTGCCTGCCGATGTATTTAATTTTCTGAACAAGACCATTGTTCTCTGTTCTCTAATATGATGGTGATGATGATTGATGATGATGATGATGATGATGATGATGGAGGAGGAGGAGAAGTAAGAGGAGAAGTAGGAGTAGGGGAAGAGGAGGAGGAGGAGAAGGAGGAGAAGAAGAAGAAGAAGAAGAAGAAGAAGAAGAAGAAGAAGAAGAAGAAGAAGAAGAAGAAGAAGAAGAAGAAGAAGATGATGATGATTCTATGGACCAAGTGTTTCCACATCTTCTGATCTTGCACTATTTCTTTAAATTTCTCTATGTTCTGGCTGGTGTCAGCTTTGATGGTGTCCTCTATCTAATAAGTTACAGTATTGCAGCACATAACATTAATAGCGTACCTTTGATGCCTCTGTTCTGATGCAAACTTCAAAAATCCAGAAGAACTTAGAAGCTGATTATAGGAAACCTACTGGGTTAATGCTTAAAGTTCAACACTTCAAAGTCCTGGTGATTATCTCAGAATTCTTACAAGATTTGGGAATTAGAAAATGAAAGAATGATCTCTTCTCACAAGAGTTAGCCCAGATTTTATATCCATTATCAATGTTCCTCTTTCATATGTTGCTACGTTCTGAATGTCTGGAGAAATGACTTACGAGGGTTCTTTGGCGACTGTGTCATCCTTTGTTTGAAATGGACACCTGAGAGACACTTGCCAAACCAATACCCTTTATCCACCTTTGAGTTGTGGTGGCACAGTGGTTAGAATGCAGTACTGCAGGCTAACTCAATACTCGCTGCCAGGAGTTCAATTCTGACCGGCTGACTCAGCCTTCCATCCTTTCAAGGTTGATAAAATGAGGATCCAGATTGTTGGGGCAACATGCTGACTCTGCAAACCATTTAGAGAGGGTTTTTAAAAGCACTATGAAGCAGGATATAAGTCTAAGTGCTATTGCTCAGGTCTTCTAAGGTGGCCCTTGAAAGCAGCTTTAGCAGGCTTTTCAAGTTTAGAGGATTAGATCATTCTGTTCCACTACAGATTTTATGCTGGTTCTTACCAATGTTTTGGTAAGTCAAAAGGCAGAACAATAAATATTCAACATAAATAAAGGATTGGCAATATAAGGCTATCTGATCACTCCAGGGACGAGCAATCTGACATCTTCCAGATATATTGGATGTCATCCCTGGCCATTGGACTATCTATATGGGGCTCACAATATTATTGTCCAAAGCATCTTGAAAATAACAGGATGTTTGTACCTCCTTTAAAGCACAGGCCAGTGTGGCAAAAAATATAGCTGCAGAGGCCTTCATATTCTCTTATTCCCCTCTTCTCCTCCAGGGTCCTAATTACCTCCATAGCTTGCTTTACTGTCAGAACTGACAAACTGTAGTTAAAATTATAACAATTTATGTTAACCAAGTACAGATAGTACTTGACTTACAACCATAATTGAGCCCCAAATTTCTGCTGCTAAATGAGATGGAGCTATGCCCCCATTTTACAATCTTTCTTGCTATAGTTGTTAAGTGAATCACCATAGTTGTTAAATTAGTAGCGTG
Source organism: Psammodynastes pulverulentus (assembly GCA_025802295.1). Lineage (NCBI taxonomy): Eukaryota > Metazoa > Chordata > Lepidosauria > Squamata > Psammodynastidae > Psammodynastes > Psammodynastes pulverulentus. Next base: position 21,904,394 of record JAOYMU010000001.1, read on the forward strand.
GTTGTTAAGTGAATCTCTGGCTTCCCTGTTGACTTTGCTGGTCAGAAAGTCACAAAGGGAATCACAGGACCCCGGGGACACTGTAACCGTCATAAATATGAGCCAGTTGCCAAGCATCTCTGAATTTTGATCCTGCGACCATGGAGCGGCTTTGTAAGTGTGAAAAAGGGTCATGTCACTTTTTTCAGGGCCGTTGTAACTTCAAACGGTCACTAAATGAATGGCTGTAACTCAAGGACTACTTGTAAAAAGAGAGACTATGTTTTTGTTCCATCTTTCTGAAAATCTACTTAGGAGGGCTATATGGACCATTTTTTAAGAGGCTGGGCCAAACAATGGTTCTTTGTTGAAACTGATTGATTTCTAGCCCCTCATCAGAAGGCAGCGTTTGTGTTTAATCTAGTGTCTCGTTTTACAAACTTGCCGCATACGTTTTTATCACATGAACAGGCTGCGATTTCTTTCTTCAGCTTCTTTGTGCCGTACTGGAACTTTGGGGCTCTTGCAAGTCTGCTCATATTTCCACTTTGCATAGATGGGGCGACCAACAGCATCACTTGCTATCCGAACACTGAAAACAGAGGAAATGGAACCAAATCAAAGAAGCAACAAGACCAGATCAATTGAAGCAAAACAATAAAAGAGCAATAAAATGCCCAGTAATGGAAAATGAAACCGTGTAAGGATAGTTTCTTAATGCAGAAAGGTCCATATCCCTCCGCTAAAAATCGACGGTTTCTAAAACAGATGGGAGAAAATGCCATGCATGTTCTATATTACAGGGCCCTCCCACCGAAGCAGCTATTTCCCGAGTCCCCGTCAACCGTGGTAGAAATAATTTTTTAAAAGTAATGGATAAAAAGTGCTTTGAGTATTCAAGAGCCCTCTATAAATGTTAAGCATGATTATTAAATTGTTCCAATGCTGAGAGACTAATGCCTTGTTCTGATTCCAGGAACCCATTTTTTTTTTCCCGCCTTGCAACAAACTGCGGAGCTTGATAATATTTCATTAAGGGTAATTACTGACATTGTGAATATAAGTTTCCATCAGACTTTAAAAGAAGGAAAATTGCCACAATTACTTGTCTATTGATTCCTCCTGTACTGCAGATGTATTCAGATGAGGGTAATTTGGCAAAGGGCTTTGAATTTATCCTAACCCAGATGGGTCATAAGAGAGAAATCCAGGGGAGAAGAAAATCAAGCCAAGACAATAGTCTCCCTCCGGATGTGAATAAACATATACCATTGCGCTCTCAGGCAGATCTTGCAGGGACAGAAATTATTTTTCATGAGCATCTGAAGCAACAAACATGATTTTACATTTTGGAGGTTAACTTGATAAGAGCCCATAGCTTGCAAAAGATAATCGAGTAGTTTTAAAGTATTTCTATAACTGTTTGAAAAAAAGGTCTTTTGTATTCCAAATGAAATTCAAACAGGATATATTTTAGAGGAGTAGGGTTGGATGGGGGGAGAATGCCACACAGTACGGAGAGGCACAGCCAGAAATATCAAATGGCTGTTCAGCCTGATACATTTAATATCCTTGTTCTGAAGGATCAGAAAGAACCAGTTTCAGTGCCGTAAAATCAAGAATGTCCTTTGCGCTCCTTTTGGAGTTAAACTGAGAATCGGACAAAAATAAAAGTTTTCAGGGTTTTTTGTTTTGTTTTGGGGTAGTGGTGTTTGCTTTGTTTTTTGAAGTTGTGGTGAGCTTAGATGCAATAGCAACCTATATACAAAGAGGAATATGTGTTTTGGGCATGATAGAATTGTATGATTCATTTCATTGGATGAATGCCAGCAGGAGGGATATTTTAGCACTCTGTGCTTTTGTGTACCTCTGTTTGCAAAAGAGATAGTTTGATCTTGGAGGGGCTTTGACTCTTTACCTTCGTTGAGAGAAATATCCATCTGGTTCAGTTCCAAGATGGGAGAAAGGCACTGGAAACATGGAGGCTGATTGGAAAGATGGTTTCATGAAAAGCAGAACCACCAAGCACATGGTTCTCTGGTGCAGCTGAATACATGGAGTTGAGAGTGGGGAGTATTTATACCTTCTGTTAGGCTTTGAACTTGAGCTTCCTGTTCCTGTGCAAGAACATATATTCTATTGGCTGTTGCCAGACTCCCATGGTGCCATGTAGAAATCCTAGGAGTTTGTCTGATCCAAGTTTGGTTGAAGTTTGGCTGATGCAATGTCCTTAGGAGCAGTGGTGGGATTCAAATAATTTAACAACCGGTTCTCTGCCCTAATGACCAGCTGGGTAGATGTAGCTGGGTAATCATGTGACTGAGTGGAGCTCAGGCGACAGTAAGTCTGGGCGTACTGCCAAGAACCTTTAGCTGATACAAGGGTTAACCGAAAGGCAGTTTCTGTAAGCAGGGTAATAAAAATTAGGCTAGAAACAACACCAGAATGTCTCCTTCCTGTCTTCCTTACAGGATTATCCCTGTAAAGTAGCAGAAAAAAAAAGGAGATTTCTTCCAACAACTGGTTCTCCGAACTGCTTAGGAAGTTAAGTTCTTGCAAATAGGTGTGAACCTGTTGAATCCCACCACTGCTTAGGAGATTGTGCAATGTAGTGAGCTCTGCGGCTAGTGGGTTAATCCTATTAAGTCCTGGAGGGTCATGTCTTAATCCCATCATCCTGGAACTGAAGGTCTTTTGTTTTGTAGATAGGATGGCCCAGTCTTTCTTAATGGGCAAAAAAATCTGCTGGGGCTATTAAGAAAAGTGGGGGTTGTCTCTTTCTGTCTCCAAGAGAATGTTTCTCCATTCCTCCTTTAGGGAACTCTAATATTCTGCCTTTTTAAATATTTCTCAAAATATTTCATTCTTCTAGGAAAGGGGGTCTTCCCTCGCCCTTCTCTCTAAAAATGACACACTAGAACTGGATCTGGCTTGTGTCTAAGAAAAACCCAGGCATCTTTGAAAAGTGGCCTTCCATTATATCAGAAAAATATGTTTCACATTTAGAAAAAAATGTAGGGGTTATGTAGGGGGTCATAGGAATCCAGAAGGTATAAAAACCCACCCACTCTAAACTCTATTTTGTCAGCTGCCCCAGAACCAGAGGTGGTATTCTACTGGTTCGCACTGGTTCAGGCGAACTGGTAGCAAAAAAGCTGCCTTTCGGGCAAACCGGTAGCTAAAAAAAGTTACTGGTTCAGCCAAATCGGTAGCTAAAAAAGCTCCGACAATCAGCTGACAGGATCAAAGAGTCGTCTCAGCTGATTGGCACACGCATGCACAATAGCTGCACGTAGTAGGTGTGCACACATGCGCAAAATGGGGGCACGCGCGCACTCAGCAAACTGATGGTAACACTGGTAGGAACCCACCACTGCCAAGAACCATGTTGGTTCTGCTTTATCAATAAACCTTTCTTTCAGCCTCCATGTTGTTTCCCGTATCTTTCTCCACCTTGGAATTGAACCAGATGGATATTTCTTCCAACATAACAACCAAGTGATCCAATGGTTAAGTAAAGTGTCATATGTTCACACTGAGTTGCAATGTTAGTCCCAGCTGCTGTTATGTGAATCACCCACAGTCATTGAGCATGATAACACTTGAAGGTGACTTCCTGCCGGATTCCTTATTGACTTTGCATGTCAGAAGCTGGTTGTGAAACTCGTAAATGGTGATCAAGTGACTGCAGGATGTCGCAACAGCTGCATCTTTGAGGACCAGTTGTAAAACTCCTTTTTCAGTGCTATTGTAAATTCAGTCACTGAATGAGTGGTTGATAAGCGAGGACTACCTGTATAATTATCAAAAGTGCGAAGATCTGGGAGTTCAATTCCCAGTAGAGGGTTTGAACCATCTAGCTATCTATATCTGAAGAATCCTAATTAAGAACAACGCTGGTCCCACGGTGCCTCCTTGTGGTCAATGTAACTGAAAAGTATTATCTATCTGTTGTCTTAATAAGACTTACCAATGGTACGATAATTTAGAGTATTCCAGAATGCCTTACAAACATTTCACAATAGCTTTGTATAACTTTTAGAAGTATGTTCCAGCTCAGTATTTTAAGAGTGAATTTAGATGTGTGTGTAATACTCCAGGGTGTCCAGTCTCAAAAATATAAGAGACCATTCACTAGATTTCTTATCTTGCTCTTGACAAGCTTTTACCTTTAAGATAACCAAGGATTCACACATGCCAGTTTCGTGTTGTGGAATTGAGACCGTTTTGACAAATGTCCAATTTGTAGCTGCTAGGGGTTTTGAAAGCAAATGACTCATAAAAAATTGGTTTTTCTATTTCTTATATGTTCTCTTTCATTCCCTTCATAAATGATACCCTAGGTTAAAAGAAAAAAAAAGTAGCATTTTGCTGCTGGTGTAATTTGTTCCTTCCTTTTTACAAAATTATCCAACTTCCCTAAAAATTTCCCTGCTGTGTAACGTTTAGGGAATTTTGTGTGTTAATAATACCATTTTGGCCCCCTGCGGCCCCTATAGTTTGGAAAGGCTGGACTTGGAGAAGGATGTTTGACAGAATTCTTTACAAGCAGAATTTAGACAGTTCATAAAATTGTGTTTGGCTTTTGTGTGTCACTTTGGTTCTTTGCAGTACAACTTTGCTATCAGGGGATGATAGTATAATTTACAGAGAGCTGAAAGACCAGGAGGAATTTAACTGCTCTTGGAAGCAAACACTCACTCATTCACACCCAGAGGAGATTCTCAGGGCTTTTTATATTAAACCAAATGGTTGCCCTTTGATCCCTGGAGTTTTATACTGCCTCCTATGGTGTCCATATCTCCCGAAGCAAACAAAAAAAAAGCTCTCCTTTAAACTTTCCATGGGACTCAGTGTTGGGATTCAACAGGTTCACACCTATTCGAGAGAACCGGTTGTTAACTTTCTAAGCAGTTTGGAGGACCGGTTGTTGGAAGAAATCTCCTTTTGTTTTGTTTTTTTACTTTACAGGGCTAATCCTGTAAGGAAGGCAGGAAGGAAACATTCTGGTGTTGTTTCTAGCCTAATCTTTGCTATCATAGCAAATGTTTGGGTCCCATCAGTGGTGGGATTCAAATAATTTAACAACCGGTTAAGCCTAATCTTTATTGCCCTGCTTACAGAAACTGCCCCTTGGTTAACCCATATAACAGCTAAAGGTTCTTGGCAGTACGCCCAGACTTACTTTCACCTGAGCTCCACCCAGTCACATGATCATCCAGCCACGCTTACCCAGCTGGTCATTAGAGCAGAGAACCAGTTGTTAAATTATTTGAATCCCATCACTGACTGTAACCCATTGTGTTCCCAATAATAACACTTTCACCAAACTATTATATCCTATATTCTATGGGCTCCTTTCATAACCATAATCTAAAGCCCTTGCTAGGTGGAGAAACATGTACAATTCCTCACTGCTGATTTGGCACATTGGTGCAATAATTTAGCCTTTTTTAAATGATTAGAAGGAATTATCTACTGTTCTCCCCAAACTGTGGTGAAGATATTTGACTGATTGTCTTGGCTCAGATGATTTTAATTAGGATTGTGCAGCACTTTAGATTCAGTCCCAAATAAAATGCTTCTTTGCAGTACTGTTTTGCAACTTTTTAAAGCAGCTGTATCTTATGTCAGGAGCATGCAACTGCTTTCTGCAGCAGCCATGCAACTACTTTTAAAGAGTTGCAAAGAGGCTTTAAAGCAGGGTTTTGGGGTTTTTTTTGTTTTTGTTTTTTGAATGAAGCACTTCACAGCTCTGTTTCTATTTTTATTCCAACATATTTTAATAGACTTATATCATTTTAATACCATAATGTTTGATAATACAATAGTCACTTGATCTGCTTGGGTAGGAGGAGAAGCACATAAAAAGTCAGTCATTGAAGTCTCAAATAAAGCCTTTGTCTTCTTTTAACAAACACTCTGCCTTTGTTGACAATATTTTGATAGTACTTTTTTAATTGTTATTTTCCAGATCTCAAGATTTCAAGAAATAGCCTAGAGGTAAGTACCCTTTTAATTTAGAGTCAACTTCTAAGCTCTGTTGAGTTAGATTTTGCTATAACAAAAGAGTTTAGGAAATTCAAATGTCACCCTCTGTTGTGAGGCATGGCAATTGAAGTGCAACCTTGAGAGCTGCTTTATGATCAGAGAGCGACTGTTTCTTTTAAGTAACTTATTTAGTACAATTACAGCTCACACTAAATATTTGACCTACCAATTTTAATAAATTATATTCCCTTCCGCCTTCTAACATCTTATTTACACAAATAGTGCATCTGAAAATCTTCAAAAACACTCCTCTTTTTCCTACTTCTTAGATGTGCTACATTTTGGATTTTTTTAAAGTTCCCAGTAAAGAATTACTTCATTAGAAATTTTTAATGTAATAAAATATACAAAACAGACAAGAAAAAACTATGGAAAATAAGTCCTAGAGAAACGAGAAAGAAATTAAGAAATGTATGTTTTGTGCTTTTCTTGCTTTTATCAAATAATTGTCATGCTCCCCAACCTCTCATTTTAAACCCCAAATCATTTCATTCTTATTTTTTTAAGCAAAAAGCCCATAGTTTGAGTCTGTTAAAAAAAATATATCTTTTTTTTCTCTGATCAAATTGGTCAGCTTCGCCATTTCTGCAAATTCAGTTCATGTTGTGATCCAGTCTTCCATTGTATGCAGTCTTTAGTAGCATTTTGATTCCTGCTTAAAGAACAACTTTTATTTAAACTAGTTGCAGCTGCACCAACTCACTGATCAGCATTTATGATTTCACTGCCAAAGCAGTGGTGGAATCAAAAAATGTTTACTACCAGTTCTGTGGGTGTGGCATGGCTTGGTGTCTGTGGCAGGAGAAGGATATGGTAAAATCTCCATTGCCACCCCACCCATTGACTCTAGGGGGAGGTGCTCATCTCCATTTCAAAGTCAAAGATGAAGACGTCTCCATGGTCATGTGGCTGGCATGACTAAATGCCAAAGGTACATGGAACGCTGTTACCTTCCCACTAAAGGTGGTCCCTATTTTTCTACTTGCATTTTTTACATGCTTTTGAACTTCTAGGTTGGCAGAAACTGGGATAATTAACGGGAGCTCACCCTGTTACACGGCACTAGGGATTCGAACTGCTGAACTGCCGACCTTTTGATCAACAAGCTCAGTGTCTTAGCCACTGAACCACCACGTCCCTTTCCTATCTACAGTATATACTACTAAAACTCTCATTGCCATGGGGTTAACTGGTTGAAATGATGCATCATACGACAACAATTTTTGAAACAAGATATATAATATAGGTTAATTTACAGAATGTGTAAAAATCCAGGATTCATTCCTCCAGAGGGAATGAAATTTGAGAAAGATTTGACTGTTTCCAATG
>JAOYMU010000001.1:22038469-22048636 GCA_025802295.1 Psammodynastes pulverulentus
AGAAGAAGAAGAAGAAGAAGAAGAAGAAGAAGAAGAAGAAGAAGAAGAAGAAGAAGAAGAAGAAGAAGAAGAAGTGGTGTTTCTGTCTTGTCGACAGGGAAGACTTTGTGTCCCTGTCCAATCTCTAGCTGTTCAGATTTGGGTTGGCTCCATCTTTGAATAGTTAAGGCTTGTGAAGAAACCAGCGGCATTGTAGACTTCTCTCCTCTCCTTCCCTCCCCTCTCCCGCTCCTGTCCAAGAGACTTCCCTTGCAGTTATTCTCTTTCCAGAAGTGGCGGCTGTTTACATGGGACAGCAGGGACCAGAGCAAACTTGGGAGCTTTTTCAGGCCTGTGATAGCAGCAGGGAGATTCCCAAGGCTGCCCAACGGCCAGAAGGCCAGTGAAAACAAAACAAAACAAAAAAGAAGGCAGCCTAACTCAACTACCCCAATTCTCTTTAGATTCATAGCAGAGCGGGGAGGCCAATCTGGAAGCAGCATCCGGAGTAATAGTAGTAATTTGTTGCAAATCCAGCCATAACAGAGAAGTTACAAGGGCTGGATTTGCCCACTTGCTGGTGAAGGGCGGGGGTGGGAAGCGCTCTTTCCCTACATTTACACCATTGCTTTGGTCCAGCACCCTGTCCTTCTGCCAGCTGAAGTCCCTACTTATGAAAGGAGGCTCCAGAACAATTAGATGTAGTTGTAACCATTGTTACAAGCCACGAAGGATTCCTTTCGGGGCATCAATAAAAGTACAGCTTTTGAATTATATGAATCTATTAATTCCCACATTAGGCTATGTCAGGGGTCTGCAACCTTAAACACTCAAAGAGCCATTTGGACCCATTTCCCACAGAAAAAAAAACACCAGGAGCCGATAATTTAACAACCGGTGAGACTGGGTGGGCGTAGCCAACTTGACATCACTCACTCCGACCCAGTCACCTGCTGCTCTGGAATATGGAGCGAGTCTATATCCCCCGCCATCATCCTTACTTTCTCAGGCCAGGCGAGGAGTGACGGGGAGGGGAGGGGCCAGCCAGTGGTGGGATCAGCTGACAGGGAGCCACACCAGAGGGCCGAAAGAGCCATATGTGGCTCCAGAGCCCCAGGTTGCAGACCCCTGGGCTATGTAAAGAGGTCTTTCCTATTAAAAAGGTTGCATGAAAGCTTTTATTGTTGAAATGGTGGTTCAGTGTTAATACCGATTGTTATATTTCTCAGTAGTGAACTACCCACATTAGCAAGTTATTAACTGGACAGAGAATACAATCATATGCTATGCCTACTTTGATTTATTTATTAAGAATTACATCATACAGAGCTTTATTTGGACATCTCCAAGAGAGACATAGGATCAGTAGCTTAAATTCCGATGTGCAGTGAGATTGAGGAAATCAATATTCCGATTTTTGGATCTAAGCAAATTGGACAGCAGAAACTTTTTTCAAGTGCTATGTATTTCATCAATAATAGAAAAATGGTGCTTTACACTCTAACAAAATCATGTTTTTATTGCAATGATAATCGCTTCCTTCAAAGCCCTTAGAAGGCCAGTGGACTATAGTTATTTCATATCTGTATCACTTCTTGAAAAAGTTATAATTACCACCAAGCCGAATATCGTATTACTTTGAATATTAGAGAAGAGCAGGAAAAGTGACACAGCAAAGCTTAAGAGAACAAAATTAAGAAGTGGAATCATGCAGACTTTAAACCGAAGTAGAGTTCAAACAGCTAACCACCAGGAAAGATTAGGAATCATATTGAACCATTATTGTTTGGCCTAGGATGCCACCAAATGGAAGCAATAGGATGAAGCTTCTTCCTTCTTATTTGGCCACTGAGAGTCCAGGAAATGTTCTCCAAGAATCCTCCATCAAATGGCGTCAGCGAAGATAAGGTGACAGCAGCAATCTGGAGGAACAGACTTGTCTCCTGGTAGAAAAGAACAACAACAAGAATGGAGAAGCAGAGGTGGTGGCATCTACTTCAGGTTTGGGGCTGGATTTCCTTCTCATAGACCCTTTTTCATACTCCAGACAATGGAAATCTGGAGAGAGAAAGTGAGAATGAAGTGCATAGGTGATGTTCCTTTTGGGAGAGGGGCAGTACTCCAAAACAAAGGGAGAATTTGTACATAAAAAGTAGATACCCAGTCAGGGCTGCAAAAATTGAGAGGGCCACTGGATGGCAGCAAGGAGTTGGAGTTATATTGCTTTGCTGCCATCTAGCAGTTTCTGCATTTTTGCATCCCATATTCTGGTAGTCTACAAAAATACGTGCTGACGCTGATTTGATTAACACATGGATGCATACTACACATATGGAAAGAGCTAAAGTATTATAAACATTCCTTTTTTCATACGTAGAGCACTTCATACAAATCTAATGATTTTTGGCAAAATAATCAATCTGAAATTGTAGTCTGAGGCGGGAAAGCTTGGTGGGGCAGCAGGGAATTATAAAGCTTTGAACTAAAATTAAAGGAGAAAAACATTTTGTATAGGAAACTAGCTTTTCTGTATCAGGGGAAATCCCAATCATTCTGCTAGTGAGGCCCTAGATTTATGCCCTGTAAGTACCACTGAGGACCAAACAATAGACAGTAGTAGCATGTACACCTTCAGATTAAGTTACAATTGCAGGGTAAGGAGCCCATCCAGAATCAATCAAGATGAGCTATGGTGGGCATGAAGAGAAGGATACAGCTTACATCCAAGTATCCTGTTGCATTTGCAAGAGAAAACAAATTAGAAAACTACTGCACCAAACCAGTTTATTGGTCCAGTTAAAGTCAGGGTTGCTGAAAAAATCCAGCAAAAGTTAAATCAAAATTCAATAGTGATTTTCATATAGTCATAATGTATTGCTTCCAAATTTTGCTGGATTGTGCCCATTAAAAATTAATACTATGTATATTGATACTTCAGTACCGATATCAACTTTGCTGCAGCCTTAAAAATGCATTGTGAAGTTCAGTGACTTCAGCAATCTTCAGAAAAATATTATATACCTGCAGGCAGGGACTTCCTTACTACTGATGTTTGTGAGCTGCGTTGGTTGCCTTTTTTGTTTTGGCTGAAGAACAAAGCATAAATCCTTTTCTTTTATTAAAGAAACAACATGAGAGAACTAAATAATCCATTGTTAGAAAAAAACCTCAAATAAAAGAAAGAAAAACAAATGCTTGAAAGTACATATCCATTTATTTACTTGAATGACAATTGAATTTAAGATGAATATCCCTAAAAGAAAGAATGAACATTTATTTATTGGTGGACAGGTGTGTTTGTGTATAACAGAGATGAAAAATATATGTCCAGCTTCCCACTGTGTCACCTTAAGGTTAGAACCTGTAACTTCAATTGAAACCAGTCCTGGATATTTATTTGTGATATACATTATTTGTGAATGTACTGTATATCACAAATAGATTTATGGGATAAGTGGAATGGGTAATTACAAAATTACAAAAAAGGTTTAAATTAACCAGACAAGCAACCATTTCCAAAGGATGATTAATTTTTAAATGTTTTACTTTTCAGCGAGGATGTTCACAGACATTTGCAGTTTTGCATATTTTTCTGTTTTTCACAGCATTATCTCTTATAAAAGGACTTTGACGATCTCCCTTACCCAACTCACAGGTACAATATTAGCGCCTGTAGTTGTACTTTTTAAATATCCTTATTCATATTTCCATACAGACTAAAATTTGTATAGATGACAAGGGAAATCAACTAGGAAAATACGGTTAAAATAATAACCAATCATTTGAATAAACTTATCTTTCTTGCATTTATGTTGTTGTATTAATTATTCAGCCACAGCAAATAACTCACACTTGTAAATACTACTGCTCCAGTGAAGGATAGCACTTTGCAGTAAGAAACTTGACAACTAAGAGCAAGAATTGATTTCTTATTCAGTCAATTTACATTCCCTAGGAAATATGGACAATAAATTAACAGGAGGTTCATTTGAAAGATTGCTGAATGATCTTCTCCATTTCTTCAACATTTTCAACAAAAGGGCATTGTCATTAAAGATGATAATACGAATCAATTTGCTTTCAAATCTGCCAATATAATCCATCAAGGTTACAATTTATACACTATAACTAGAAAACCCTGACCCATTGGATTATCATTTCAGAGATATTTCCTTAGTGGATTCCTCAATGTCTTCCACAATAGCAGAGCTTATACTAATTTAACTGGAAAATTTCTTAAAAATTCAGGAAGATACTCAAAGATGTATCTGCCATGAGAGTAGCTCATATTAAACTGTTCAGGGCAGTCAAACATCAGGAGTTAACCACAGGAAATATTTTATGGCATTTTATATTGTGCAATAAAACTTTTATGTGATAAAATGTTTATAAAATTTGCCAAATTTCAATTTCATAGGAGCAATGGGCCCCCTGGATTTTGCACACATTCTGTAAATTTACCTATATGAAGTACTTTGGTTTTAAAAATCTTGCCTTATGATGCACCGTTAAAGGTTACAGACACAAGAATTTTAGTAATATATAGATTTTAGTGTAACCTATCATCATGGTCTATTCTTGCTGAAATAGAGTGAAAAGGAATTATTTACTCCAAAGAGTTTCTGTGAGATTCATCAAGTTGAAATTGCAAGCTATTCTTCCAGATGATGTTTTTAAGACTTAAAAGGAAATTAGTTGTATTTAAGACACAACTTTACTTTATATAATATTGACAATATTTGCTTCTGGTTAATGAAGCAGGTATACACACCATTCATCAGATACTGCTTACAGTCACTAACTGACAGCATTTGATTAGTTTATGAAAAACGCATTGAACTTGATTCACTTGAATCCAAATTAGAACTTGTAACAAATGTCTTTGCACCATATATTCAGCAGTAGCTGTTTTCCACAATAGTTACATCTCTCATTCTACAAAAGCCTTTATCGTCACATTATTTATGTCAAACTGATTTAACTTCATGCTTAAAAAGTGGATGACTAAGGAATGGGATAAGAGGCAAAAGATCAGGGGTCAAAAGTAGCTTCTGATTTTTCAAGTATCTAAAGATGTACAGTCCTTGATGTAAAACCACAATTGAGAGCAACATTTCTGTTGCTAAGCAAGACCGATGTTCAGCTAGTTTTGCTCCATTTTATGAACTTTCTTACCACAGTTAAGTTAATCACTGTAGTTGTTAAATTAGTAAGATGGTTGTTATTACTAATAACAATGGTGGTGCAATGGTTAGAATGCAGTACTGCAGGCTGCTTCTGCTGCAATTTGGCAGTTCAAATCTCACTAGGCTCAAGGTTGACTCAGACTTCCATCCTTCTGAGGTGGGTAAAATGAGGACCCAGATTGTTGGGGGCAATATGCTGACTGTGTAAACCACTTAAAGAGGGCTGTCAAACGGTATACAAGTCTAAGTGCTATTGCTATTGCTAATTGAATCTGACTTCCCCATTGACTTTGCTTGTCAGAAAGTTGCAAAAGGTAATCACATGACCCTGGGACACGGCAACCATCATAAATACATGCCAGTTGCCAAGCATCCGAATTTAGATCACATGGCCATCAGGATGTTGTAATGGTCGTAAGTGTGATAAACAGTCATAAGTCACTTTTTTCAGGCCCATTGTAACTTCGGTCACTAAATGAATGGTTGTAAGTTGAGGATTACCTATATAACTTTCAAATAATACTTGCCAACTTAGAAATAACTCACATTGGTTCAGCAGGTCATGTGAAAGTTAACTAAATGTAGAATCACAATTATTAGTTGGGCATCTGTCATGACTAAAAATAAATCAAAAGCAGAATCTAAATTTAGAATTGGATGTTAATGTGCATACAGTTTCTGCCAACCACACTGTGATCTAGCTGATTCTGACTGAATCAAATTTCATCATGAATGTGTAGAAGAAAGGGGGAGAGGGACAGTATGCTTGGATATGTGATGTATCTGTTGTTTGCCAAAACCAAATATTGTAATGATTCATCAGATGTTTCTTTCGTCTTAAACACAGAGGAACGACTGATGCCAGGATCTCATGCAGTTTCCAACAGCCTTGATTGGGGCTCCTAAGGCCCACCAGATATTATATACTATAGGTAGTCCTTGACTTATCACCACAATTGAGCCCCAGATTTAGCAAGGCTACATTGCTAAGCAAGACTATTAAATGCGATTTTATATTTAGTTGAGTTTTGCCCAATTTTTACAACTTTTCTTGCCACAATTGTTAAGTGACTCTGGCTTCCCCGTTGACTTTGCTTGTCAGAAGGTAGCAAAGCCCAGGACACTGCAACCCTCATAAATACATACCAGCTGCCAAGCGGTCAAATTTTGATCATGTGACCATGGGGATGCTGCAATGGTCATAAGTTTGAAAAATGGTCATTACCGTATTTATCGGCGTATAACACGCACATTTTCGTCCTGAAAAGAATGTGGAAATCGCATGTGCACGTTATACGCTGATATGTATAAAAAAAGCATTGTACATGCCGGTCCGTTTGTCTGCGGCCGCCATTTTGTCTCCTAAACATCTCGCTAAAACTAAGGTGCGCGTTATACGCCGATAAATACGGTAGTTACTTTTTTCAATGCTGTTGTAATTTTGAACAGTCACTAATTGAATAATTAATTGTAAGTCACCTGTACAATCAAACAATTATATAAATTGTAATTAAAGTACTTCAAGTTAATTTAATTAAAATTAAGTAAATCAAGTTTTGTTTTTTCATGGCTCATCCGCATAGTTAGCTTCACCTTACTTATTTTTGGGAATATGTCTCTTAGTAAACCACCCCAAAGTTCAAAGGAGGCTTTCAGACTTGTGTATCCCCACATTACGAGAATGGAGACTCACCTTCTGTTTTTCTTCCCCATCTACCATTTGCTCTGCTCTCCCTACATATAACAGTAAGTATTATGCTTATTATAATAACAACACTAATAATGATAATACAATTATTAATTATAGTTAATAATTATCCTCAATTCTTAGGATAAACATAGGACTTTCCCCATCCCACACCAATCAGTATTTTCTATATTCTTGGAAGCTCCTGGTGTTTAAGGACACCACTGAATCTTTGATTTGTCTGAATGCAAATAGCTTTTAGTCTGAAGTTCCCATTACCACATCAAAAATTCACATTATTTACCATGTGAAGAAATGGAGGATTTTGCAAGGAATTTGCATGTGGGGCATTTTGTGACAAAATTATAAATGTAATTCTTTGGAAAATAACATAATTTGCTTGCATTCGACCTCTGTAAAAGGTAAGCAGGCCTTCTTCTTGATAGCCTCTGTAGCTTAACCTACTTATTAAGAGCCCCCTCATATGACTGTAATATTATTAAGGAGCCTGCACTTGCTACCAGAAAGGATAGTAAATCCCAGCAGCAATATTGTTTCATTTATTGTTGTACTTAACACCTTTTGCCCTTCCCTTCACTTAGCCAGAATACTCAGCGCAGCTGGCATAAAAATAAAAATAAAAGATCATGAACATGCAACCATAGAGCAGATTGAGAAAGCAGAAACATTATTCCAAAAGAGCAAGCATAGTAAAATTCAAGGCCTGAACCCAGTTAAGGTAACAGTACCCTGGAAACCCTAGACAAGCAAGCAGAGTTATTGTCTGTAATGAAAGCCATTACGCTGAGTTCCAGGTATACTTTGTTGAGGACAGCATCATTGGAAAGCCCTTGACTGTGACCAGCAATATTAATAAAACCACAGATGGTCACCGATTGGACAACCATAACAATTTGTAACCAAATATATTTATCAGAACCTTTCCTCTGAGGAGTTTAGGCAGGGGTGGGATTCAAATTTCTTAACCACCGGTTCTGTGGACGTGGCTTGATTTGTGGGTGTGGCTTGGTGGTCATGTGACTGGGTGGGCATGGCTTGCTGACTGGGCATGGCTTGATGGTCACGTGACTGGCTGGGC
Source organism: Psammodynastes pulverulentus (assembly GCA_025802295.1). Taxonomy (NCBI): domain Eukaryota; kingdom Metazoa; phylum Chordata; class Lepidosauria; order Squamata; family Psammodynastidae; genus Psammodynastes; species Psammodynastes pulverulentus. The sequence continues at coordinate 22,046,421 of JAOYMU010000001.1, forward strand.
ATGGCTTGATGGGGATTGGGGACAAACACACAAACAAAATCTCCCTTATTCCAAAATATAAAAGCAATATTATAAAATTCGCTTACAAGCAAAGCAAACTCACAATATTAACTCACAACACACCATGTATGTAAATATTGAATTTTTTATAAAAAAAGAGAGCAACTGTTACCCAAAATCAGGCAAAGCAGGCAGAAAGACTGAATTGCTCGCAGAATCACAGAGTCACAGATCTATTGTTCTGCAATCTGCTGCCTGAGTCTGCACTGAAAAATAGAAGCTTCAGTCCTCAGAGTCTAGGAAAGAAGGCAATCGTGGGGCACAGCTAATAGTCGGAACAGCTGATGGTTGGGGGAAAAAAAGGAAAAATAGAACTTGCCAAAAATTAGGCGAAGGCACAACGCAGGCTAGCTGGCTGGCGGTGGAGGCTGCAGGAAGTGATGGCGGACGGGCGACATGCGAGATAAGGAGTGACTGGGAGGGAGGGGAGGGGCAGGGCCAGCCAGTGTGATTTGCCAGTTCTCCAAACTGCGCAGAATCATAACAACCAGTTCTATCGAACTGGTCTGAACCGGTAGAATCCTCTCAGCTGCTGCTCTCTCTCCTTTATGGTCACAATAACTCTGGAAACTCACTTAGGCTGGGGAATGTGCCAAAATATTTTTCATGATCTTGTGAGATTGTGACCCCCCCCACAAGCCTCTCCAGTTTGATTTAGTGTGCCACATGGGCTAGTTTCCTGTTTTGCTTCATATTGTTAGAAACATTTCTTGCATTTTGCAGGCATGCAACAGAAGCCCTATGCACTTAGAAGGGGCATTGCAAAAACAGCCCAACAAAATTGTAAAATGAAATTCAGACTGTCAGACATCTCTTCAGTATGAAAACTTCCTTCAGGCAGAAAACTCCCTGAATCAGGAAGAAAAGTCTGAGCTCAACATTCTGCATTCTGTTCTGCTAGCTTTCTACATAATCCAGTTTAAAAAACAAAGGTAGGGAGGCATTTGCCAAAGGGCAGATAGAACGGATACAGCCCATTTTTACAAGTTTAGATTTCTTTCCCTATGAAGGTTCCATTTAAATTTCCGCTGAGGCTCACTTCAAGAAGGATTGAACACTATAAATCTGCCTCAGCCACTGGACACCATTCTTTCCTTACTTCTTGAATGTAAAGTTACAGTTCCCATTTGTGAACTTAGTTGCCCATTCAGAACCATTCATATCTGACACCATTTGTGTAAGAGCAACATGTCTTCTATTGGCAAATCCCCAAAGCTGCTTCTTATTTACAGCTGTTTCAGCAGAAAAACTGGGCCCGTAGGAAATGTGGGCCCCTGTTCAGGAAACCCTCTGGCACATGAGCAGAATAAACAAGATTTACCACCATTTCTTTAGCAATATCTTACTCATAACTGATAGAGAGCAATAGACTTCCTATCTCAACATTTTGACATACTACTTACTTCTCAAGAGGAGATATCCCCCCCCCCCCACGTTAAATGTATTGTATAGTTATTCTGGGCAGGCCACTTTTAAAACTGCAGCTCTATTTTATAGCCCCCACAGACTCTGATCATAATGATGGTAAAAATTAGCCATTTCTGATCTTTGCTGCCTTCCCTGCAGGGATAACTCTCAAGAGCTTCCCAGAAACTTCTTTCTAGGAATACGTTTTTTTTTCCTGGCAAACATTTTCTTTGCATATGTTAAGAGTCCTGCTCCATTCTTGTTTCGCCCAAGAAAAGTTTCTTTCTTCCCTTGTATATCTATATTATCTTCCCACCTTCCCCAGTACCAGTCTAGACAAGTTTACTATACTTGAGATCACACAATTAACTCATCCTATTTGTTTCAAAAAGATCTCAAGCATCTCTACTTAAAAGCCAGTGGGCTTAATAGAACTTCAAAGGAAGCAGATACAAAATTGCAGATGATTAACCAGTTCTGGGGACAACAATGAAGCAAGGGTAAAAACACTGTGCCCAAAACAGAATTCTGCCAGCATCATCAAGGACACTTCAAGCAGGTAATCAGGGGAATGAAAAGGGCTCCTGTCCATAAAAATGCTTTGTTTCTCAGCTTGAATCTGAAAAGAAGTTTCAGTGAACAGTGGGGGGGGGGGGGGAGGGTAATACAGACAGTCCTTGTCTTACAACAGTTCGTTTAATGACCGTTCGAAGTTACAATTACTGAAAAAAAGTGACTTATGACAGTTT
>JAOYMU010000001.1:22115795-22126286 GCA_025802295.1 Psammodynastes pulverulentus
CTGGCTGGGGAATTCTGGGAGTTGAAGTCCTCCAGGCTTAAAGTTGCCAAGGTTGGAGACCCCTGCTGTGAGAGACCAGAGCTACTCTTTGGCTCAGGTGAGGTGACTCATGTTCTACATATGGCTCTTTTCAGCGGAAGTCTTTCTGCCTCTCATATTCCTTTTTAATTAATAGACCAGGACTATTGAATGTATGTACACTTCTTTTTAATTGATAGAACACATACAACTGTTACTCTTAATGGCAAAGTTTGTGCTATGGCTTGTTGAGTCTGCCAAATGGCATTTCCAGAATCAGGTTAGTGAACTTAAGTGATTCAGATCCTGAGCTTTTAACAGGAGACTGCCAAGATGGCTTTTATTGTTGTTTTGTTTGTTTTATTACAATATATACTGTACTTAATTTTGACTGGCCAGTGATTACACATAAAAATTACACAGATTGATTAATTATCTAAGTCGTTGATATGTGAATGCTACAAATCATATTCACAAACTTGCATGAATAGACACATCCTTCAAAAACAGTATCTGACTGCAGCTCATGATGAATATAGTTTCTCAGAACCTACCCTGAGTTGTCTCACTAGCAAGTTAACTAGTATTTAGTGAAGAAAATGTCTCCCTCTACATACTTTCTCTCTAGATGCTTTTTGAACACAAAAATTAAAACTTACCCATTTTCTTCATATCTGAGATTGGAAACGAAATCCACTGATTCCACATCTGCTTGATAGTCAGTGCTATTCTTCCATCTTCTATAATTTTTGCGTGTTAAATATCCCCTGAAAGCTAAGCAAGCATTAGCAAAAAAGAAGATTAAAAATGGAGCAGCATTATCTGACATTTTGCAACATACAGAATACTCTTTATTCCACTCTTTATAGAAATAAACAAATTCAGATTTGTTTCAGGTCTGCAGCCTTTGGCTGCAATCCCCCTCCAGGCTACAAAGTTTACTGACCATTACAAATGAATGGCATTGCCAAAGGTCTGATCTGAGAACAGCTACAGATGGATTTTGTCAGCAAGCTATTTTTTGTGGAGAAAACTGAATCATCATTTATTTGACTCATCCTAAGCATCTGCTGGGCAAATATTTTTATTTTATCTGTTTTAATGCACTTTCATCCTTCTTTCCTTTTCTTCAAAAGAATTCTAGAAAATTCATGAGTTTAAATACTGAGTAAGGGCTTACCTCTCTATATTATAAAGCACAAAGTACCTCACCTGCCTCACATTAGCAAGTGATGTTGGAGCTAAGAATAGCCACTAATATGACCTCTAACTAATTCCAATCACTCATATTTCAGTTTTACAAACATAGAATAGGAGCAACTGACTTTCTGTTTTCCAGACATTTTGAGCTTTAACATGTACAATTTCTTGTCCATAGAGCTGAAGGAATTGTGGAAATAGATGATAATTCAATATCAAAGCATCCTGAGGATATCAAGTCACCCACTATTATCTATTATTATAGAGATGGTTCTGAACAATACCTCAGCAGGCAAGTAAGATCACACGAGAAAAGTCAGTATTGAAGAAGATGCTATTTTTTCGGGCTAACAAAGAAGTTACATGGTTCTCCTTATTGTTTGATCCTCATCTGAGAGGATCAAAGAGTCCTCTCAGATGATCGCCACGCACATGCGCAGAAGGATCGGGGAGCGCACATGCACAGAGGGGAAATGTGCACGTGCACGCTTGCACACACACGCACATGCACACAATCAGCAAACCAGTGGCAACACAGAGAGAAAACCACCACTGGAAGTAAGGCAATTCATGCCTAGATAAAGATTCTATGCAGGAAGATTTTTATCCTTAACAGTGTTCATATAGATGAGAAGTAATTTTTATGGAATATGCTTTCAAAATATCTTGCTAATTTTGATGGGAGAGCCAGTTTGATGTAGTGTTAAGGCATCAAGCTAGAAACCAGGAGACGATGAGTTTTAGCCTCAGACATGAAGCAAGCTGGGTAATCTTGGGCCACTCACTCATTCTCAAGTCTTAGGAAACAAGCAAGAACAAACCACTTCCCAAAAACCTTGCCTAGAAAACTTCAGGGATATGTCTAGGTCAGAGGTCTCCAAATTTGGTAACTTTAAGGTTTGTGGACTTCAATTCCCAAAAGTTGAAGTTCACAAGTTGTAAAGTTGCCAAGGTTGGAGACCCCTGCCTTAGACAACTTCTTCAAAGCCCTCCCCAGTTGCTTTGGCATACATGTAGCTGCACAGAAGTCATCTCTAGACAACAATTGGCACCTCAGCACTTCAAGCAGGAGTTTCAAGGTACTATGGTTCCTTTGCAAATTGCCTCTCCAAATAATTCGCATAGGACAGGTACATATACCAAAGCCAAAATCATACTTACAAAGTTTCCAGCCTTTTCCAGTTGAAGGTAACACTGCTAACAAATTTATAACGAAAGCAATATTTTAAACAGAACAATCCAAACAATCCAGTGCTGAGGTTCCAATCGCGGTCTAGAGATGACTTCTGTGCAGCTACACGTATGCCAAAGCAACTGGGGAGGGCTTTGAAGAAGTTGTCTAAGGCAGGGGTCTCCAACCTTGGCAACTTTACGACTTGTGAACTTCAACTTCTGGGAATTGAAGTCCACAAGTCTTAAAGTTGCCAAGTTTGGGGACCCCTGGTCTAGGCACTCACCAGGAGTCAAAAATAACAAAACAAAATAATAAAATAAAACAAAACTATTTCTTGCCCCAATACCTCATGGCCCAATATGTCAAGAACTGAACTCCAATGATTCAGATTAAGACTATGCCCTTCTTTCAAGAAGAAACAAACTGATCAGTGAGAATTAACTTGGTTGAGGATTCATCCAGAAAGGTTAGCTTTAGCTAAAATTTTAATCAGCAGAATCTCAGACAAGCATTAGTAGAGACAGAACTGAATTCTAACTGAGGAACAGCCTTTCACATACAAAAAGCCAAGTTGTAATACAGATCCTATAGAAGAGAATATTTGTAGCTCAGGGTTCAACTGTGGGGTCCTTGGTGCTCTCTGAGTTTAGTTGTTTTCTTGCAGATGCTTCATTACGAAACTAGGTAGCATCATCAGTGGAATGAAACATCTGCAAGAAAACAATCAACTTCAGAGACTTCACTGTTCTTAAAAATGTATACAGAGTTTATTCTAAAGTTCTTGTATCTTTGAAAGCAGCTGTATAAAATATGTCACAATGTACACATTGCCCACAATGTGGCTCAAATTTGATAGGGAAAAAAATGGGCCATTTATCTTCCCATTCTGCTTTACAATAAATAATGTTCCAGTGAGCTATAGGCCAGGTAATATGGACATATCATTTTTGGAATGAACAAATAGATAAGAGATGACTGGACAACTAAAATGCTTTTCTTTATTCCCTTCAACAAAGAGATATAAAACAGGCTGGTCAGTTTTATGTTGATGTTTCAGAGACAATCATAAAATGTCTTTAAGTACTTTGAAAACAATGGAGTAATTATCAAAAATCAGCATGGATTCATCTGTCTTGATAGAACAATTTTACTTCTTTTTCAAAAATAAGTTAACTTCTTTAATAGATGATGGAGTATATATTATATTTTGATTTGACAAAGTACTTCATGACTTTCTAATTTCTAATTAAATATGAGACAATCAAGAGGATACAAAACCGTTTCAAAAATTATATACCTATTGCTCATTAGTGGTATGCAGGGAAATTCAATCCGAGGTTCTTTATTTTTCATTTTTATTAATGACTACTGGGAAGAATTAGAGGGAATGCTTATTCAGTTTGCATATGATACAACACTGGGTGGGGCACTAGGGTAGCTAATTCCTTGGAAGACAAAAATAAAATTAAAAATGATTTTAATAGAGAAATGGTAAATAAAACAGCATGAGCTTTAGCAAATAAATAGATAATTTTGCATTACAAATAGGAATGGGACCGGCAATACTCTTGTGAACATGATATTGTGCTGCACATAAAAAGGGGGTTGGGCTTCCATCTCATGATTAAGGTCACTATTTTGATTTTTCTGATCCCCTGTCACGGGCACTCTTATTTGCAGAGAGCAGGCCCATGTCTTTATGGGAAACAATTACGCTGACAACTCCAGGAGGCATTAAGGACCAACCTCTCAATTGGGCACCCTTTATTTTCTTCTAATGCAGGGGGGTCAAACTCAAGGCCCATGGGGTGCTTAGGTCTGGTCTGTGGGGCCACTCTGGAAACAGCAAAGGACCAGCCCATGGTGCCTCTGCCAGTGAAAATGGAACTCGATAGGGTCCTGGGGTTCCATTTTTGCTGGTAGAGGGCTGCAGGAGGCCATTGAGCCCACAAATGGATCCCAGGCAGGTCGAGTGATGTCGAGCTGGCCACACCTACCTGGGCCACCCGCTACCTCCACAAGATCAAACACAACCCTGATGTGGCCCTCCATGAAATCGAGTTTGACACCCCTGCTCTAATGCATATTTTCTTCAGAAAAATAAGAGTTCTTGACAGTTTCATTTTTCATTTCATTTCATTTATTTGATTTGTAGCCCGCCCCCTCTCCCCACAGGGACTCGGGGCGGGTAACAGGCAGCAGAAAGCATAAAAATACAGACAATAAGATATAGTAAAAGCATATAAATTTATAACCCTAAACTAAAAACACCGCTAAAAAACCCTGGGGACTGGACCAGAAGTACTCAGGCCAGACCGGCCTGAATAAATAAAAAGGTTTTTAATTTCTTGCGGAAAAGGGTGAGGTCAGTTTGTTTCTGGGTGACTATTTAAAATCTTGTTTTTGAGATTGAGACTAGGGAATGATAAGAATTGCCTTCTTTGGCACACTGCAGCATATATCAAATACTCAACAGAAGCCTGTATTTTTCTGATGCTGCATTCTAACAATGGAACATAATCTCCAAACCTATTCGTGTGTTAAACATTTTTTTGTAGTTTCTCATAGGCAATAGGTAAAACTTATTTCATTTGTTAAAACTTTTCATAAAACAGAGTTGCATCTCTTGTTATACAACTATCACTCGCCTTCTTTGCCTTCTATTTTATCCTTTTATTGTTGTAGTCTTTATAAGATGCCTCAAAGATTATTTGATGAAAGAGAAGAATTTTTTTTAAAGGAAGGAATCAACTATTTGAAAATAATAACATAACTGAACATCAATAGACCTTTAATATGTTTTTAAAAATTAAGGCAAATCTATAATGTTTTAGGAAAGTTTATCAATATTCCTAAATATAATATAAAAGTTTTTAAAAGCTGCCTTATGAACTGAACCAGGGTATTTTTAACTCTCTTAAAAGATTTTTCCAATTCTTTAAATGGATATAGAAACTCATACAGTTATAGAAATTGTAAAGTGACTTCATAGTTTGCAGATCTCACAGTCAACACAACAATTCTTGGCTAATTCAACACATCTGGAAAGATACCAAGATGGGAATCCTGTGGATAATCAGAGGGAGGGGGAATATGATTATCATTGACTTCTGGTTTTTAGCTATTGTTTTGTTGGTACTACTATATAGAGAGCAATGAGACAAACTTGATTCCCAGAATGCAAAATAAATTAAGTGAAATTATAATTAACCACCTAAACTTTTTAATAATAAAAAGTGTAAAAGTATGATTGTGTTACAACAATTAGGGATGAGAAACAAAGAGAATTAAGCACTTGGGTGACTTTATCTTCTTGATTAAAATTGTTGAACCAAAGAGAACAATGTTTTTCCTACTATGAGCATCACTTTAAAAAAAGATTGAGGGGCTAATGACCTTGGGATATGACAATGATATTGTACCTGGAGAGAGTAGGTTCATTTTTTTAACCTGTGGTTTGGGTTTGGGTTTTTTTTTTTTTTTTTTAAGAGAAATAGGATTTTTTCCCACCGCTTAGCTTTAAAAAAGAGGGAAAAAAATACTTCACCAAAGTTAAGCAGTACATAAGCTAAAGCAATGATGAGTTCATATAATTTATCCTGGGGGAATATCTGATTTCACAACTTAAATAAATCCAATTAAATTTCAAATTATATCAGTTTTCCAAACTCAACTCAACAATAAACTTAGTTCTCACATACTCTGGGTTTCTACATTTATTAAAATATTTCTATCCCACCTTTCAACTCTGCTGTGGAGCCCCCAAGGCAGCTAACATGGAAGCCTTTCTCTCTCTCTCTCTCTCTTAGAACGCATTTACTTTTTTTTTCCTTCCACGTTTTATCAATGTCTGTTCAACTGCTCGCCTAGCCACTTGTGTATTTGAGAATCTATTTATTTTCAAAAATGCAAATGCGGCCTATCTCTAAAGACTGCCTTGCTGGAAAATAAACAACCTGAACAAGACTTTCTATCCGGCCACGATCTCTTGCTGTCAAAACCATTCAAAGAATATTCTGAATTCTGAATGTAGCCTCCTCCACCCCACAATTAAAATGAGCAGGCTAATCCTGGAAGAATTATTCAGGCAAAGCATTCTCCCCCCCCTCCATTCCCCTTCGCACAGTATAAAGTAATGATAAGGTCATTTACAAAAGAAACTACTGCTTTTGAAATGGTGACTTGTAGACAAGAGGACTGCCTGGAAGTGGGCCATAGATAACAGTGAAGGCTGCATTCTCCTCTCAGACACCAACAGCACCAGCCTCTGAGTCTTTGGAACAGATTCTGATGGAGAAAGGGTCCAATAAGGTTAATACCCCTACTTTGATCTCTGTCAAGGCAAGAATTAATTTACATTTCAGATGAAAAAGGTTGACAGCATGAAAAGGCATCTTGTTTCTGGTATGTGAATGTGCTGTAATAGATTGGGAATTCTGAAAGGAAGTTCTGAGGAAGCTAAAGGGATAAACCTCACTGCTGCTTTTACTGGGAAAGAGATGAAAGGAAAACAAATTTCAGTATGAGCCGCGTAAAAACATGTAAGCCAAGGGGCTTCCTAAATTTCAAGACCACCTTTTCTCCTCCCACTCTGGTTTCCTTCTTCCTTTTTTTAAACTCCTTCTTTTTAAAGAGAGACACTTACAGTATATTACATTTGATGACTCTTTGAATGCCTTGGCAATAAACCAAATCTCTTCAGAGAAACCAAAGTCCTCAGGCTTTATTGTAACCCTGATCATATTTTGTAGGCATCTTCCACGAGTGCTTTGGTGGTGGGGTTTCTATAGCATCAAACATTGTTAGTACAACAGCTGAGATACACATTGCTGGAGTAGTAAAATCCGGGAAATGGCCAATACAGTTTTTGAAGGAACAAAGATTTTAATGGGGAGATTCAGAAACATAGCAGAGACAGTGTCCAATCAAACATTTTTCAGGAAGAGGGATTTGACACTCTACTCCAACTCTCCCATAGAAGCAATACGAATAACTCTTTATAACATGGGTTGGAATAAAAGTACTCAGATAACAGATAACAGATAATCAGAGTTGGAAGGGACCTTGTAGGTCATCTGGTCCAACCCCCGCACAAGCAGGAGACACTACACCATTTCTGACAAGTGGCAGTCCAATCTCTTCTTGAAGGTCTCAAGTGACGATGCTCCCACAACTTCCGGGGGCAACTTCTGTTCCATGGGTTGGTGGTTCTCACTGTCAGAAAGTTTCTCCTTATTTCCAGGTTGAATCTCTCCTTGTTCAGTTTTCATCCATTATTCCTTGTCTGGCCTTCGGGTGCCTTGGAAAATAGCTTGACCCATTCCTCTCTGTGGCAGCCTCTCAAATATTGGAAGACTGCTATCATGTTTCCCCTGGTCCTTCTCTTCACTAGTCTAGCCATGCCCAGTTCCTGTAACCGTTCTTCATAAGTTTTAGTTTCCAGTCCCTAATCATCCTGGTTGCTCTTTTCTGTACTTTTTCTAGAGTCTCAACATCTTTTTTATAGTGTGGTGACCAAAACTGGATGCAGTATTATAGGTGTGGTCTTACTACGGCTTTATAGAGTGGTATTAGTACCTCACTTGATCTTGATTGTATCCCTCTGTTAAATACAATTTAGGATTGCATTAGCTTTTTGGCTGCTGCAGCACACTGCTGGCTCATATTTAGCTGGTTGCCCACTAAGACACCAAGATCCCTCTCACAGATACTGCTGTTAAGCCTGGTCTCATCCAGTCTATTAATTAAAAGTCTAATAAATCTAATATATGTTTATTTATAGTTCCATATGATGGAAAAGTAATTTTGAATTATCCAGGGGACAGGAAATACAAATGTATGTTTCTTTTGCTAGCCAAACTCATGAACCCCACCCTACCATTTGAAATACCATTTTCTTTTCACTGTAGTTATTTGTCCAAATCTGCCTTCTTTCTTCCAGACTTCTTCCTTTTCCAGCCATCACTTCCCCTTCCTTCATTTCAATTGCTCTCCTGAAAACTATGTGAATCTTTTTTTTTAATGTTCCTCTGAACCTCTTTTCACTTCAATGTTAATTTTCTTGGTCTTCAGCTTTTTGCAGTAATCCCAGTAGGATTCATTATGGATACTATGGACCAGAAAAGATCTCCCCATCCTATCCACTTCACAATTTGCCTAATTTGTTCCTTAGAAATCTTATTTCAATCAGTCAAAGGTCCAACTTGCAGGTTTTCCAGAAAAGCCAGGAAAAATTTCCCACTTTCACAAGTTTAAGCCAAAACAGCAAAAAGTATTTGTTCTGGCAACTCATCCTTCCACAATTCTTCATCTTTATCCCTCACCTTTAGAAACTGCCCATATCTGGAATATTTGCATTGTATTATTATGGCATTTACACAGATTCCTGCTACTTTCAAGAATCAGGATGAGACTTAGATTAAAAAATACCCTCCCCTCCCCAAGCAGATAGCGTTATTATCAGATATGGGTAAAGGTGCAGGAAATTATTTATTTTGAAAGCATCATTTGAGTGATTTTCCTTTCTATAATAATAGTTCTTTCTTCCTCAAGTCTTGCTAGGCTGCCTCCTCTTTGTTTGATGTTATTCCTTGGAAGGTTGAATGAAAAACTCTGGGTGTCTATATCAAGAGTATTTTCTGTTATAGAATCACTCATGATGTGAAGATTAACCCAGCTCTCCATTTAAAACCAGCAGGAACCATCATTGGGCAGCAATGTTGCAGGAAGATGCTGACGGCAGATAATAACTTTAGTGGCTAGAGCAAAAGCATCATTCATAATGTATGGGACAAGACAATGATAATAAACAAACAAAGAAACAAACAAATAATACTTATTTATTTTACCCAGATAATCCCATGGATGGACAATATTAAGTGATTGGTGACATAATAGAAGGCAGTATTTTCAATATTAAACGAAAAACACAGAAGCAGATTTTTAAATTTCCAGGATGGAAGTTCAAAAGTAATGTTAGGAAATATTACTTCACAGAAAGAGTAGTGGAAGCTTGGAACCAATTTCCAGCAAAAGGTAGTGGGTTAACCATCAGTAGCTGAGTTTAAAACATGCTTGGGATAAACACATGTCTATCATCCAACAAAAATAAAAAATTAATAAAAAAATAATAGTACAATAATAAAAACAAAGAAACAAAACACACAAAGGGATCATTGGGTATTTTTTTGCTGTCAGTTTTCTATGCTTCTATGCTTTTAGAATGGGAGATGATTGGCTCTTCAGAACAGGTTACAGTCAACTTGCTATTGAGAAAAAGTTGAGGGTCTTTTGGAGCCCTAATAATGTTTATGACATCGTAGAAGTAAATCCTGTGGTTACCGATATTGCCATCAAAGTAAAAAAAAAGAAAAGTGCTTCAAAGAGAGAACAAGATTGTAAGAAGCATGAAGATCATAAAACTATTGAACAATAAAATGAATTGACTACATGCTACATACTAACTACATATTAAGCATTAGCAAATTTAAATGCATTGGGATTGGACCTTTTCAGTCAAAATATCATACTATTTACACTGAAAGACAGGAAAAACAAAGAGGAAATAGTAGTGCTGTCATAGTGGGGAAAGATAGGCAGCACTAAATAGACTGCACTTAAGTATTAATAGCAATTAGGATTTGCAGAAAATATTTTATATGATGATTGCACAAATTTATGCTCCAATCACTAATGCAAAAAAAGAGGATCCTAATGAATCTTATGCTGAAGTTCAAACTGAACTCACTAGGACATGAAAGCACACTATGTAATTTGTGTTTGAATAGTGAAATGCCAATGTTGGAAATCGTTACATACCGTATTTATTCGAGTATAACACGCACACGTGTATAACGCACACCCCTAATTTTCGATTAAAAATCGGTATAAAATTTTGTTTTATACCGATTTTTATATGATTTATTTATACCGCACGTGCGGCTCAAGACCTCTGCCCCCCCCGACTCTTCTTTTCTCCTCCCATCCGAACATCCCGTTCCTACACGTCCGCAGCCTGTCGGAAACGTCATTTTGTCTTCTGCGCCTGTGCGGGCGTTTGACCAATCGGGAAGGAGAGAGCTGTCTGTCTCTCCTAGATT
>JAOYMU010000001.1:22290715-22303184 GCA_025802295.1 Psammodynastes pulverulentus
GGAAGGATGGAAGGCTGAGTCAACCTTGAGCCTGGTGGGATTTAAACTGCCAAATTGCAGGCAGCCGATAGTCAGCAAAAGTGGCTTGCAGTACAGCACTCTAACCACTGCGCCACCGAGGTTCTTATATGCAAGAGAGCAGCCATTTGTCTGAAGAATGATAACATGATCTCTAAATTCCAAGGATTTCCTGTGTTTTTGCTAACTCAAGATTTTTTTAAAATAAAAAAATGAGCTTTCGAACAAGTCACAGTCACACTTGAAATAAAGCTCATCGTGCATTTGGCCAATGCTTTTCTAGGGGTGTATGTAACATGCTTCAATTAATCAAGGAACACAAACAATATTGCTAACTGGATAGGTCTGATATAAGGGTTTTATGAAGTCTGGAAGGTTATTTTAGGGATTATACTACTGTTTTATGCATCCGGCACCCAAGACCAAAATTAATTTTTGCAATAATGACATGTTGAGGAGATTTTGGACACCAGTTCAGAAACTGCATGCAATGCTTGGGGTTGTAGTTGTTTATCTTAAACAGGATTGTAAAACAGGATTATGTACTTTTCCTTGATTAAAATAAGGTGACTATTAAAAATGTCTGTGTACTTACTCCAATTCTTCATCCTTTATCAACCGTGTCAGTTTCTTCCATGGATTGTAAGCAGAATCAATGCTGTAGAGTCTCATGTGCATAGCTAACACATGAAACAGCTGGTCTATAGAAAGAGAAATGAAGGGGTTTTTGAGATGAAATTTCTCCATTTTATATCCCTGTGAAAAGGTTTATTCAGCATTTTTTCATGTTTGCTTAAGACGACTGCCTTAAACCCTGGTAGTTCACTGGAACTAGATTCGAAAAATTCATTCCAATCCTAGATAAAACAATGAAATACTACTGCCATGACTGAATTTCTTTGGTGCTACAGGTGAACACTTCAGGGGTTTTAATCTGACCTGTTTACATGATCAGGGGTCCTGCTGAATTTGTGAAAGCGGTGTGCACATATACATGAAACACCTCCTCTCCTTCCCCCCATTGCCACTACCACTTCCGTCAATCTGCCGAGCCAGAAAGGTTGGAGATTACTGTACAAGATATTCTCAGTATCATGGAATGCTTCCATTTCTCAATCTTTCTCATTCATAGCAAGAATTCCTTAGAACTCAGACTTGGGTATCTCTTATTTTCTTTAATATAATCTACCTCTAGGCACTCGGATTTTATATACTATCAAATTCTGCTACCACATTTTTGCTAATAACTTTGAGATTCAGAATGGGACAACTCGCTGCAGGACAACTCAATAATTCAATTTAATTATTTAAAATAATAATAAAAAATATTTTTTCTTATTCCCATTTCATTTGTCCTTCCTATGGCATCCTTTCTTTAATGGTTCTATTTCACTATTTCTTTGATAATAGTGTAACTCTTATCCCACAGAGAGTAGTCCTATGCCGATATGTCCTAGGCCCTTGTGATTTCCCTGTCACTACCTTGGATGACATCTGGCACTGGCACTGCTCTCCAAAGGCTGAATGTGCTGTATCAGCTTTAACTGAACACTGAATAAGATTAAGAAATTATTGTACTTTACTTTGTTCATCTCATCATTCCTCTAAATGTATCTTACGTTGGGTTTCCAGGTTGCCAGTTTCAGATTCCCCACATTTGTGAGGGACATCCAGGGATGGGATTCTATCGGTTCGGATCTGTTCAGGCAATCCGAAGCGAGCGATCACCGAACTGGTAGTCAAACTGGTAGAATCCCACCTGTGAACGTAACAATCCAAATTGAAAAATATTCTTGCTATCTCCATGGGAAAAAAAGCTTTAAGAATTAGAACCTCGCTACTGGGTTAGGCAAGGCTTTTAGTTCATACTTTATTTTTGGTGCTTGAATTATGTAGCAAGCTTAGGGCTAGGTTACTCAAGAGTTTGATGTTGCTATTCGTTTTATTTTTGACCTTCCTTACATTGCCTTCTTCACCTCTTATTATTGCTAATCATTGCATTAGTTGGAAATTCAAGAAAGATACTAACACAAAGTACCAGAGTTGATGAATTACACACACAATTATTTGAAAGACCTGCTGTTGGCTCACGTCTCTGCATACTTGACTCCATTATCAGTCCAGGGTCTTTTGTTACTACCATTTTGTAGAACAGCCACATCCCAACAAAGAGCTTTTGCTCACTTGGCCTGTTTTTTTTTTTTTTTTTTTTTTGCATAAACTTCATTCAAGATTACATTTGGCACCGAATCACTGAAGGTTTAAAAAGCATTAAAAATGCTTCTTTTTCCAAGGGGCCCCTGCAAAGTTGCTTTAAAATTGGTCATTCAGTACAATTTTATCTGATACTTCATATATTCCAAGTTAATATACATGTCACAGATATTTCAGTTTACACGGTTAGTTTACATTATGATATAACTGATTGTAATACGTCAGTGCACTCTATGTTTGTACTCCACTTAGTTATAAATCCATAAAAAGCCAAATCATTATTATCACTGTTTTTGCTACATACCGATGGATGAATGTACAAACAGATCAGCCAAAATCCTCTCTGCTATTTATTCTGACATCTAGAATATACAGACAAATCTAGATTATCTGTTAATTTTTATGCAACCAAAGCCCCCATTTTATTTCCTGTTCAGAATAAAGAGGTTCAAGAGGAGCTAAATGAAACAGGATACTTGAGGTTTAATTTTTTTCGGATCTACAGATCCAGGCTGACATAAGAATTATTCAAAATGAACTCAGGGAAATAATAATACTTCATATTGTTTCTCTTCTATTTCAACTGGGCAATTCAAACATAGATGCAATCAGAATTACTTCATAAATGGTAATCCCAGGAACCGTTTTCATTTCCCCCCCCCATATTTCCATGCACAGGTAGTCCTCGACTTACAACAGTTTGTTTAGTTCAAAGTTACAATAGTACTGTAAAAAGTGAGTTTCATACTTATGACCATTGTAGCATGGTCATAAGTGTGGATTTACATTCGGGTGCTTGACAGTTCATTCATATTTATGACGGTTGCAGTATCCCAGGGTCATGTGATCACTTTCTGCGACCTTCTGACAAGCAAAGTCAATGAGGTTTCACTTAACAACCGTATTACTAATTTAACAACTGCAGTGGTTCATTTAATAAATGTGGCAACAAAAGACGTAAAATGGGAGAAAACTCACTTAACAAATTTCTTACTTACCAACAAAAATTCTGGGCTCAATTGTGGTTGTAAATTGAGGACTACTTGTATATTTTGATTCAATTTTAATATAATGCAGCCAAAGGTCCATATACATTTTACTAGACTGTTTCTTTCAAAATAGTGCAATGTATTTTTAATTGGCATCTAGTTGGTATAGTTTAGTTGGTATTTAGTTGGCACTCTGATATATTTTTTTGTCCCACCCAAAAAACTTATTTTTACTTTCTCTTTATTTATTACTTCAGTTTCTAGCCTTCTGTCCCTACCTCTCCTAGAGGCTCTTTAAAATGCCACGTGTAAATATAAACCACAGAAAGAATTAATTTATTTTCTACAAATAGGCAATTATTCATAGACACTTGGGAGGCCAAAACAGGCTCATGCTGAAGTCAGCTGCTTCATGTAGAGCTTGAAGGCTGTAATTAACTTCTTGGTTTGCCAAATAATTGTAGCCATGGATGACATTGGAACTAAGTGCTGTCACCTGTTTTCTGAATCAGCAGCAGTGAATTAGGACAAAATGAGCTCCCATTCAAACTGGCAAAGAGATGTTTAGTGAACATTCATTCCTTTGTTCTTTGGCTTGTATACGTTTATATAAGCAAAATGGTAAGGTTGTAGCTGTAGAACATAAAACTATTTTTATGGGGGCAGGGGAAGAGAGACTCTTTAGATCGAGAAGACCATCCATGTGAAAGGCAAAAGGGAAGGATTGCTGTTTTTGCTGATGCTTTTTTTTCTACAGAACCTTGTTGCCACCTCCCACAGAGTTCTAAAGGGTTCTTCAAATCTCTGGAAAACAGCCTGCTTCAGTTTTCTAGTCATGCAACCTGTCACCGGATGGGGCACAATTACATATACCTCTCGGTATTGGTTCAATTGCAGTACCTCCAAGCACAGTTTGGCATAACCACAGGCCCATGCATCTTTTGTCTGGCTGTTTGATACTACAATTTTATACACATTAAATTCCCAGCAATTTTTGTCTGCTTTTAATCGAACAAGCTAGCATATCATGATTTGCAAGGAACAGTACAGAAACTCTGCCATACGGCTGGAAACTTCTAATGAGACCATGTGAAAAACTTGCTTGTTCACTCGACACCGTCCATAGCTAGTACCAAAGGACTTACAGTATAACTCATTTATATTTCTTTTTTTTTTTATGGATTGATACACATTTTCATTACAAAGGGGAATAATGATCAGGGTTACTTCTACTTCTGTTATAATTATGAGAGCCTTAGTGGCGCAATGGTTAGAATGCAGTACTGCAGGCCACTTCTGCTGACTGCCGGCTGCAATTTGGCAGATTGAATCTGACCAGGCTCAAGGTTGACTCAGCCTTCCATCCTTCAAAGATGGGTAAAATGAGAACCCAGATTGATGAAGGCATGGAGAGGGCAGTAAAACACTGTGAAGCGATATGTAAGTCTACACTGAGTGCTATTGCTATTGCTATTATTCTAAGCAAACATTGCATTGTTGCAGACCAAGAAAAAAATATATTGACCTGTTTCAAGGTAAAACATGCTACTCTCAATACATGTCCTGCAACTACCTAAGAAAACCAGATTGTTGTAGATAAAAGAAAATAAATTTAATTCATTCATTTCCCTGCACAAATTTATCTTTTCTTAAAATTATCTGCAAGTTAATATTAAGGTTGAAATCTTAATTACTTATTGGTAGAACAACTCGTAAAACCCAAAGGCACTTAATTTTAAGTACAAATGCATAGAATTCTATAGGACAGTTATCTTATGGTGGCACTTCATGTACTTACATACTGGTTCAGAATGAACCTATATTAAGTTATACATGACCCCTAAGCAACATAATACACTAAGAAATGTTGCAAGTGAGATCAGGGTCTCACATCTGCTTGTGAGACATCGAAGATCTAGCAAGAACTACTCCAGTTAGAATATTAGCACCAAATTAGCTTCACCTAGAATCTATATAATTGTTATTATAAAAAAAATAACTTATATAATAACTGTAAACAGAATTTTAAAAATACTGATTCATGCACTATGTAATTTCATTTTTTTGTTCACCAGAGGAAAAAAGGCAAACATTGCCCCCTAATGGGAATAAAGTACTAAAGAAAAAGGGCAAGAAATGTGCCTTCTTTTTTTAAAAGTACTGAATTTGCAATTCTAAAAAAGCATCTATACATTTACTAAACCATTAGCATTAGCACTTCTAGTCAGCTAGATGGAATCGAACAATGTCCACAGCGCTAAATTCTTCTATTTTTAGATGAATATACCAGAGGATATAGAAAGCCATGTGGTCTTAGATGGACTCAACTAGACCTAACAACAGATGTTAGAAATTTAGATACTCTTACTGCCATACTTTTTTTTTCAAGCAGGCCTCAATGTTAGTTTTCTTTAACTGTACGTATACTGTAGAGATTTTACTGTAGTTTTAACGTATAACAAAGCCAATAGTTTGCCAAAGAAAAGTTTAAAAACAGCAAAAAACCCAAATACATCTATACTAACATATAACAATAGCAATAGCACTCAGATTTATATACCGCTTTATAGTGCTTTTTACAGCCCTCTCTAAGCTGTTTACAGAATCAGCATATTGCCCCCACAATTTGGGTCCTCATATAGGTCTGTAAATAAGAATGAAATGAAATTATGAAATTATTTCATGTATTGTTACGGTAGAAATACACTATGATGGAAAAGAAAATACAATATGATGGCAGAAGCTTAGGGAATTGTCACTTGGACTAGATCAGTGGATCCAGAGCAAAGGATCCATATGAGTGAATCTATGTGAAGGATCAGTAGACACACAGATCATGGATCTTGATAAATTTCTTATATTAAAGAAGTCCAGAATTGGTACTGATTTAATCTCAAAGAATTTGTTAAAAAAATGGCAGTCTAAACATCGTTTGGCCATTCCCATATTTTTCAGATTAGCTGACTGTTTCCTCTGTTGAAGCATGATGTTGCCAAATTGATTTTATTCTTAATGCTCAGCTATTTCATTAATTGATAACTTACCAGCAAAGGATAGCGTTGTGTTAGCCTTGTACAAGGGACACAGACAAGTTCACCTTTGATCATAAAACACAATGATTCACTTTTGCTCAGACCAATCCGCCTCACTGGATTATTGTTGTAGTCACAAAAATCAGGAGGGACCTCTCTACCTGACACTTTGAATTCCCAGAAAAAAAGCAGGATACAAATTTAAGAAAAGTAGAAAGGATCATTCTTGGAAATTCTTTTTTAGCTTGCATTGCATCATTGGGTTTATCCCCTTCCTTGCTTCCTTCCATTTCCAGAATAGCCAAGTCTACATGCTGCAATTTTCTGCTACAAAGAATCCTAGGAAATAACACATTCTGGGAATTTATCATTCACTGTATGGACCTGAATGCTAATTTTCCAGAATATTTAAGATATTGTCATACCAGCTTCTAAAACTCACATTCTATCCCATGGTCACCATCATAGATTGTAAATTTGCATGTCTGGGCAAGATTGAAGAAGGGGTGTTTAGTCCA
Organism: Psammodynastes pulverulentus; assembly: GCA_025802295.1. Classification (NCBI taxonomy): domain Eukaryota; kingdom Metazoa; phylum Chordata; class Lepidosauria; order Squamata; family Psammodynastidae; genus Psammodynastes; species Psammodynastes pulverulentus. The sequence continues at coordinate 22,297,487 of JAOYMU010000001.1, forward strand.
GTCATGCTTAGTATGACAATAAGGTAAACAGTTGGAAGTGAGTTGAGGGAAAGTCTGTAGCTCCATGATAGATTGCATTCTTTTTCTGATAAAGCATCAAAGATCAAGGAACTTTCAGAAATGGATTGGGAAAATTCATATCTAATAGGACTTTGAAAAACAATAGCAGTAGGGGTAGGTTATATGGACTAATGTCTTGACCCAGTTTAAGACAATCTCTTACATCCTTACAGCTAATAGTAGATTAGTTTACCAGTTGCTAAACTGGATTCAAAAACACTCAAATTTTAAATAATTCAGGCAAAGTCTTGAGAATAAATGTTCATTTTTCTTCTCACTGCCAAATCTAGCAGCGAGAAAACCTGAGATTTATGTCAGGCTGAGGTAAGAAACTCCAACTTCAATTCCAACTCCAACTTCAATTCCTAGTAATAGGAAGGATGATGGGAACTATAATTCAAGAACATCTGGAAGGGCAGATTCCTTAAATACTCAGTGAATAAAATACAAAGCAATCATTAAGCCTTTCACAAATATTCCAGTCCAAGTACTGTAGCTGCAAGAAAATAACATCAATAACTTCTTAAAAATAAGAGTTTCAATCAATGTTAAAAGAGAACGAGGAGGAGGAGGAAGAAGAAAAAGACGTGAGGAAGCAATGGGCCATGTAGCAGCTACTTTCTAAAATGTGCACTTTAACAAGAACAATGTCACTGTGAGTTGATGAGTCTGACTCAGGTATTTATCTTGGTAAATGTACCTCTTTGCCCACCTTGGGTTAATTGGCCATGGAACACAAACACATACAGATTGCAATCTAAGGCCAAAAATTTTCTTCATACATTTTTTCCTAGCAAGTGTATTCACTGTGACCTTTTTTTCATTTAGCAGACAAAAGAGATACCAGGATTCTTATGCCTGTTAGTGATATTGAGAGATATTATTTCAGAAGGCCAGTATTATCTAATATCTCAAAAGTTGAACATGGTTCATTGAGATCTGGTTCAAATCCATATTAAGGTATGAAATGAGCTTGGATAAAATGGCTTAATTCTGATATAAATTGTTTTAAGCTTTTTGCAGCAAATAGATGGTATTCCAAAATATAACAATTTATGGCTCAATTCCAAGTAGATATTTGGCTCCTGTGCCTTTAATATTTGTGGTTCAAGTTAAGATTGACAACTAAAGCATCTTCCATAGAACTGGTCATGTTACTAAGATTTATTACAAGTTTAGCTCAACCAGATGAACATCAACAACAAATGTGTTGGCTGCTTATATAAGAATGACTTTTTTTATTATTATTCTATGCAAGATGAAGAAAATTGTGGGGATTTTTTTCTTCCCCTGTTGTCAATTTCTGAGTCAAAAAACAAGCCTGGAAGTAAAATTAGTGTCTTGTTTGTATGACAAGAAAATGAAATGCAATTTCAAATAAATTAGGAGAATAATAAGGAGTGAAGTGTTGGTTCTAAAGGTCAACAAACCTTATTAATTCCTGGTTTGCGCTTGTTGTTCCCTAGGTGGATCTAGCCAAGAAAAATGCCACTTATAAAAATAAACTGTCAGTATACATACTATGTCAGACACCGGGTTGCCAAATGAAATGTCATGTTTTCAACCCAAATAAGGTTGTAAATGTTGTTTAAGTAAACCAGAGAACCAGATGACTTTGTAAAACAATGTAAAGTTTCAGAAAACAATGGAGTTGACGAAGTCCTTTTCTACCCTATCTTCATCTTTTTTCAGGGTTTAACATTTCTAAATTAGAATGCATGTATTGATTCTTTTCTCAGAATTGATCTAATTCAAAGGTAGGCAATTTGTAACTGTAGGGGCAGATGCTACCTTAGCTTAATTTCAACAATTCTTGGCAGGTGATTAGATCACGGATCTGACCTGTCCTTCCTGCCTGTAGGAACAAGAGAGAAAGACAGAGAGAAGAAAAGGAAAACAAAGGAAAGAAAAGAAAGCTGGTTTCAGACATAGGGAATGGGAAGAAGTCATGGAAAGAGCAAGAAGCTCTGGAGTTTCACAGCCACTTGAGTTAGATGAGCTCAGTAGAGTTTGGGGTCCTAAAAAAGAGGGGAGGGTGATAATTCTTCAATTGTAAAAATAAATGTTGTTTTTATATTGATTCAATGAAAGCTTTAAGAAAAAGTAATATTTTACACTTTAAAAAAACATACACCAAAGACAAGTTTACCCAAAAGATTTTGCCACAGGAAAATTCAAAACATGAAAAATATTCAGGCATACACTAGGAGTGTCATTGTACTAGTATCGCACAGGGTTTCTAATGAACACTCATCCAAAATTACTGTGATAATAAGCATAATACCATAAAATTCTGAGGTGGTCTGTGGTGATTAGCATGATGATTGGCACTCATCCATAAAGGCCTTAAAACCAAACAATCTTATTAAACTCTTGAAGAAATGTGTGATTCTTGACCAATTATGTTAGCAAAAATTTGCAATTATAAAAGCAAATTTATGTGCAAAATCTGCAGGATTGAAAATAAGGCCCAATATGAAATGACAATGTTAAGAGGAGAGCTCTGTGACACACCCATAAGCACGCCTGAGGGGAGCTCGACTAACTTAGCTGAAGGAGGCAGATGGATCCATGTGGGGACTTGGGAAAGGACAGCTGTCCTGAATGTCCTTAGCTTAATTTTTTCCAGATGTAGCCAAGAAAACTTTGGAACACCCAAAGCACAGGACTCATTTTTATTTGGCTTTTTATTTTTCCCCTGGAAGTTTTCTCTGCTTAGCTTCTGGCTTCCTGAATCTAAAGTACAGTTAAGCAGTTATTTACCCCAATGTTTCTCAACCTTGACAATTTTAAGATGGGTGGACTTCAACTCCCAGAATTCTCCAGCCCTCGTGGATGTACACTAATACTGGACAATATTTTTGAGACAGTTGCTTGAAAAGGTTGCAGTTTAAGAGAGAATAATAAAGTCTAGCCAATGTAGGGCAAGATGATCCAAAATTGGACAAAGGAGAGCAATTTCCAGAGGAAAACAGAATAATGGATATATATTTTCCCCAGTCCACTATGATTTATTTTACAGTTCTAAATAACACTATCGGGCTCACAATCCAAAACTTCAGCCTCTGTTGCTGTACATCCTCAAGAGATGTCTTACATTCCACCCTATCGTTGATAATAGGTAAAACAATTCTACATATAATTTATTGTTCATTATCTGGTCTTAACAACTCTCTAGTTCTAATCTGTTTATCTGAAACTTTGACACTGGAGCAGCTGCAGCAAAAACTAAGTGAGCCAATGAAACAGTTTAGGTTATATTATGGTAAAAAGGGGAAGGGTTAAAAACTACCATTTACCCATGTAACAGATCTGACTTCAAAGGAAAGAGATGTTTGAGAAGAAACCATTACTGATCTAGCAGCAAAAAGTAATTCTGTGCAAATGAGACACATGCACATATAGTATGACATAGTCACACAAATATGCATTTGTGTACTTGTGTCAGGATACATATATGTAATTTCCAACATTTCTATCATATTATCATGTGCATGCCATCATTTGGGCATCAATACAGTTTCCCCAAACTCACCTTTGCTCCCCTGTGGATATCCATTTATGACTGATCATCTCAATTATAATATCTCCAGCAGTGAAGAGCTTATAGCAGGCATGTCCAAAGTCCAGCCCGGGGGCCAATTACCGCCTTCCTTGCAAAAAGTTTGGGCACCCCTGCTTTAGGTCATCTTTATACAGAAACATTGAACTTTCAAAAGGTTCCCAAACTTTTAAGCACCATTGTTTCGGTGAAAAGTGGTACGATTGACCTCTGCAATTAATGGGGTTTTTAGACCATCTTGTTGAGGAAAGAAAGAAAGAAAAGCATATGTGCAGAATGATGTGTGATAGGAAACTTTGGACTCTCTCAACTGGTCCAGCCTGGGGGCCAATTGCGGCCCTGCTTGCAAAAAGTTTGGACACCCCTGGCCTATAGTAATGGAGAAGTCCTTAGCTTTATCCATTGATGACACAACATTGTTTCATTGCTGACAATCTCAGTTTCACATTTTAGCCACCATGGATGTTCAGGCATTACATACAAAGATTTTCCCAAATATATATATATTTCAAGAATATCATCACAATGTCAAAACAGTAACTAGATTTGCATGGAATAGGGGGAAAATCCAAGGGTAAGATTCAATATTTTGCAAGACTTAAAAGAGAAAGGTGAAAAAGCTTTTCCTAATCTCAGTTTATTTTACAGAACATACTACCAAAAATAATAGAACGGATGAAATTCACTAACAGCAGACTATCAATATTAGAAGGAGAAGGCTTATAGATATCTACAGTACAACCCTATAGTACAAGGAAATAAAAGAAGACAAGAATCTAAAGGGATATATATGTTAAAAACAGAGAAAATCTATTAAAAATGGAATATCTTCAAAGCAATGTAAGTCCAGTGGTAGGATTAAAAAAAAAATTATTACCAGTTCTGTGGCTGTGGCTTGGTGGGTGTGATGTGGCTTAGCACTAACCTGCTTTCCAGCTCCGTTCTCCTGTGCAGGGCAACAAAAGAAGACCCAACCGATCAGCTGGGATTCGGGAGGCACAGAATAGATGGGGGTGGGGCCAGTCAGAGGTGGTATTTGCTGGTTCTCCGAACTACTCAAAATTTCTGCTACCAGTTCTCCAGAACCTGCTGAATACCACTTCTGCATAAGTTTAATGATTTTACCTCTAGCATTATCATCAACTGCTTGTTTTTTTCAAAGACAATTACAATAAGAAAGATCTGATCATGCATGCCAACATATGTGATAATCACAGATGTTCAAAGTTTAGTATAAAAATATTTCAACAGCTATTAATGGCTGGGGGAAAAGAGGAGGCTACTAGAATTATTTTTCTTCCTGTTTTTTGCTTATGGTTTGCATTTTTTGTTACTTTTCCATATTATTAAGACAATCTTAAAAGGTCTCAATGAATCTAATGTTTTTTTTTCAACATTACAACTATTAATTGATAAGGTACTTGTAATCTGTCTCACATGTAACCTCGTCTATCTAACCAACCTGTCTTCCCTTCCCTTTCAACCCCACTTCACCCCAATTTAAAATCCTACATCAATCTGCTATTTTAAGCATCTGAGGAAGAAAACTGCGACTCATAAAATCCTATGTGTTTTAATAAAATTTGCTAATCAGAAAATAGGCTATGAGACTCCTGATTGCTTGCCACAATAGACATAACATGACTTTCCTTCTACAATATCTACTTAACTGACCATTTTTTGAGCTTCTTCAGACAGCAACCCTGATCTAGTGACCAATACAGTTTTGGGGTTTTTTTAAAAAAGTGGTTTTGTTGCATTGTAAAGAGATATTTTATATTGTTCTATTGTTTTTAAGGTGATTATTATGGTATAGGTAGTCTTTGACTTACAATAGTTCATTTAGTGATCATTCAAAGTTACAATAGCATTGGAAAAAGTGACATGATCATTTTTCACATTTACAACCATTGCAGCATTTCCATGGTTACGTAATCAAAATTCATACACTTGGCAACTGGTTCATATTTATGACAGTTGCAATGTCCCAGTCATGTGATCACTTTTTACGACCTTCTGACAAGCAAAATCAATGGGGAAGCCAGATTCACTTAACAACTATGTCATTATTTTAAC
>JAOYMU010000001.1:22325016-22336964 GCA_025802295.1 Psammodynastes pulverulentus
GGCACCCGGAGGAGGCCCTCTCTGTGGGAGCGGGTCGGTCTGCCGGGTGTAGGGAACAAGAGCCGGTCGTAGAGGTACCTAGGTCCTGAGCCCTGAAGCACCTTAAAGATGGTAAGGAGAACCTTGAAGCGCACCCGTTTCTAAGCTTGGGGTTCAGCTTGTGTGGCTAAGCCCATGCCTCCATCAAGTTGATGGTGACGATTGCTTTTATTTCGGCTCCTATATTTTCTATTTATGGTTTTATGGTGCTTTAATCCTGTTTTTATTTTCTATTAGTCACCCTGAGCCCTATGTGTGAGATAAATGGCCATATAGAATGAATGAATGAATATTTCAAAAGTAATCCTGAGTTGGGCTTCAATCCATGCTGGAAGAACCTTCAAAAACAGTTTTAATCAAAATGCTTCTTCTCTGAATTGTCAAATCAGGACTTGCAAAACTTTGTGGTGGGCGCACACTACCGGAAACCACCTGCAAATTCAACTAATATCCATATATTGTTAAAATCTGTCTGGAGAAATAGGAAGCAACGCAACTCCTGACCAGGCTGTGAGCCACATATTGAGTTTCTTTGCTTATCTACAATACCCTCTTCTATTTTATAATAGTGAGACATGCAACTACTTGGGCAGTTGCCAGTCTCTTTGCTTGTGGTAGTGTTTAAATTTAGAAGAAATTAGAAGAAATTATCTTGCTAGCTCTATTAATTATTCTTTAATTTATGTTTGCTTTCTTAGCCCATCCACTGCCATAAAAACTCACTGGGTAATTTTGGGCCATCACAAACTCAAGTGTGACCAATCTCATAGGTTTATTGTGCTGGAGTAAAGCAGGACGGTGCATGCATACCATCATGAGTTATGAATGAAAGATATAAAATTAATAACTCCTTGATTAATAACTACTCATTCAACATCATTTGAAGTTTTGACCATGCTGAAGGAGTAATAATAATGACAGATGCTCGAAGTTACCATGGTTCCATCACCCCGTGGACATGTGATTGAGATCTGTGCACTTGGCAACTGGCTTGCCATTACAAAAACTGTACCGTCCCACAGTCATCTGATTGTGATTTGCGACCTTCCCTGCCAACTGCTCCAAATCAGTCACTAGGAAAGCTGCAAGTTGCTTGGGTAAATCTCTCCCACCCACACACTATCCCTGAGTCTTTCACACCCTCCCACACCCAGCAACAGCCACCCCAATCCAGCTGTGCCCTTTCTCTCCCACCCAGCAGTAGCCACTTACCTGCCTGCTGGCCTGCTTGTAGACTTGCAGCTTCCTATTGGCTTCCCTACTGATTGTGGCTATTGGAAGCTGGCAGGAAGTTGCAAGGAGGTACTCACTTAATGACCCTTACTCCTCACTTAATGACAACAATGATAAGAACTGCAGGGATTACCACTGCTAAGTCATGTGGTCATGGGACATAATGCTTTATGATTACATTGCTCAGTGGCAAAAATTCTGGTCCCAATTGCTGTCAACAGTTCATTTAGTGACTGTTCAAAGTTATAACACTGAAAAAAATTACTTAATGACTGTTTTTCACACTTATGACCGTTGTGGCATCCCCATGGTCACATGATTTACATTCGGATGCAACTGACTCACATTTAAGACGGTTGCAGTGTCCCAGAGTCATGTAGATCCCCTCTTGCAACCTTCTGACCAGCAAAGTCAATGGGGAAGCCAGATTCACTTAACAACTGTGTTACTATTTTTAAGAATTGCAGTGCTTCACTTAAGAAATGTGGCAAGAAAAGTTATAAAATGGGGCAAAACTCACTTAAAAATGTCTCACTTGACATAAATTTTGGGCTCAATTGTGGTCATTAAGTTGAGGACTACTTGTACATATTTAAAGCTAACAACTTCAGGTACTGTACCTGGGCATGCACAGGAACAATGAAAGACTTGGGAAAATACAAGTTTTAATACTGGCAGCATTATGGAGATGTCACCTCAGGGGTGACTCATCATCACACATCCTGCCACCTATCTCAGGGGTCAGCAACCCATGGCTCTGGAGCCACAAGTGGCTCTTTCACCCCTCTGCTGTGGCTCCCTGTTGCTCAAAATATGTGTCACAATTGTCAATTTGTGACACCCACCGGCATGCGGTTTATTGAACTTTTTTCAACCCCTGGTAGGTTTTGTGGCTCCCGATGTTTTCTTTTCTGTGGGAAATGGATCCAAATGGCTCTTTGAGTGTTTAAGGTTGCTGACCCCTGACCTATCTAATTCAAAACTATATTTACCTGAGTCCATGCAAATACCATGCAAATCTCAGGAAAGGTGAGGTAACTTCAAGGAATAGCTGAGCAACCATGAATGTGCCCACGCTAAATCTGAAGTAACCTTGTCTGCTTCAGATGTAAATACTACAACAAAGTTCTATTCCTTTTTTCAACATATGTTTAACATGAAAACAAAACTACTGGGATAGCTTATATTTAGAGCCAACATTCATCATCACTATTTGTTAGGAACCTCATTTTGAACGTAAACAATTATTTCCATAGTTACTCTTACCTGTATGTTCTAAAATGGAATCTAAAGAGAAGATACTATTTTGTTCCGTTCAGTCTAAAAGAGGTTCTATTTTTTCTCATTTGCCTTTTAACTTCAATTCCCAATACCAAGAACAACGAACAATGAATAATGCAAACAGAATACAAATCTTACCAACATCCATAGCAGTTTCCATAAAACTTTTCTGCCTCGATGCAAATTCAGCCAAAAGCTTCTGTTGTCGTTCCCTGGCCTTTTGTCGTCTAATGAAATCAAAAGAAGGGAGGTGATTATAAAATACCCGTGGACATTTATTTATAAGGTCTATTTATAGATTGATATGAGAAGAAATTCTTATTTTTTTCCCCTTCTAGCCTGCTAGGACAAAAGCAGTCTAGGACAGAAGCAGAAAATGGGAGGTTCTTTATCATTTCAAGAAATGTTCAATGGTTTCAGTTAAGAAATAACTCTTATTACCTTCTGTGCATTACTTCTGAGAAATCCAAAAAACGACAAATGTTCTTAGCTCCAAATAGACTAGCTCAACGACTAACATATCAAAAGACATCAATACATGATATTTTGATTAGGAAGCTATTTGCATACATGCTGAATGACATATGAAAAAGTAAATGACATGATTACAAAAATTGCAGACAACATAAAAATGGGTGAGATGGCTAATACCCTAGAACAGGAATGGGCAAACTACGGCCCGCGGGCCGTATATGGCCCAGCGGACCTTTTAATCCGGCCCGCGGAACGCTAGCTAATTTATTCATTTATTCACCTCACTTTCTAGAGGACGCAGCGTAATTTCGCGATGGCCGGCTAGTGTAGTGCAAGGGGCTGGATACCGTGGAGAGATAGAGAGCCACGCCCCCAAAGCCCCTCCCACCCATTCATCAGATGACGTCAACTGCCTTTCCGTACGCCTGCTAGTGAGGGGCGATCCATGCGGCGCCCGGCAGTCATTTTGTGACACAGCTAGAAGAGAATTGCGGCCCTCGAGTCAAAAAGTTTGCCCACCCCTACCCTAGAATCTAGGATATATGGTTTTGAAAAGGCCTACAACAACAGCCAGAGCATAAACAACTGAAAGAAGTGGTTCAAGATAGGAAAATGGGGAGCTGGTCCATATAATCAATGAGAATCCAACACAATTGAAGGAATATTATAATCATCATCCTATGTTATCAAGTTCAACAACTTGATCAGTACAAGAATTCCTATGAGTGGTGTGTCAGTGTGTTTACCACTCTACAATTCAAGCTGTTCCATTAACAGCTATTACCATCAGTAATTTTTCCTACTTTAAATGCTGGTTTTGTTCTCTAGGATTTTAGCCAATACACATCTAATACCATTTGCAAATTTCTGTTCCATCTCTAGATGATTTTAAAGTTATCAAATAGTACTGGGCTAAGGATGGAGAACTGTGGGATTCTACCAGATACTTTCCTCATGGCAATGCTAAATCATTTACGAGTACCCTTTGAGTGCAATTGTTCAACTGGCGGCATACTATCAAAGTACATCCAGACCACAGTTAATTATTTTGTCTGAAACGATATCAGAAATTTTCCAAAACCTGTACTAACTTTATTGTTATGTCCGCATAAAAATATTAGATTCTGGGCGCATAATTTAAAGAACTATCAAGAGAACTTCAGAAAAATCAAATGATAATGATAAAGAAAGATAATGATCTATGAGACTGGAGGACTGTTGGCCCTGCAAGGTAGCCCAGACAAAAAGCACAACTAGATGGACTGGCACTTGTCTTTATTGTAAGGAAAGATTAACACAATCTTGCAAGATTGAAAATATTTCTTTCCTCCTTTCCTTTTACTCTCTGGGCAACTAGAGAGGGTCCTTTCTGAAAGGTTTTCCATGCCCGCCCTCCCTCCTTCTATGGGCTGAAATATCTTTTACAGGCTGGTAATCTGCTGTAGTTCTCCCTCCTATCTCCCAAGGTCATTCCCACACACCATTACAAGAACCAGGGATAAAAAAGAAGAATGAGATAGCTATGATAGCACTCTTTGAAATATCTGAACGACTGTCGAAGTTGTCTCATCCTAAAGGACACAATGTAGCAGACTCTGGATGTGTTAAATACAGACTGGATGGGGATCTATTGTGACTGTTTAATTTGGGATTTTTGCACTGAGAGGGATAGGTTTAATGATCTAAAAGGCCCCTTCCAACTACGTAAGTGCATGTTGTATAATTCAAAACAATATACAATACGATAAAACAAAACACTGAATAAAATAAGGACACCTTGTATATACATTTAAAAAACAGTGCCCACAAATACGGAATAGTGCCGTTACGAGGTATTAAAACAGGAAGGGGGCTAAACATGTTTTCAGCACCCCTAAGTAAATTGTAATCACTCAAAGGAAACTTTTATCAAGAATATGAGTCAACTCATGTTTTCCCAAGATATCTCTCTCCACTGTGCTTTTGTTAAACTGGCTAACTGTAAATAGAGACCCTTAATAAGGAGACAGAAACAAACTGACAGAATCAGTACAAGTCGGTAATTTTCCACAATGCCCCAAGGGGTCCACGCAGAAAGACTGAAAAGTATTACAAAGCAACCCAGCAAAATTCTTTTCTGTGCCTTAGTTCCTATAGCAACAAATTCTGCAGGCGATGCCAAGTTTGCCTAAGATAAATAAGCTAGAAAATAGGTCATCCAGCCTCTTTTTTGCCCGTTTTTTCTTCTAGCGTCAACAGCAATAGCTGAGCTTCTCAACTCCCCGGCTGATAGATGGCAGTTGCGGGCAGCGCTGACAGATAGAACTTTATTGTGATTCATGTTCAGTGAAACAAAGCGAGTCATGCTACCGGTAGATATTTATATCTGTGCGATGATTTTACATACCGCAAAAGATTAAGCACACAACGTTGGCACAACCTGTTTTCTATTGACATACGTCTTCTAAGAACGTCTGTATAACATGCCTCCAATCAAATATACTGTTCTGTGTCCTGGAAACTCAATTTTCCATGGAAAAAATGTCCAATTCATGCAAATGTGTCTATACCGAAATAATATGATGTTTACCTTTCAGGTGAGTATTTACCAAAATAAAATACATGGCAATTGCATTTTATTATACCACACTACTGTACCATTTGTTTAGCTCCATTATAAATTCAAACTGTCGCTGAATAGTTCATAATGGTCATTATCTGAAAGCCACCTGTATATTTTTTCCAAGACCAATTCACACATGGCATTTCTCAGTCAGTTGAAAAATTGCCAAAATGGCTTTCGCAAGACACCATTCCTTGTGTAGTTGTAATTTGCTACCATAATATGTTCCTATGCGGGCAACCATCTTAAAAAGCTCTTGTACTTTTGCCTATTTTAACCAGATATCTGTTTCTAATTCATCGGATTCTTCACTGCACCCTGAGCAACTTCACATTCACCATGTATTTATTTCTGTTCCACTTCGGTAGACATTTAGCTCCACAAGTCTTGACAGCCCAGAGCCAGTCTCCGCTGATGTTCACATGCCTTTCTATATCCTTGCATTTTACTAGATACCCATGTGCTTAGCAATCGGAACAGACGTAGGATTTAACTTTAACGGAAATATTATGTAGAAGTCAATTTCTTGTCTTTTTTTTTTTTTTTTACTTTAGCTTCACTGTGTCTTATTCTGGCATTCAAAACTACAAAACTGTCAGACGCAAAGACCAAGAACAGGAGTTGTGTTCAAAGCCGTAAGAGTTTATTCTTGCCACTTATACTCAGGAATATGAGAACTAATGGTCCAAGCTAATTTGGAACTAGATAAGGGTCAATGGAATTCATGCGAGGCCGGACTTGGGTCTCTTGTGGCTGCGCAATGACTCCAAACTGATTACACATTTAATTCTGCCCTCTAGCTCAGCCTGCTCAACGCCCTAGAAAATGTACTGTATAATTCTAAAATAAATAAAATAAAAATAAAAAATAAAATAAAAAATAAAATAATATAAAATAAAATAAAATAAAATAAAATGTTGAATTAGAACCTGGCTTGTATTACTCCTAAGGAAGTTTTTGCCCACAACCCACTTTTTTAGAATACGTTATCAAATGCCAAATAAGGCAACATTAACAGTTTGAGAACAAAATAAAATCCTGCTTCTCTGGTCAGCGTTTTAAAAAAAATTACCTTTCTTCTTTGTCCAAAGTTTTCTTCTCTGCTGGACTAATCTTTTTGGGTGGCACAGTTGGAGTTACTCTTCTACATATTTCTTCAATGATGTGCTTGTTTAATCTACTTTGAAAAGCAGCTTTCAATAAAATCCTTTCTACGGCAGTCATTCCGTCGCCATGAAAATATTTAGGGTTTTCATGATGAATTGAAGTATCCATGTCGTCCAACCAAGGAGGATAGTAGGAGTTCTGCTTGCCTGACAGTTTATGGTGAAGCTTAATAAGCAAAGACAATATGCTTTCTTTGATTTCTAAAATGGCGGTTGTTAATTGGGGAGTTGCACCAGGAGCAGACCACTTCATTGAAGACTTCGGTCGAACAGCCTGACTGGCTTCAGTAGTATTGCGATTAATTATCTCCTGAAATTTCTTTCGACGCTCTGCAACCAAACTGAACACTTGTGCAGTCCCTGAATTCTTAAAAGGAAAACGTAAACATTAGATGCCAAAACCACTTTTTGTGAAACATTTTAGCAGCAACAGCAAGACATACGGTATCAAAAGGATTATTGGTTATTTTAGTTTAATCTAAAATGCAATGAAACTGACAACTGAAAAATACTGTAGTATTATACACACAGACACCCACGCTCCTTTACATATAATGTTCAGATATAATGTTGAACCGTAATGTGGTATGCTTGTGCTTGCTTTAGCATAGAATGGAAATTAACTTGCAACAGTTTAGCAGTGTGTGTGAATCAAGTCATAACAGCTTGTTAAACAACACTGCTAGCTAAGTATTATATGCAAATGCAACTTAAATGAATGCCATGTTCTGTAAGGCTAAAGTGTACATAAGTCTCCATTGATACATCAGATAACGCAATCAGGAGAAGGATCAAATGCTACTTATCCCATCTTCCCATTTTAGGGAAGGGGAAGAAAAGTAGAAAACCTTCTACATTTCAACTTATTTAATTCGTAAGCTAAGCTTTGACTATGTAAAAATTTTAGCTGCATTTGCGTGGATTGCTAAACATGGTTTATTGAAGAAACTAAAATCCTATTCAACGTTTGGGTCATTTTACAGAATTGCAGGACCAGAAAGTTATTTCACAGTTCTTTAGCCATTGCATAGCTGCTAAATAATTTCTAGAAGAGCCTTTGAATAGTAAAACTCAGCTACTATTTTTGGATGCATTTTTTTTAACCTTGATTTCACAGCATGGGCAGGTTTGTGTTCAATGTTTAACGGGGGAGAGAGACAGACAGACAGACAGACAGACAGACAGACAGGCAGAATTTGTAAACCACTCAGAATCTTGAGGAGGAGGTACATAAATAAATGTAATAAATACCTGCCCAACACATCTTTTCTGCTATTTCTACTCTTCTTTTAGTACTAAAATGTGGTAGTAGGGAACTAGAAGTACGATTATTTACAGTAACTTGGTCCTGAATGCATAAAAGGATTGGAGCAGAAACAGGGTTTAGTGTTGACTTGGTAGGCTTTAAAGCAAATTATTCAATCTGTTGAACAACTTCTTTAGTTTACCATAAGAGCTGTGGTGGCGCAGTGGTTAGAATGCAGTACTGCAGGCTACTTCTGCTGACTGCCGGCTGCCAGCATCTTGGCAGCTCAAGTCTTACTGGCTCAAGGTTGACTCATCCTTCCATCCTTCCAAGGTTGATAAAATGAGGATCCAGATTGTTGGGGGGCATATGCTGACTCTGTAAACCACCTAGAGAGAGCTGGAGAGCACTGGAAAGCAGTATATAAGCCTAAGTGCTATTGCTATTGTTATATAGGAAATACCGTATTTTTCGGATTATAAGACACACCGGAGTATAAGACACACCTAACTTTTGGGGGAGGAAAACAAGAAAAATTTTTTTACCTCAGCTTCTGCTTCCCAGCAATTTGCCTCCTTGCAGCAAGCAGAAACAGGCTGTTTCAGTTTCACTTTCCCGGCACAGCGTAATTAGCACGTGGCTCAGCCCGTTTCAGGCTGCAAGGATTGCTAGAGCCTAATGGCAATCCCTGCAGTCTGAAACAACTGATGTTTGGAGCCCAATCCAAACAACCATCAGCTGCTTATGCTAATTAGGCTGTGCTGAAGCTGAAAGAGGCTTTTTGCTGCTTGCTGCAAGGAGGCAAATTGTGGTGTGTGGGGCTTTTGCACCATTCAGTGTATAAGATGCACCCAAATTTTCACCCACTTTTGGGGGTAGAAAAAGTGCATCTTATACTCCGAAAAGTACTGTGCTTTATCATTAAATCTTATCACTTCTCCTAATTTTGTTCCCTGAGGTTGCATGGCACTTTGCATTCTTCTTTCAATCCCTTGACTATGCAAGTAGCTGTTAACTTGGAATCTAGAAGATCTGTAGGTTTTTTTTGTACATGGTGCAGATTTAATAAATATTCAGAAAGCAAACCCAGGTTTAACACAAAACAAGCACTTAAAATATCTGAATCTTTGGTCTAGTGATCTGATCCGATCTCTAGTCATCTTTTCATTCCCAGGTAAAATATTTGTTACCATCTTCAAAGCTACAGTGGAGACTAGCCCACGGTGGCTACCATATTGCCATCAAGATTACCAAATCAGTGAGCAGGAAATCTTGGGATCCTACAATCCTAGCCATAAAAATGGTATGATCTTCAAGACGACCGCTTTGTTTCCAGTACCACTGGTGCTCAAACACACAAACACACACACAACACCCAAAGCAACATAGACACCAAATGTAATAACAAAGGTGATTCTCGCAATAGAAGAACAAAAGGAAGGAATAAGGAAGTAGCAGGAGGCTCTTTAATAATGAAATCGAGCGAGATGATTAACCAACATGAAATGAAGCCTCTGTCCTCTCGTTGCTGACCATAGATGGGCTTGATGGCCCCTCATCTGCTGAGTCGGACTCTCAGTTGACCCGATACCATCCAGCTAATGATTTTTGCACCGTTTTATTTGGTACACAGTGCTATTCCTTTCCCGGGTCTACCATTTCTGAACTGCAGCCAACTGAGCATTGATTAGCCATCTATTCTGCTGCTCCTTTATGAATCTATCTCAATTTATATCCTGGCTACCTGCCCTTGCCGGGGTCATCATGGCCCCCCTTCAAGAGGAAGAAACCAGTTTTACAAAAGGAACGTCACATGGAAGAAGGAAGAGAGAGGACACTAGAGCGGAAAATATCTTGGAAAGCAGTTTGCCTAGTCTTCAACTCAACTGAAACTGGAGCAATAGAATCTCTTAAGGGTGGCCATCTTCTTGTACGCTTCCTACAAAGAAGCCACCATCTTCTCCTGGGCCAAGGAGATATACTCTTCAACAGTATATCTCAACCTTGGGAACTTTTAAGCTGCGTGGACTGGGGAATTCTGGGAGTTGAAGTCCCCACAGCTTAAAGTCATCGAGGTTAGAAACGTTGCTCCAACATCTCCTCCTGAGAAATTTATTTCAATATTTTCTTAGTCTAGCAATATAGAATTTCTGCCTGTTCTTGAGCTGGCCTTCCTCACAGGGCTGGCATCAGTCTTGAAAGCCTGTTCAAAGTTCTTTTTATCTTCCACTTAATAAAATGAAGGTGGAGGGATTTTGAGTGTCTTGGTTATTTTCCACCCTACTCGGCTTAATCATCCTATCCACACACACAAAAAAAATGACAATTTTCTTTGCTTTTGTTTCTTCTTTTCTTGTCTTCTCTTTTTCTTGCCAAAGATCTACTTTCTGCTACAGATTGCTCCCTTTGCTTCTTATCTTTGTCTTGGCATATTTGAAGCACCGAGCTGCAGCTGCAAGTAATGTGATTTTTTGCTCCTTGATAATGAAAATCACCGATACTCATTTGTATCCCGGGGAAGCGGTGAAGAGGAGCGAAAATGTGCGAGGTGACATCCATGCTTGCGAGGCATGGAATCCCACCAGCAAACAGGAATCCAGGTTCCTTGAGCATATGGCAAGTGCCTCGGTGGCCTCACATCCAGCACAGAGAATCTGCTGTACAAAGAATGAGTGTGAACATTTTCTACCCAATGCATCCGCGTTTGGTGTCGATGGAAATTAAATTCTGAAATGCAGATGCTTGGTGCAGATGGAGTAAATTAAGTGGTGTAACAGCTTTGCATTATTAAGCAGGATTTTGAAGAACTGGTGACATTTAGAACTCAACACTCGTGCATTCCTGCACCCAAAGCCCCCTCCTCTATATGGAGGGTCAAATCAGTGAGACTTTTAGACATTGAATTGATGTTGGAGAACCTCAAGTATATATATTAGCTGACACTTGGTTTATCTCATCTAAAATATCGTTTTGAAGTCCTCCCATCAGTATTTCCAAGTGTGGCCTTACCAAGGTGTTATAAAGTTGTATTAACACTTCACGTGATCTTGATTCTATCCTTCCTTTTAATAATTCTAGTAATGTGTTTTCATAGCAAACATAGAACTCAGAGTTGGAAGGGACCTTGGAGGTCTTCTAGTCCAACCTCCTGCTCAGGTAGGAAACCCTACACCACTTCAGACAAATGGCTGTCCAGTCTCTTCTTAAAAACTTCCAGTGTTGGAGCATTCACAACTTCTGGGGGCAAGTTGTTCCACTGATTAATTGTTCTGACATTGCTTTAAAGTTTTTCAGGAGTTTTGCCGAAAGAAGGATTTGTGCCAAGAATATTGTTTATTGAACAAATGAGTTGGATGAGGTTGTCTCCTCTATCTGTGGAGGTTCTCGGTCATCCAGGACATGATGGTCCCAAAGATAGCCTTTTCCCCGGTTGGCACAAATTCAGCTTGGAAATCTTCTGTGCTCCATATCTGCGTTAACCTCATCCCGAACCCCTCAGGCTGTGTCCCCCATTATCTTGGAGAGGGGTGAATTGTGGAGACTGGCAGGGGCGGGGAAAAGGGACAACAGAGACAGGAGAGGAACCAGCAATGAGATTGGCACAAGCATACCAGTCTCTGTTGACTTAAGGATGGGTGAGGGACACTAGATGCCTTTTCGCACTGTATCTTGCCTGCTGCATCTGTCACTTCCCCCTGTCTTTTGCATAGTTAACAGATTAACAGTGTTGGAAGAGATCTTGTAGGTCAACTCCCCGCCCAAGCAGAAGACCCTATACCATTTCTGACAAATGGCAGTCCAATCTGTTCTTGAAAGTCTCACAACTCACTCTCCCACAACTTCTGAAGGCAACTTCTGTTCCATGGGTTGGTTGTTCTCACTGTCAGAAAGTTTCTCCTTGTTTCCA
>JAOYMU010000001.1:22370865-22387735 GCA_025802295.1 Psammodynastes pulverulentus
TAAGCCGAGGGGGTGCTTTTTCAGCACAAAAAATGTGCTGAAAAAGTCGGCTTATACTCGAGTATATACGGTAAATATATATAGTATACATCTTTCCTTCAAGCTTTGGCAAAACACCATTCATTTGCAAATCACAAATTATTTGAAACTAAACTTTCCTAGAAAATATTGATACCACCATCAGGTTGGTGTTGACACTTAGTGACTATATTGATATTTTCAATGATCCTGAAAATAAAAAGGAATATAAACTCCAACACATCCAAATCAAATAAAACAAAATTAAATGTATTAATAGTGTTAAGAATTTGACTTCTGACATAAAACACAAATATTGATATAAGGTTTACCTGGCTCATTATAACCTTCTCTTAAGTACTGAATGAGACAGAAGATGAATTGTGGAAGAACTAGTTCTGACATTATCAACAAATCTTTTGGAACAGATGGAACTTCTGAGCTTGATTTTATTCGATGCCTTTTGCAGAACCTGTAAATAAAGTTATTCAAAATTAAATTATCACAATTAACAAAAATATATATTTTATTTTTAGGCTGTCTTGACTCCCAAAGTGTCTCTAACCAGATTAAACTAAAAAAACAATGTATGTATGTATGTATGTATGTATGTATGTATGTATGTACACTATGCATATATACATACATACAGGCCAGACATACATGCATACAGGTCAGAAAAGTACAAAAACTAAAAACCAAACAAAGCAAGACCATGCCAAAAGAGGGGCTCCACAATTCTCCCATCCCCAAGGCCTGAGAGAACAACTAGGTCTTCAACAATTTTCTGAATGATATAAAGAAAGGTCCTTGCATATACCGTACAGTAGCTGGAAAGCAACTCATAAACAAAAAGGATGTCATACAGAAGAAAGTAAGGAACTGTTCTCTATTGCCACAGAATGCAAAATGAAGCACAATGGAGTTAAGTTGCAGGAAAGCAAATCCCAATGTAACGTTAGGAAAAGATCTTAATTATAATGACAAATTGATGGAAGGCAGCCAATTACAGGTATTAGTGGAGTTACAATGGCAATTGGACTTGGAATTTCCATCACTAAGTAATATGGTTGTAAAACGCAATGTCCCGTGACTGCGTTCTGACAGTCCTGGTTGTACCACAGGACCAGTGGGTGGGAGCCATGGGGGACGGCTGCAGGCAGACCCTACAGAGCACAGGCAGGTGGATGAAAGAGTGCCACAAGTAGGCATTATAGAACAAGGGTGGGTGAAAAGGCAGGAGGAACAGGAGAGACTTGACTTCCTAGTGGCACAGTGGTTACAGTGCAGTATTGCAGGCAAACTCTGCCCAGAGCCTGGAATTCGATCCTGACTACTCAGATAGTGCTATAAAGCACCATGGGGCGGTATATAATTCAAAATGCTATTACTACTGTTATTCTTGCCAGCTCCCGCGTTGACTTTGCTTGTGGGAAGCCAGCAGGTAATGTCAGAAATCATGGCTTGCTGTGATGTCATAAGTCTCCCTTATTCATTGTTGTTGTCGCTTTGAATGGTGACTGAACAAGTGAACATAACCCAAAGACTATCTGTAATTAAATAGATAGTAACTCCCCTTCACCTCATGTGCTCAAATGAAGGCTAGAACTATTAAAGATCTTTAAAATTGATTTTCCGCACTGAGCAAGGGGATTGGTCTCCATGGTTTCAATGGCCCCATTTTAATTCTATGATTATTCACTGGACCTTAATGCCACACTTAAGCCAATCTCTGTACTGACATGAAATCATAGAAAAGTCATTTTTAAATACTACCACACCAGTAAAAGTTAGTGATCCCTTTCTAATTCAATGGTATTATACAAACATTGAAAAGGTGTTTTTCTGTGCCATGGCTTCAAATAAGGAATTACTTCCTGAAAGAAGACTAACCCATTTTCTCAAGCAAGATAAAAATACTTTTATTGCATCAGCTTTTCTTTTCTCCAAAAAAATATTTTATATCAAACAAATTAACAGGAAAAAATGTACCACACCCACACCAGGGCAGAACATTGACATTTTGTTTAGCAGTGCAATTGATGATATTGTATCCTGTGTGGATGATGACCTTTCCCAGAAACTTCATGTTTGTTCAAGAGGGAAGAGGAGAGCCCTGCAACACCCCAGAAAACAAAGGTCTACGAGAGGGGTCAGCAACCAGCGGCTCTGGAGCCACATGTGGCTCTTTCATCCCTCTGCTGCAGCTCTTTGTCGGCGGTCGGCTCCACAACTGATAGGGCTTTCACTTAGGATAGATAGAGGAAAAAGAATACCGCACTAGGAGGAAACTCTATGGTGGAGGAACCAGACTTCCGGTCGGTTCCAGAAGTGAATGGGGAGCTTCCGGTTCCTTTGTGGCTCTTTGAGTGTTTAAGGATGCCGAACCCTGGTCTAGGACTAGACCAACACAACACAAATGGGAGCTGATCAAGAGGAAGGAGGAGAACCACACGACAAGTGAGTGCTTCCCCATTCCTAACTGCTTGTCTGCTTCAAAATGACACCATGGTTGATGTATTTAAAGAGTACTGAGAAATCAAGGAGAGCTAGGGTGGATGCATTTCGAACCTAACATGGGTCATTCACAAGTGCAATTGTATGACATTTTCCCAGGGATAATAGTTTGTATCCTCGGTGATTTACAGAGGAAACAGACACAACAGTATTGGCTACAGGCAGTTGGGTAGGAGGAAATGGTGTAGAATGATAGATGCGACATGTCTGCGAAATGAATAAGTTAAGAGCAGTTGCGAGGAACAAATCGTATGTACTGATTTGATTTATGTAGCTGCTCATGTCACAATAGTGACTTCCCAAATAAACCTAGAAAAAGCTTACAAACCTTCCTATCTATCCTGTACACCAATTACAGTCACCTCACATTCATCCCCCTCAAAATGGGGACTACCCAAATTTACTTTTGCGTTCATATGGGTTCCAGAACAGACAGATGGCAAGCAAACCATGTGAGCTTCTCTTTTGTAAGGAGAGGACATCGACTGGCTCTATACTTCTTCTTGTACCATGCTCTTCAGGTGCCTAGGTGCTAACATTAACAGGGTTTGTCCTCTCTTTCACAAATGCCACAAATAGTCCTCAACTTACAATCACAATTGGGCCTGGACTTATGAGTCATTATACTGGTAAGTCAAGTCATTACATGACTGGATCTGATTTTATGATCATTTTTATCTTGGTATTTACAATGGAGTCACACCATTGTAAATACCAATCCAGTTTAACCAGTGACATTTACTGATGGAAACTGGGGGGGGGGGGATTCACAAATGATTATCATGGGCCACGGGATGCTGCAACTGATCATAAATGCAAGTCGTTAGAATTAGAATAACAGAGTTGGAAGGGACCTTGGAGGTCTTCTAGTCTAACCTCCTGCTTAGGCAGGAAATCCTGCACCACTTCAGGCAAATGTCCAATCTCTTCTTAAAAACTTCCACTGTTGGAGAATTCACAACCTCTGGAGGCAAGTTGTTCCACTGGTTAATTGTTCTAAGTGTCAGGAAATTTCTCCTTAGTTCTAAGTTGTTTCTCTCCTTGATTAGATTCTTGTCTTATCATTGCTTCTTGTCCTCCCCTCAGGTGCTTTGGAGCAGGGGTCTCCAACCTTGGCAACTTTACGACTTGTGGACTTCAACTCCCAGAGTTCCTCAGCCAGCTCCACAAGGTTGGAGACCCCTGCTTTGGAGAATAGTTTGACTCCCTGGACTTTGTGGAAGCCCCTGAGATATTGGAACACTGCTATCATGTCACCCCTGGTCCTTCTTTTCATCAGACTAGACATACCCAGTTCCAGCAACCCTTCTTTATATGTTTTAGCCTCCGGTCCCCTAATCATCTTTGTTGCTCTTCTCTGCACTCTAGAGTCTCAACGTCTTTTTTTACATCGTGGCAACCATAGAGTCCATTACCAAGTAACCAAATTATGATCACATGACTGTGGGGGTGTGGTGTCAGTCATAAGTTCAAACTTAGGTGGTAACTGACTTTTTCAGAGGCTTAATTCAAGCTGACATAAAGCAAACAGCTGTAAGTTGAGGACTATGTGTCTCTCCATTTCATGTTATCCCCAGTTGATCTTAAAAAGCACCTAAGGTTGCAAGTGTGCACAGTAATTAAGCACTGCAGGTGGTAATGCTCAAAGTTGAAGAATGGGGCCATGTGCATGCAGCCCTACCCCTGCCTCTCTTCAGTCCTTCCTTCCACAATATATTTCAGCTGAAAAGAGTAAATGTTACTGCTTTCCAAAACATTAGCAGAAGAACCATCTTAACCTTGAGAGGCAATTATGATGGAATTCTCTGACCTGAGAATGAAAACTATGCTTCTAAAATACAGCAAAACAAGGACAGATGGACATTTTAGTGTTTCAGATAAGCAAGTAGCATTTTTCCCATTAAATTGAGATTGCTGGAAGGCAATAAAAAGCATAGCCCTATCATACTCACTAACTACAGTCACTACACACAGTTTTCAAGGTTCTATCATCTCACCCCCTTATCTCATTGCAATAAACTTGCCTCCTTTGAATTCCTGAAAATCCTACTTCCTAGATTGTGAGCCGCCATTTGGCACAGTGAATTTCTGAGCTACAAAGTATAAAACAAAAAAGACTGTTTCTGATCACCTTCCAATAGCATCCTGAGAGGAAGTATTCCAGCCTAAATAAAACAGGTGGGCAGATTCTGCCTGAAGTTTTGGAAGCAGAACAATTTGCAGTACAATTTTTGAATTTAAACCAAAACTTATTTTATGTTTAGTATACGTCCTTTTTCCATATAAAGAGCAAATAAAGAACTTTATTGGCATAGAATATCTCAGGTGTAAACTAGTATGCAATATCTTTAGAATGCAATAAAATTTTATGTTCATGTAAATAAGTATTCAAGTACGTCATCTTCCATAATCCTTTCCAGTATACCCATGTCTCCAAACAGAAAAGTTTGATTTTTCATCTTTGCCACATCATCACTTCACTATTTACATTCTTATTTAGGAGTACTTCCAGTCAATGGAGTAGAATAACCAGTTACATTTCCAAAATGTAAACAATAACAAAATAAAACCCTCATAAGACCAATTAGAAAGAACTTATTGCATAGCTGTCAACACTTGCTCAGTTAATTAAGTCCAATAAATGATTAACTCTCATGAATATCAGCGGAGTGGGATAAATCTGTTTCTTTAAAGAGACATGGAAAATAATTTCATTACCACTTTTATTTTCCTGACTGAATAATACTCCATTCAAAAAGTTCCCCTAAACAAAAAAAGGTATTATCACTGTGCATGTCAGATCACTACCATATCTGACTTTTTGACCAAAACTTTGGGAAAAGATTTTTGTATTATGGGCAGTGAGAAAAAATGTAATAAGGCTGGGTGAGTGTGCGCACACGCGCATGCACAGACACTCGTTGAGCAAATTTTTATTTTAGTGTGGCAAGTCTTTTTGTAAATACGAAAACTGTCTTCAAGTAGAAATCTTAGTTTGTTTTCCCAAAGTGCTAAAATACAGGAGAAAATATGTATTGATTCATCATGCTGCTATATCTTCCAGGATTCTTCAGATATTGTATTCAGGTTGCAACATACAATGCAGGAAATTTAACTGTTATTTTAACTGGAACTGTTATTTACAATCTCAGTGACTAGCTTCATATAATATTCAAAACTATAAGCAATCACTTTATGACTTACAATGAGACGTGAACCTTTCCCACAAATCTGAAGGCTACTATTATATTACCACTAAATTATAAGATGTAATAATGTTTTAAATAAAAGACTTGTTTACTGTTATATGTGCAACTGCTTGTGCATGAAAATAAAAATGACTAGGGCCCACAAGTATCTTTGTTTTCTCTCTCCAAATTCATACTAATAACAATGGGCAGTGTCTGTCACACCAAGTAGTCAACACTTGAAACTTGTTTACATACTGGCATACTTCAGAGTTCATGTATCAAACTACTGACATGGAGGCAGAGGATAGGATGACTCTATCACATGCTTTCTCTGTGACAGGAAAGTTTGGCAGCATTCAATCATCTCATCCTGCCAAGAAAGTACTGAACTGAAAATATGCCCTCATAGCAACTTTACATCTACTATTATCCCAGCATCACCAGCAACAGCTCTACCCAACATTTGAGTGCATTATCTACTTTCAAAAAGGAAATGTGCCCCGATGTGTCATCTCTTTCATTGCGGTTCTCTGCATCATTTTATATGTCAGCTTTTCTCTCAGGCTTCTTTCTTGTTCCCAACTCACTATTTTAAGTATTTACTCCATTCTTTAAGGTAATCTATATTTTCTAACCTATTTCAAGTATATCCTTCAATTTATCCCATTGGCCCTCCATTATTCTTTATACTGTATTAGTTAAACCATGTTTCAAAGCTCCTTCTCCCATCACTACCATTCAAATGTCAACATACATTTCAAAAACTATGACAGACATATACACCATTTTGTTTTGCAATAAAATAAAAACATGTTGGAGAGGTATTTGTTTTGGTAATTTGCTTGGATATTATTTTGTCCCAGGATTTAACCTGGACAGAAATTAGAAACAAGTCTTCAGTGCAACAGCCTCTGTGCCTCATGTCTCCTATTTTCCTACTATAGACAAGAGTTATTTGGTATGGTGGATTTCTCTATTTCTCAAATGTCAAAAATGAGCCCAGCATAGACCTTCTATTGACAATTTTATAAAGCCTCCTAATAATCAAAACATTCATATGGAAAGGCTAAAGACATAATTATAATTAATCTCTACCAGTGTTAAGAGGATATGGGGTAACAGAGTCATGGGCATTTTTGTGAAAACATAGAAATCTATATGGAAACTTCTACAACTTGCTGATCTGTAGCTAGCAAGAGGGATACTACTGAACAAATTCACATAAGATATTTAACCCTACAATTTTCTGGTTTTATATATTATACAGAACCATGAATTAATACACTGGCATGGTGTAGTGAGTCCAGCCAATGTTTTTAACTTCTGGAAAAACACAACATAAAAAGAAGTACTGGCCTGGCATATATAAGATGCAAACTTAACAACACTAACTATACAGAGTCCTACAACATTATTCTTCTTACAACTTAATGTAAAATAATAAATACAATGAATGAACAGAAGAAAACTGTATCTTTTATTAATAGTATATTTTTCAATCTCATAGTTAAAAGGTACAAATCAGGAAATATGGAGTCACATTATTCTGCCTTCTATCATGTTTGTGCTTCTGTTTTGATGGATATACTAACCCTGTCAGACTTTTAAAAGCAAAATCTTATAGGCCTCCAGAGGCCAAGAAAAATGCCCCAAGAGTTTGAATTTGGCTTACAGAAATATTGGTACCTAACTTTCATGTCCAAGAACGGGTATTTTCTCTTCTAAGAATAATGTAGGACTCCTTGCTGAAATAAGGATTGTAATTCACAAACAAATGTAGCTTGTGGAACAAATATAAGAGTCAGTTTTTGAAAATGTTAAACTCGCTTCATCATACCCACAAAAATTTATGTCACAATATATCAGATTCTACATACATTTTGGGAGCAGTACATATGATGCTACAGAGGACACATGAGGTTGTGCTCCTTTCAAAGGGCTTATCCCTGATTTAACACATACTAGATGGACACAACAGGTGTCAAACTACAGGTAGTCCTCGACTTACAACAGTTAACTCAGTGACTGTTCCAAAGTTACGGCACTGAAAAATGTGACTTATGACCATTTGTCACACTTACAACTGTTGCAACATCCCCATGGTCATGTGATCAGACGCTGGGGAACTGACTTACATTTATGACCATTGTAGTATCCCGGGTTCATTGCGACCTTCTGACAAGCAAAGTCAATGGGAAAACCAGATTCACTTAACAACCATGTTACTAACAACTGCAGTGATTCACTTAACAACTGTGGCAAAAAAGGTCGTCAAATGGGGGCAAAATTCACTTAACAAATGTTTCAGTTAGCAACAGAAATGTTGGGCTCCACTGAAGTCTACCTGTACTAGAGGGGCACAAAAGTACCCCTGTCTTATCTACTAGGAGTACGGATCCTAAAAGCAGACGCCCACAAAGATAAGTTACTACAGTCCCAATGAAGTAGTAAGATGCGTCAGCCTAGGTGGCTACTTCTATACGGAGCTTACATCCACCTGTTCCTCCGAATCACAGCCCTGTCATACACGGTTATTATTATTTCTTTTTGCACGTGTGCTTCCTTCAAAGCCACTTGGGAGAAAAGGGGGGGGGGAGAGAGAGAGAGAGAGTCCATTCGGGGCTCTTCTAAACCCCACACACTTGGCAGGAGCCCCCTCGGGATCCTCCCATTCGCAAGCCGCGGGGAGGGGGGGACATAGTTTCCACTCGCGATACTCACCCGGCTTCCCGCATTACGTTGCCGTCGCCGCAGTCGCAGGCCCCCCCCGCCTGGCTGCGGAACATGTTGTAGTCGTGTCCGGCGTGCTCGCCTTGGTGAAAGCACTCGGCGCAGAGGCTCATGCAAGGCGAGATGCCACAAGTCCGGCAGCGGTAGGCCACGAAGTTGGCCGTCCACACCAGGCCGCAGAGCGTGGCCGGGTCGTAGGCCCTCACCGCCTGCACGAAGCTGTCCCACGGCTCGCCGCCTGCCAGCAAAGAGCGGCACCACCCCAGCGCTTCGGACACCGCGTCGGCGTCGTCGCTGCCCGTCAGGGGACCCAAGACCCGCTCCAGAAGCGCTTGGAGTTCTCCGGCAGCCTCGCTCTCCTCCGCGGCGGCGGCGGCAGCTGCGGCAGTGGCGCCGAGGGCCGCTTTCAGGCGCGCCGCCGTGGCCCGCTTCTCCTGGGCGCCCCCTCCAGCCCCCGTACCCGCCATGAGGGCGGCCGAGGACGTCCCTCCACCGAGGCAGCCGCTGCGGGCGGCGCAAACCCTCCTCACACTCGGGCTGTGCTTCTTCCCTCACCTGCCTCCCTCTCGCCTTTCCCCTCCCTTCCCTCCTAGCGGCGCCTCTCGCGATAGCCGGGAAAGTCAGCACCCCGGCCGCCTACCGTACTCTCTCTCTCTCTCTCTCTCTCTCTCTCTGCCCCTCCACCTTCTGCCACAGCGGTCTTGCCTGCCGGCTTCTCTCATTGCTTTGCCCGCCCGAGAACCGAGACCTTCCCGACCCCCCACCCCGGTCTCCCTCGGGTGGAGAGAGAGAAAAGGAGGCTGCTGGCGGCCGCGCTGATAAACGCTGCCCGTTTGTCTCATTTGACATACCCAGCGGGTCAGCTGGAAGAACCGGTTGGAAAGTGGTGGGTGCTCCATCATAGGAGGTTTTCCAAAGTGGATCGGATGGCTCTTTGGCTGGAATAGACTTGGAACTTAGACTTAGAATAACTTCATTGTCACTTTGAATGTACACTAATCGGCATACATTAAAATGAAATTACGTTGCATACTGCTCTCACAGGGTCTCCACCTCTAATATAAACATAAATATGACAAGATGGATGGATGGATAGATGGATAGATAGATAGATAGATAGATAGATAGATAGATAGATAGATAGATAGATAGATAGATATGCATTTACCCACATATATAAGAACTAGTCTAGAAGACACCTTGAGGTCCCTTCTACCCTTATGATTCTTTGTTCTTCTATGTTTTCGTTGAGGAAAGAGGCACTGCTGATGGTGTGGGGGTGCAAAAACAGAATAAGCTTTTCTTTTTAAAATATCTTAGCTCTTCCTGCGGGAAAATGCTGACGCCTGATAAATGTTCATCTTCAAGAGATTTAAGCTGAGGCCAGCAGTACCTGTAACTTTGTTACAGATAAACCATTTTAAGAGTTACGGGAGGGAGAACGTGCTGTATTTAACAAAAGGTCCGGCAAACTGAAGAGAAATGTTATCACAGAGATTCGGGGAAACCCCCGCGTGTTTGTTCAAGGAGTGAGCTTGCCCCTTGAGCAGACTTTAATCTGCGTGGAAAGGGGCGCTGGGCTCACACACACACCATATGCAGGACCTCGAGCGGCACTTTTCTCGTGGCGACCAGGTTCTTCTGCCACCTTCCTTTAAGGAACGCGATCCTGTTAGACACTAATTATAGCTAATTAGTGCCACATATGGCTGGGTGTAAACTTACAGGAAGCAGGACCAGAAGCTCTTAGGGATGAAGCAGGTCACTTCTTCAGTATTCTTACATAGCAAGTTGTTGCTAATTAGTCAACTAGCAGGCAATTTAGTGTAAGAACCTTTCCGATCGGAAACTTTCTCCTAAATTTTCTCCGTGCCAAAGGAACAAGTGTCATCAATGTCTACCAAAGATAGAGAAAGCCGCCTATTACACACACAGTAAGACTTTTTTTCTCTCAAACAAGCTCCGCTGTAATTTTATGCCCTGTGCATAAAACGCACAGGGGAATCCAAAGAATGTGGACATGCAAGACAAGCCTTGATGAGGCGAGCAGGAAATAAATGCATAATCCAAATGGAAACGACAACCGTGAAAAATAAACAGTTGCTTAAGGCGTTCGTCTCTCTGTGTGGTCGCTATGAGTCGAAAATGACTTGATGGCACAGAAGGCGTTAAAAACCCTAGAACAGCAGCTACCGCAGGTTTCGTATTATTTGATGTTTAGATAAGTTTACGAGCATAATCGTATGACTCACATTTAAATTGAAGGATTTTTCTAGGATTTGAGGCGGATCGAACCAAACCTGTGGACCATGGAAAGTATTCACCCCCTTATAATATATTGAATGGTCAAAAATGGTGTACTAGGGTCTCCTGCTTGGCCGGGTTGACTAGATGACCTACAAGGTTGTTTCCAACTCTGTTATTCTGCTACCGTACATTAAGTGTAAGTAAAACCCTACTGTTGGGCATTGCGGGATTTATTTCTTGAAAGGTCCGGGGAAATAAAGGATAATAGCATTACATAACAATCCACAGAAACCGAACTTTTTCCAACTTTTTTTTTCTCCCGAGTAGACGAGTCCAAATTGAGATCCTATCGGTTTCGGTTCTTTTCTGTTTCTAGGATTTCCAGGGTAATGGACCTGGGGAAAAGGTTCCCTGTGCTCTATTTTCTGGATAGGAACTGAAGGCACGGGACTTTGTTTCCTTTGTTTGGGGGAGGCTTAAGTGCCTGCACAAAGCGGAAATGCGTGATCGCTGAGAAAAGGGCAGAGAGGTAAAAGTGTTTTCTATGTTTCTAGGAGATGTAGGTTCGAGGAGATCTTGCGATTATTTATATAAATAATTTCTCTACTTGAATAAACAGATCAAATAGTTAATTTAGTTTTCCTCCTGTATAAGGATGTTCTGCAAATTTATCTCAGAATTAATGGAAACTCGGGGGAAAAAAGCACAGGAAATTATTTGCTTATGTCCATTAAGACACTTGGAGTCTAGCTCGACTGGAAAGAGATTTGGTGGATATAATAGTGCTTCTCAGAATTAACTTCAGTTCATAAACTCAGAAGTATGAAGCTGTATCTACCTCCTTCCTCCAATTTTTTCCATTCATGTCCATCTGAAGAATGTAAGGTTACTTTGGAACATTTTAAATTTTCCTAAATATTCTATCATACTTCCATTTTTATTAATTTTATTTTTATTTATTGGATTTGTAATCTGTTTTTCTGCAATGTTTAAAGTTAAGCAACACTAAATTTTGATCATAAAAATTGACAGATTTCTTTCCCCAGTCTGGTTTCACATTTCAAAAATGTTAGTATAAATTTGGTTTAGTATGCTGTATTAATAATACAGCCATTATGGTTTGTGAAGCATAATTAATGGCTTAATGTAATGCAAATTCAGATGATTAGTCTGTTGTAATATGGACCAGTTCATTTGTTAGATACCATTTTTTCATCCAAGGGAGATGGGTTAAGAATTATGAAATATAAATAAATGTTGAGTTTTCTTGTATTTTAAATCGTATGCCTCAGATTTAAAAAAAAAATTGAGATACAAAGGGCAGTAAAACAGACTAGGAAACAAGCATTAATATTTGTATGTATGTATGTATCCATTCATTGATTCCCTTTATGTAACTGATTATAAATCTCTGATTCTAAGCATGAAAAAGTTAAAACTTAAAGAACTTGAAAGTTGTTTGCAACAAGTTGATGTCTTTGAGAATCCAAAACTCCTGCTTGAACAATATCCAACACGGCCACATATTGCAGGTATTTTTTTCTTTTCTGCCATGTATATAGAGTTGGTCTACTGTACAAATTGTAACAGCTAATTTTAAACATCATCATTAAATTATATGTTCTTTATGTAATATAATAATGCTGATTGTTTTATTCCAAAAATCTTAGAAGTTGGGAATTTAATATTCTGTTAAAAGTTTAAGTGATAAAGTCTCCTGTATAACAAATGCTTAATAAGTTTATTTGTTAAGTTCTTAATTAGATTCTCCCGTATAATTTTTCTACCAGTAAAAATCAGTTCTTGGGTTAAAAATTATAATGTGAGCTCAGTGGAATAACAAATATTGTTCTCAATGTAGATGTTTATATTTAAGGACTTTTCCTTGGAAGCCTTGGCATTTCACTTATGTGAGCCACTTGAGTTTGTTTTTGTCTTTTAGACATATGGTAGCCATCTGACTAGGTGTTATACTACATTACTGTTATAAAGTTTGTTGATATATTAATTTGTGGATGAATAAAATAAAATGTTGCTTGAATGAGGAAATAGATCAGATCACCTTTATTCATCCCTGTTTGTTTAGTATAATTTGCATTTGCTCTGAACCTGTTGCCTATATGTCTGTATTCTCCAGCATGTATGCTTTATACAATTCATAATACATTTGATGATATTGAAAACAAGATTGTGGCAGATCTTGGATGTGGCTGTGGCATACTGAGCATTGGAAGTGCCATGTTGGGAGCAGGGTAAGGAATCTCATTTTCTTATTGCTTTTTTTAATATTAAACTAAATGAGGAAGGATGAAAACCAAGGGTACTTCAGAATAAAGAATGTCAAAACAAGGAGCCATATCTCCAAGTAAGTCCATCTAAATCAGGGGTATCAAACTCACATTGTCATGGCGGCGTTCCATGACTTATCAGGACTTTTTTCCCCTTCACTAAACCAGGGAAGGGCATGGCCAGTGCATGACGCATCCAGCCTGTGGGCCGGGAGTTTGACAAGCCTGATCTAAATGGTATTGATAGCTTTAGAAAGTGCTTGTTGCATGTTTTTAATTAGTCATGAGTAAAGCTAATCACAGTCAGATTACTTGGATATCCCTGGGCTGTAAACTAAACTACGAAGTTAAAAAAACCAACAAGCCACTACTACATTGCCACCAAGAAAAGCTACATGGCTACAACAGTCAAACTGGATCTTTGCCATTCAAACTACAGGTAGTCCTTGCTTAACAACTGGTTGCTTAGTGGCCATTCAAAGTTAGGACAAATCTCCCTGAGCTACTTACAACTTAGTTCCAGAATTCTGATGGCCTGATACAAACAAACATCTGCATCAAATGATCATATTGTAGGGTGCTTGACAACTGGATTGCATTGATGGTCATTTGCACCATGCCAGTCTCACAAATGCAATTTTTAGTAGTTTTTGCTGTTTTCTGATATTTACTTCTGGGTTTTGGCCCAAAAAAAATGCCCATTGAAGAAACCAGTTAATGGTTGTGACATTTGCTTAACAACTTAGGCTGTGAAATCAGGCACAGGTCCATGACTGTGCCTGATTTCATACTTCACATTGACATCACACTTAATGACTTCAACAAATTACGACTGTAATTTTGATCATAAGTCAAAGACTACCTGTTCTGTAAATACAGATTTATTAGAGACATTTCCACTGTAATTAAGAATGCAGTATAGTTATATTATGTTAAACAGAATGTGCATCTAAAACATGTTGCTAGCTTAAGTGACAAATTAATAGTTTACATCTGAGTAGACTGCATCAGAGATTTTAGGATACATACTCCATATTTCAAACTTTTATGTCTGCTACTGAAATAGCATCACAAGAAAAATCATTCAAAGATGAAATCACATTAACTAATCGTCCAAAATTTATATGACATTTAGAAATCTAATTGTTCATTTTTCCTTTAACAAAAAAAATCAAAATCACAACAGATCTAGTATTAAAATTAATCTTAAACATGGATGTTTAGCAGTAGGTGTCGACATGTTTTATAAGTAATATGTGCTGCTGTAATTCTCTTAATTTTATTTTTCCAGGTTATGTATAGGATTTGATATAGATGCCAATGCACTGGAGGTATTTAATAGGAATGCTGAAGAATTTGACCTCACAAACGTTGACATGGTTCAGTGCAATGTATGTTCTTTGCCTGATAAAATGTCCAAAACATTTGATACAGTTATTATGAATCCTCCTTTTGGAACCAAGCACAATAAAGGTTAGCCATTTTTTTCCTTGAATGGGAATGAAGTTCCTGAAAACTATCTAATTTTATTTATTTTACAGCATTTCCATACTGCCACAGTGAACCAGTACTTCCTTTTCTCTTAGCTGCCATTGATGTCTTTCACCTCAGACATAATGTAAAGAAACATTCATCCCTACCTTAAAACCTTTGTGCTGGATTTGTTACATTCTGTGGTTCATAGTAAGCAAAGTTAATTTATATCTTATCCCTATAATTTTTTTTTAGACTGTTCCACCAATCGTCCATAAATTCAATTCCTTTATGTCCCTACTTTTATCTGTCTTAAAATAAAGTATAACTTAGAAATAGCTTTCATTTTATAAATATATTTCTACCATTACATAACAGATTTTCTTCAATTAAATACATGGTAGTATACCATTCATTATTTTTCAAATCCTTCAATTGCAAGACATATGATTTTACTGGAACTTTCATTGAAAAAAATTGAACAGAAGTATGTTTCCCAGTCTCACAAATTTTAGAACTGTGTATTCCATTCCATATTTAAGGCAGAAGGGTTTGATATTTTAGCACATGCCAGATAATTATTTAACCAATTATGTATTTATTATTAAGTACATTTATTTGTGAGATAATCAAAAATATCTGACAGAAATCAAACCTTGACCTGATAGAACTTTAATTCAATACGAGAACTAGTTGAAGCAATATATCTGAACAAAGGTGGTTACATATCACAAACAGCTAAATTGTTTAAACCGATTAAACATTAAAACATGCTGATCAGGAACGTTTAAAAATAAAATTCAATTTGCTGTCTGTTGGGAAAGGGAAAGTACTGAATTTTAATACAGGTAGTCCTCGATGTACAATGGTTCATTTAATGACTTAAAAGTTACAACAGCCCTGAAAAAAATCACCATTTTTCACTTATGATCGTTGCAGCATCCCCTGGTCACATGATCAGAATTCAGACACTCGGCAACTGACTCATATTTATGACCATTGCAATGTCCCAGGGTCATGTGATCACCTTTTGAAACCACCCGTCAAGCAAAATCAATGAGGAAGCCAGATTCACTTAACAACTTAATTTAACTTAATTTAACAAGTGCAGTGATTCACTTAACAACTGTGGAGAAAAGTCACTTCACAACCATCTGGCTTAGCAACATAAATTTTGGGCTCAGTTGTAGTTGCAAGTCGAGGACTACCTGTAGTACTTAAATCATTTAGGCACCTAGTAGTGAAATTAAAATGTGTGTTCTCCAATATACAGTGCTAACCATTATCATCTTTTCTTAACACCAGTAAGACAACTTTATTTCTGTAGATGATATTGCTCAAGGCTGTTGAGATATTTAGAAATTCAGGAGAAATAACTGTAACTGAGTAAAAGAAGCTTAAAACTCTTGTAACTTTTTATTTTTATAGGCATGGATATGGCTTTTCTCAAAACAGCTGTGCAAATGGCAAGAATAGCTGTGTATTCCTTACACAAAACATCAACTCGACAAGTAGGTCTAAAGTTTGTGCCGATACCCATCCTTGTATGAAACAGTAAGATTAAAATGTTTGGATGTTCTAGAATCATAAGATGCTGAAATCAGGTATCATGTAATAAATAGTCTAAGACATTTTATTAACACCATATTCCAGATACATTAGAATTAAAATTTCATAATACCAATCAGTTTGTGCAAAATCTAGAAGTTTAATTTGCAGTGTTAGAACAAAAAAACCCATGTGAAAATGTATTCAGGGAGATCATCGTCATCTGACAATAGATAGATTTATCAAAATAAAGAGAACCTCTTAATATCTTGCATTCCTTCCATGCTCAGCATATTCAGAAAAAAGCAGATGAATGGAATATAGGAATGGAAGTTTTAGCAGGTAAGAACAAGTTATTATTAAATTCAGTTTAAAGGCACACAAAGTTCTTGTTTAAATATTATCTTAATATAACTTTGATACCAAATATCTTTACAGGACTTGTCTTAAATAGCAGGATAAAACATATTTTATTTACTTTTAATCATTTCATACTCTTGTTTCACAGCAGTTGTTTCCCTTGTGCTTTTTAAAATATGCAGATCCAAAACTATTGTGAAAATAATTTTATAATGGTATCTTAAATATAGGTAGTATTTGCATTATAGAAGTTGATCTGATTGAACTGTTGCTACTCAACCAGACACAAGATAGTTTTATGTAATCATGCAAGCATGTCCAATAACCCAGTATGATATTCAGATCATACATACATGTATTAACTGCTTCCACCTAATATATTTCATCATTTCTCAAATATATTTACGATTTTCCATTACAGCTTAAATTCTTTTTAATTCACTTTTAGAACTGAAATATGACCTACCAGCTTCATATAAATTCCACAAGAAAAAATCA
>JAOYMU010000001.1:22427581-22439118 GCA_025802295.1 Psammodynastes pulverulentus
ATTAAGAGGAGATAAAATTAATGTCATACTCAAAAGAGACTGAAATTTTCAAAATGGGTGATCAAGTTCTGCCATCTGTCTATGATGGCCTGAAAAAAAAAGTGTATTTAAGAAGCAAGAACGTTGGAACAGTGGTTAAACTTCTGTTAAACTTCAGTTAAATTTACTGGCTTTCTGGGAAGGCTCTGAAGACATGACTTTGCCATCTGGCTTGGAGATTTGGTAGTAGTGGTGTGTAGCTTGCAGAAAACCTGAATTGTTAGTGAGATTGATTACACTCTCTTGCAGAGTATTTTTTTTAATGATTTTAAACGTTAGTTATTTTATATTGACTTTGGGGCTTTTAACTCTACAAACTGCGCAGTATGTGGGATTGAGATATAAATTGCACAAATAAATCAACAAATAAATAAATAAAATAGAATCAAGATTCAAAAGGAATTTGATGGCGGTTGTACAAAAATTTGTATTTAAGCTTTTTAAAAAGTAAAAGGCACAGGTATTGGTGGAAATCTGATGTGGTCACACCCATATGATCTAAGGATGTTAGTGGATCTTAGTATAATCTAGCAGTATTGCCACTGCTAAAAATGCTAATACAGTCTTGTATAGTATTGGTGTGTTATGTCTTGATCACAAAAACACTATTTCCCTTTTATTCTGCTTTAAGCCATCTTAGTAGTAAAGTAAAATTTTGGGCATGATAGTTTAATAGAATGTTACAGATAGTGATGTATTCACAGAAGTCTGACCAAGATGGTTAAGGGTTGAGTATGTTTAGATTAGAAAAAAATAGCAATCATGTCTCTCTTAAAGGTCATGTTCTCCAGGATTAGAATTAATGAATCAAAATAGCTAAACTGTTTTGTAAAATAGCAAACTATTTGAAAACATAGCAGAATTACTGGATTTGATGTGTGTATTTAAAGGAAATTCCATAGTAGATCCAGCTTTGGCTCATTATCTGTTAATTTATTTCTCCACTTACAGTAAGTACAACTGGTATAATGTATGCCCTAATAAAGATGATATTTGATTAAATATAGAATATGTAGAGAAGGACATATAATAACATTTTAAATTAGTTCTATATAAAAAGGTACAATAATATATGATTAGGAGCCATAGTGTCACAGCGGTTAGAATGCAGTACTGCAGGCTACTTCTGTTGACTGCCAACTGCCAGCAGTTCGGCAGCTTGATTTTCACTGGCTCAAGGTTGACTCAACCTTTCATCCTTCTGAGGTCGGTAAAATGAAGACCCAGATTGTTGGGACAATATGCTGACTCTGTAAACTACTTAGAGAGGGCTGTAAAGCACAGTGAAGCAATATATAAGTCTAAGTGCTGTTGCTATTGCTATTAACTATATATGGTTAAACAAGCACACAATTTTATTAATAAAATATATTGTGCAAATATGTTACAATATTATTACGAAATGAGGGTGGAATTTCATTATTATAAAGTGTCTATTTTTGGAGTTTTAGGGACTTAATAATGGATTTGTCAAAACAATTGACAGAATTATTTGAACTTACACCAAACCTTATAAAATGTAGCTTTTCTTGGAACTACATATATCCTGGTGGCATTTGCTCAATTCTAAGCTTTGGAATAAAGCTTGAATTGTCCTTAAATTACAAGTATTTGTAGTAGTGTTATAGA
Source organism: Psammodynastes pulverulentus (assembly GCA_025802295.1). NCBI lineage: Eukaryota > Metazoa > Chordata > Lepidosauria > Squamata > Psammodynastidae > Psammodynastes > Psammodynastes pulverulentus. Next base: position 22,429,250 of record JAOYMU010000001.1, read on the forward strand.
ATTCAAGGACAAACAAGAAGTCCAGGATGCCAGAAAGAAGGTTTTTATTTGCGCAAAGGTTCAAAGTCCAATTAAACATGGAAAGCTATGAACATTGATTGATTGGTTTAACAAACCTTTTATAGTATACTGACGTGACAGGTAAGACAGTTTCGGTATGAGATCTCGTTACATGATTATGCTAGCGTTGGCCGAATAGAATCCTCCTTTCTGATAAATGGGAACATAACACATTTCTTAGAAACCAAAGTACATTTTTATCTGTTAGTGTCTAAGTGCTGTGGTTTAGGCTGGCATCCTGTTCTTACGTGTGTTAGCATCCTGTTTCTACCCACACAGTGTCTACTTATTTCTGTGAAACAGTATTTCCTGTTATACACGAGTCTCTGTCACAAAGACAGGCTCTTTACTTTTTTACAGGTATTTTCCATAATCAGAGTTTATCCCATATAAATGGATTAATAAATGTACCCCATAATGCATCCCACATTACTAACACTGATTAGCAGAAGTACAAAATACATTCCAGAATTCTCTATCATAGGTAAAGAGGGAACTAAAACTTGTGACAGTTAAGTTTACTCTCATTTTCTAACCACATATTCCTTCAGGAAGAATCTCCAATCTCCATGACTAGGCCAAATTGGCCAGGGAATGAGAAAATATTCAACTGCTGCCAAAGCAATATTAAATTCTGCTTTTAATTTTTTTACCAGGACTTTAGGAACAGTACAAGAAGGAACTGAAGGCACAAGTAGATAGATGTACCTTTTTTTGATTAAAATTATCAGTACTTTTGATCAGTGACGTCATCAAAGTAAATAAACTCATGTGTTGATTACATCACTAGATCACGCGCCTAAGCGGAAGTAATGTACATAGCCCTCCTCCCCGGATGTGATGTGCATAATCCACCCCACATGGTGCAGGACTCACAAGGTCATAACCCTAGCTGGATATGACTGTTGGCCTAAGCCCATCAAGATAAGCATGACTAACCCTAACAGATAAGATGAAGTGCAAGGTTATAGCCCTATTTTCAGATAAGGCATGTTGAACCTAACCCCCTTCAAGAAAGAAGTGGCAGTCGAGCCTCTGGATACATGATTAGCTTAACCCTAGACTAATTCTATGGACATTCAAAACCAAAAAGCTAAATAAAATGAATAATTAACAGAGGCCTGTGTTTTGGGGAAACAAATAAATGATGTATCTTTCGCCAATTTGCAGGCGGTCCAACGATTTTAGACAGCATAAATGCCATTCCAAGCTTTCAACCTTCTCAGAGCACTGTCCACACTTGGCTTCCTTACACTTTTTGTGGGGGGTAAAGACATAAACCCCACACGTTTCACAATATTATTTATTCTTACAGTCAACTTTTCCCTCCATAGTGAGTTGTGTGTGTCTTTCAAGACATACCTTAAACCGGCAAAACACTTTGCACCTACAACAGTGCGTCTTCTCATCCTCCACCTGCTGACATTCTTGCTTGAAGCATGCTCTGCATATATATATTGACAGCCATGACTAAATTTATGGTGGTAGGGTGTATGGTAGTATTTACAGAAATAGCATTCACCCAGGAAGCCCTTGATATTTTTGATGCCATAGTAATGCTTGTGGTTTAACAATATAAACACTATTTTTTCTTGCTGTGGGTGACCTGTGACAAAAAAACCTCCTCCCCCACCCTGCATATAAAACAAGATCTTTATAGTAACCCTCAAATCTTCTTCAAAGAGGTATATCTGAGAAAAGTCAATCCTGTCTTCTTTGGAAACACCCGGTCTGCTGTGAAGTTCCCTGGCCCTGGTAATAATTTCTTGATTTCTTCTAACATCCACACCAATCAGACAGAGCAAACAGCTAGCAAAACACAGAAATTCATCTACCACATTGAAATCTACTAGGTGTTGTCTTTTTTTCTTCAGTGCTCTGTTGAGCAGCACAGTGTTTAACTTCCTAAGCCCACTCCCCTCCTTGTTCTTCACGATGGTAACCACTAATTGTAAATTGCCCCCCTCTCCAATATCTTTGCCTTACTTTGAAGTAGATTTTCAACACTGGTCAGAAAATCATCAGCATTTAAATCATTCACATGCCTCCTAAGAGAAAAGAGAGGATGATTTAACCCCTCTGCATCCAACTGGAGTTGAACAAAATTGTTTGGGCCTATGTCCCCAGCAACATTATTCAAAAGAGTCTGTATCGCATTATGAATAGCCTCTATAGCAGTGGTTCTCAACCTTTCGAATGCCTCGACCCCTTAATACAGTTCCTCATCTTGTGGTGACCCTCAATCATTTTTGTTGTTACGTCATACTTGCTGGCTTGCGCAGCCTCCTTCCGCGCTGGCCAATGGAGAGCGAGAGTGTCGGTGGCCCATGGCGAGGCGCGGGGGCAGGATATGGCACGCGCGGCGCCAAAATGGGGAGCGCGCGGGATGCCTGGTGACTCCTGGGAAAGGGCCGAACGACCCCCAAAGGGGTCGCGACCCCCAGGTTGAGAACCGCTGCTTTAGCCAAATATTAAATATATTAATACACTAAACAGCAAAGGAGACATTATATATTTTTGTCTTACTTCCTAATTAATGATGAACTATTCCCTAAGCATTCTATTTATTCTCACACGTTTTATAGGTAGTCCTTACTTAACTATCCTAACTAAAACCAGCAACTCCATCACTAAGTGAAGCGATTAAGTAGACTATCACTTGACCGCCTCCTCTCCTTTGCGATGGCAGTTCCAACAATCCCAATTGGGATTGTTAAGTGAAGAATCACCTGCAGTCATTAAATGAGACATCTTGCAACCTCCCACTGGTTCCCCTATTGACTTTGTTTGTCAGAAGGTGTCTGGGAACGTTGCAAATGGTGACCAGATGACCATCAGGGCTACCAGTATTTCCATCATAAGCTGTGCTTACAGCATTTAGCAATTGACTGAAAACTCCATATTTGTGCAAAACATTCCAATTCAAGCCTATTCCCTTTATCATATGCTTTACCTTTTCAAAATCCTCCTTTTGTAAATTGCACATTGCCCAGAATCATGACATAGATGGATAGGCAGACAGACAGATAGACAGACAGAATATAGAAAGGCAAAGCTTCTTGCTCTCCCTACAAGAAGGTATTTTGTTCCTTGAGAATGAACAACTGTAAAAACCCTAGAAATTGGAAAAGATACCACCCGTCTGACCATTTTTGGTGTGACATCCATTTTCTGGGGTTGTTCACATCATTTGCAAAATGTCAAGTGTGATCACTGATCCCAAATGATTGGGCCACTTATTCGAACCAGACTTTAATGTCTTAGTAGTAACTACCCAAAAGAGGTCGAAAATAGAAGTTTCATTTAAAAAACACATGCAGGACTGAATTAACAAGTCGATTACCTTTAATCATGTTTGCAATTGGGAACCATTTCTTTCTTAAAGGATCATAGAATTCCGCTTCTTCAGCCGGAGCCCCTTTTCGATAACCTCCCAGAGTATAGATACAGCCACTTAAGGTAACTGCACAGTGGTAGTATTTTGCATTAAGCATGGGATGACCTTCAGTCCATTCATCGGTTTCAAAATTATATATCCACATTAAATCAAGGGCTTCTATATTGTCTGTTCTGTAACCTCCAGTCACGTAAATATTGGGTCCCAGGCTTGTGACTGCATAGCTTTCTCGTGTGTGATCTGGCATATCTGTTCCCTGGACCCAAACATTCTTTACTGAATCCCATATATGCACTTCAGACAAAGGGTGCCAGTAATAGCCCCCAATCACATACATAACAGTGGTAGATCTTTTCGTAACTGCCCTTGGCTTGCGGCCCAATACACTACGTATTAGAGATCTGATTTTATTTTCCTTTAACCGGCATTTTTTGTACAAGCTGAGGGCTGATTTCAAGTACATTTCATCTAAATCAGTTTCAAGGCACCTCAACAGATCATAAATGTATTCGATCCTGCTGTCCACCTCATAGGCTATCCACTTCGCAATGGGCTCTATCATTACTTCTTCTTTCCATGTATCAAGTTTCTTTCTGGAGAGAATGAACTGGAGTTTCTTGTTGCTGATCTCTAGAAATTCTTCCCGTCTCCACACTTCTTCAAATCTGGACAATATTATCCTTCTGGATTCCTTCTCCAGCTCTGAACAGACATGGAATTCTGCAAAGGAGTGCATTCCTAAACAGTTGTCAAGGTCTAAATGTCTGATGAGAAACTGCTCACAGGCTTTTTTGACGGAAGTAAACTGAAGATGATCAGCAGCTTGAAGGAGGCTTTGAACATTTTGTTTCGTTATCTGGATCTCTGATGTGTACGTGTACATCACCAGGGATTCTAGTATTGTAGGACTGAACAAAGAGAGATGAATCTTATCCTTTGACTTTTCTTTCATGTCAGAGGTAAACATGGCTTTGAAATAGTTGCTACAAGCAGCTAGTACAGCTTTATGGCAACGGAATAGCACACCCGGTGCACACTGAAGGGTAATATCAGTGAATAAGCCTTCAAGATAGAACGTCCTGAATGCATCCAAAAACTCTATAGGATGAGAGAGGTCTTTGTATCTATAGGTATATTCCCCCTGCTCAGACAGTGCCATCACTGGAATAAAATATCAGAAACAACACGGCAGTGAGGTTCATGTACTCCTTCCTACCACTGTCCATTCAGATATGAGGCTTTCTGATTGCAATGGCAGAATCTTTTTGCAAATAATTTACCTCAAATGCTCACATAAAGATAACAATTTTAAAAATCCAGCATATCAGATCAAGAAATACATCAGGTAAAAAAGAAAGCCCAAAGCCACCAACAGAAACATATTCCCTTAAAATAAAACCATCCAGAAATAATTAGTTTTAAGTTATTAAGCTTCACTGGTCTCAGTTCTTCAAAGGTCTCCACTGCCTCAAACAACTGGAACCTTCTTTCTTGCTCTCCCAAGCAGTGTCTCATCTGCTCCAGAATTTGATGCCAGCATCAAATTATCTTCCAATCAGGCTCACATTTTCAATGACTGGTTTCCATAACTTACTTAAATGAAGCCTGCAGGTTGATAATAAGAATTCTACACAGATCACATATGGGTATATTATATTCTACACATACATGATCTATGCAAATTTCTTATTATAAACATTACACATGTATGTGAACAAGAAGGTTTCTTTCAAACATTACAAATGTACAAATTAATTTGATTTAAATTTTGCAAACCAAGATACAGTGGTCCTATTTAAATCCCTCTGAACAGAACAATAAAACAGATATAAATCCCACTTAGTTGGACTTACATATTAGTAAAAAATTGTTCGCAATGTTGTTCAAACACACTATTATCAGATCTAGGAATGCCAAGAATGTAAAATCACTTTAATTTTGAGATCCAGACAAAAAGTGTATTTTCCATTTTCATCACTGTCAGCCTATTTCATTTGCTAATTTTAATCACCGTTATTCATTCCATTATTCTTCCACAAACCTCGAAGTAATTTATAGCAATATAAGCGGTTCTAATGGCACTATTTAAAACACACTATAAAACACACTGTAAAACCAACAATTAATCAGGCAGGACTGTGAAAAGAAGGAATTAACACTTCCATCCTATGTATATTTAACTATGGCATTTACCTAGGAGTAGATAACCATGTAAGTCCAGTCCAGTCCAGTTTACTTTTAGATAAACAAGCGCGTAACTGTGCTGTTTCTTAGGGGTAGCCATATATTCTCATGCATCTGAAAACTAAGCCCCGTTGACTTCAATAGCCTTATTTTCAGGAAAGGGGTTAGATTAGAAAACTAGATCATGTGGCACATCGCTAATCCCAAAGGGGATTTCTCGCAACACAAACACAATGCAACCCTTTGTAGGTAATTAAGAGATTTTTGAGAACAGAAAAGCAACATTTGGAACTTTTAACGCTCCCAAAAGCGGTAGGAACAATACACCGGCAGCAGTTAAGAACAAAACGCCATCAATGGCCACCAATCTGTCATTTCGCGGGGCGATGTTGCCTTGGGGAACAGAAAGCCGACGTAGTTAATCCGAAATGATTAAAAAAAAAACCCTCTTTTTTTTTTTTTTTTTTTTAAAAAGCCTTTTATATTGGCTGTGATCGTCCGGCATAGTGAAGCACCAAATGGCCAGCCAGTTCTATGGCTCGTATCGAGCCATCTCAGAAACTAGAGTTCACCCTATTAAGACTACAGTTCATCCTGGCAATGCTGCAATCCCATTCAAAAACAGTCCAGTCAGCCGCAGCTCGTCGTTTCTTCGACGGTTGTCATTTATGTCGATAGGTTTTATCCAAAGCGTGGTCGTTCAGCCACCCCGCATTTGCTAAAGACTCACCCACCTGCTCTCCAAATTGGGTGACAGGCAGAAGCAGAGCTGGGCTCGAACAAGGGAAGGAGCAGCTTTCAAAAATCTGGGCACGAAGGGGAGGGGGAAGGAGGAGGAGAAGGAGGACCGTGGCACTAAAAGGCAAATTGCCCGAAGCGAAACCCCCCACGGGCTAGGCTGGGGCATTGTGGGAGCGCCTTCCTTGCCGCTCGGCACCCTTGTCAATTTTCCCCCCTGTGCATGGAAATGAAGGGGAGAAAGCCTATTAAACGTGATACCGAGAGCCAGGAGGCCCAAAGCTCGTGGTTTATCTTGCCCCCTACCCACCTCGCGCTCCGTTCCCACCCAACCCAGTCCGCAGAATCGAGGCGCGCTTTGGAACAAAAGAGAGAGAGAAACTCGAGCGGGGCTTTGGAGCAGGTTGCAAACTTTGAGGGAAGCGTCTCGCGCGCGGGTAAAGCTCGGCTGCAACCTGCTTATTTCTATTCAGAGAAGCGAGGGGGACGGGGGGAAAGAGGCTCAGGATGAACCCGCTTGGTTAGGAAGTGCCCCGCGAGTCTTTTTCGGAGAGGGAAGGGAGGAACGGCTCGGCTGCCCCCTTAGCTATCTTTAGAAGAAATTCAGCTTCTCTACGCTGCTGTAGGCTATAGAAGGAACAGATGGAGAGCCGAGTTCCTATTTTGGTGCCTCAGCTGGCTCGCCTCCTCCTCCTCCTCCGGCGGCCAGGCCCCTCTGCTCCCAACAAGGCCATCCTCAGCTTCTGCCGTTCGGCTCCCCTCCCCTCTCATCCCCAGGGAAAGCTTTGCCTGCTGCTTCTGGGCCGCGGGGGGTGGGGAGGGGAAGGCAAGGATTGCAATAAAAGCGTCTGTTGGGCTGCGAATGGTGGCCGTTTTGCTTCCAGTGTCTGAAGTGGAAACAATAGCTTTGTTTATCCGGAGCTTAGCGGGGGTTGTGGGACACTCAATGGGGTATAAAATTGCTCCATCTCGTCTCTCTGCCCAACCATTCCCAGAGATACTGCCCAAGCTGTGATAGCAACTTGCAGGTTATAAAGCCTTTCTCAATAGTTCATGGTCAGTTTGGGTAGGTAGGTAGTGGTTAAGGCATCAGGCTAGAAACTGGGAGAGTGCAAGTTCTAACCTTGCCTTTAGCACAAAACCAGATGCTGAGAGCGACTGGCCCAGATCATACATCTGGCTTTGTGCTGAAGGCAAGATTAGACTTGTTTCAGAAATCATATAAAACATCCAGAGAAATAAGGACTGTTGAATTTTGTTCTGAATACTAATATATATCAATTTCTTCAATTTCTTTTCTAGATCCTACTAGATCTAGCAAAGGGGAGGTATTTCAGGTCCCCTCTATTAAACAATGTCATCTTGTTGTAACATGCCTTTTCTCTGACAGTGCCTATCTTGTGGAACAGCATACTCATAAGAGATCCAGTTGGTCCCAACCCTGTTAGCCCTTCATAAGGTTCTCAAGACCTGATGTTTCCTCAGATGTTTGGATTAGGTTAGGAAAGCTCTGTTGTTAATGAATTTAAGATCAGAATGTATTACTGGTATTTCCTTCAAGAGCCATGAGATATTGTTTATATAACTGTTGGCTTTTAACCTTTTATACCACCCAGTCGTTGCTCTGAGATGTATGAATTATTTTAATAATAAATAGCAGAACTCTGATAGTCCAGTTATAAATCAGCCCAAGATGGTTGCACAATGGTTGAAAGCACAAGCTATAATCCATGGGCCAAGGTAATTGTTAAAATCAGCATTCACATTTATCAAATAAGCAGATCTTTGGACCATGTAATAGGGTCCTCATCTACATTGGGAAGGAATGCAATATAAGCTTCATTAAAACTAGGGGAGAAGAATTTGTTAGAAAAAGCTTTAATATATAGTATATCCCCAAAAGAGGAAGAAATAGAAAACCAATGTTTTTTTTATACTAATCAGCTAAACATCTGTTAGGTCCAATACAGCATGTTGTTTCTGTTGATTTATATAATCACTATATTCTACAGTTAAGGCAAAATATTTAACAGGTAGTTTTAGTAATAAAATATTTAATTGTTATCTTTATAAGCATACATCTTAAATAAAAGCTACAAATGGGATAAATTAATCATTATTTTAAATAGTACACATATTGCAAAAGTTTTAGTAGGCACATAGTATTTCAAAGAATAACAAGTGAAATATGGATTTCTAAGCAAATTCATTATTTACTATATCAAATGTACTTAGTATCTGAATTTTAGCAGATAGTTAAATAACCTATTCATGAAGACCAACATAAATTAATATCTGAAAGCCAGCTAATATTGAGCTAATTTTTTTTAATCTTCTCCTTTCATTAATTTTAAACTAAAAAAATACATTATCCATATATACAATTCCACATATTAAACCAATTTTCACACATTCACTTTTTGCAAAGGCTAAAAAGACCAACACAAAACTGCTTATTAATTTATGCCCTTTTTCAAAACTTTCAGATATACTGTAACTTTCACGTTAAGAGGAGTTTGGCAGCACATTTCCTAACTAACCAATTTTATTAAAAGGCGTAGATTGTCATGAACTGAGTTTCAGCTTATGAAGGTTTATGCCTCTCAATAACATTTACCAGTTGAAAAAGACAATGTCATATTTTTTGCACGTAGTCTATCTAATACAGTCCTCCTCTTCCAACATCTTCATATTTGTAACAAAATTACATAAAAAGAAAGATTATACCTCGCAGGTATTAGCAAAGATAAATATGGAGCCTTAGCAATAGATTGAAGCAGTGATTTTATCTTTGTGGCACTGACACATTATTCGCTTCATTTTACATAATTATTTTTTGTAAGGCTTCAATTCTATGTAATTTATTTAGGAATAAATCCCACTGGCCTAGATTAGGGATTACTTTTTAGTAAACATGCACAGAATTGAACTGGATTCATATGAAGTATTTTGCTTATGAAAAGAAATATCGGTATCTCTCACTGCATCATTTCATTTGCATTCTTATGGTTTATTTGCAGATAAAACCAACACTTTGATGGACAGTTAAATCAAATAGTATTAAACAGTATTCAATATTGCCTATATTTATTTGTATTGGTGCATTACCTTTAACCAGATTGACTGATGTAGAATATATTTGTTAAATAGGAGAAAAATAGGTATGAGCTTATTTTTATTTATGCATTCTTTTGGTTCAATACCACTAAACTGCAACCAACTGTTGTATTGTAATTGGTTACAAAAAATAACCTGTATCTCTATAATTTTACAGGACTATGAGACTGTTTTTCAATTCTAAGAAATAATGTTCTGCTATTTTTCTGAAAAGCAGCCAATGATGGCAATTATCTGTGCGGGATTTCCACTCACACAGTGGGATTTGCTTCTTTTTCCTCTTTATTGGTAAGAGCCAATTTGAATGTATACTATTATGCCACAGGCCAAATGGGTGCCCAATTTATAATTAAACAGAACTTACCATCATATA
>JAOYMU010000001.1:22447240-22461368 GCA_025802295.1 Psammodynastes pulverulentus
CGCTATCACTTCCGGGTTTTTTAGCGCGACGAGGGGGGGTGCGTTCCGGCACCTTTCTTGGAAGAAAAAAAGCCCTGCATACAGTACACTTCATTTGACAACTGCCTTATACAGCGACTATCCAGTTATGATGGTGATGACAAGGTAACTTTGCAGTCTGCTTGAGTTTCCTTGTTCAGCCAATTTCACTTTCCAAAAATTTTAATTTGTGAGAATTGTTTTGTATTTTTCCTGCCTTTTTTTTGCCTAACCATTCCTTGCTCTCTCTGGCAGCATTCCTTGCAACTATATTTTTCCTCCAGATATTTTTCCTCCAGAATACTTGGTTCATTTCTTCAATGTTCTCAGTAATCATTTACTTACATATATTTTTCTTCATCATGCCATCATTCCTATTTGCATAGCCCTACCAATTCAGTGGCATTTGGTAAAATAATTATTTCACTTAATTGTAACCAGCTTCTGCATACTCTTTCTTAAAATCAAGTTTATTTTCATTCTGCTGGGAGGTTTAACTATTTTAATGGGTTTTTTTCACATAGGTGTTTTATTTTCTTCTCCAGTTGTTCTACAGTTGCTTGTGCATTACTTTTTCACTTTTTTCCTTCCTTGTTTATTTTTTCCACCAAGATCCTCTCTTGGCATTACCAAATAATGTCCTGTCCTTCAGAACTCTTTAATTTTCTTTTTCTCAACATTTCACCACTGGCAGATTAATCAGATCCCTCATTTTCTAACAGTTTTTCATGCTTTGAGACTCATTCTCATGTTCATGTATGTTTGATACTTCATCCACTTATTCAGAACAATTATTTTTAAAATTACATATTCATTAATCATCATTCATTAATGGATCTTCAAATGGCCTAATAATTTTTATTATGTTCTGGCCTTGTTCCATCTAATTATGTTACCTTGCACAGTAACTGATTCATCAGGACCATTCATTTAGAATTGGTAATTGTTCCCCAAACTCATTTTTGATGCTGTTCTTATTATGATACCCTGGATTATAATAAGCAGATATCAGCAGCCTATGAATTTTATGATTTCGTATACATATGCAGTAGTCTAGATGACACCAATTCACTTTTTCTAAAACATTTTAGCTTTTTCATTCAAAATTCATTCATACTTAAACCTACATGCCTGCATTTGTCAGCTCCAAAAGCCCATCTTCATTCAGATCAATTGCATCCTTCCCCACTAAGTAGTTTTGGAGATTTCCACATCACTTTTAAAGAACAAGGAATCTTGGTGATAATTTGACTGAAAGTTCAGCAATATTTGGAGAACCATAGACTCTCCATTCCTACTTTAGTCAATAAATGCTCATTCCCTTTATGTGTTTTTAGGATAAAGGAACATGAACGGTTAGCAAACATAAGCAAGTTAAAAGAGAAAAAAGAAAGGGAAGAACTTCTGGAGTTGACCAAGTTATATCATTTGGAAATGCAAGAAAAAGAGCAAGCAGAACGTGAACAGAAGGTTAAACGAAGACAAGCCCATCTGGTATGTTGTGAGAATCTGGTAACTAAATAGTTGGCAGTTAATTGCAAAGTAGAGATAAAAAACTGCAGCCATCCAGATATTTAGGCTGACAATTTTCATAATCCTTGAGCATAATGGGAACATAATCCAAATTATCTGGTTGCCATAGGCTGCCTACGCTAAATGAAAGAACACTTCTCAATCCATATAATATTCAAGACGTTTAGGGGTGCTGGTTTTGAATACTCTCTTGCCAAGTTATTCAGATATTTGTTTCTAAAACTGGAGAAAGAGCTGATAATGGTGCATGATCAAAGGCCTACATTTGGGGGAAGTGAGAGATTTGAGAATTCAGACATTGATTCAAAATCGAGGAATCTTTTGACAGTAATAGTAATTTCTGCCATAGATGAAATGGTGGGAAATACCGTTGAACTACAATATCCAATCTCCTGCTAGCAAGCATAAAGATAGTTTCACCTTCATGTTGGCACCTGTTTGCTTCATGTGGGATTTGATCAGAAGATAATATAATTTCTGCATCTGACTAAACTGTTTTGTGCTTTAGATTTGCTGCCAGCGGGGGGGAAAATAGCATTTAATTATATTTTTGCAGGGAGTTGCCCTGCAAATGCACTTTCTAAAATCTTACATGTGTGTGAAACGGCATGTTTTTTGCTTGCTTCTTTCTTGCAGGGGCAGCATGTCTTGCAGACTTCGTTGAAGCAGCACAAATGGTTTTAGTTCTCACTGTTTGAGTTTAGAAATGCATACTATGCTTCATGTTCTCTTTTTTCCTCCGTAACGAAAGGAAGAACTGAGAACGGCATCAGCAAATGCCATGGAGCATTAGCAGTTTTTTCCGAGTACAAAATGTATCATCATTATATCGCCGTGGTTCTTTCTTCTGGTACACCAAAAGAACTTTACCTAACTCTTTAGCTAGCATGGAGTTATTTCAAGCAGCGTTATGTTCCTGAATTTTACTTGAATTGACATCTCTTGACACATTAAGCTGTGAGATGCAAATCAGAAAAGGTAGGCAGATTGCAACGGTTTGCCTGTCTGATCTTATCAGTATGCAGGCATGTAATATAAAGGGAGAGATATTGGCTTGGTGAAGATCTGTACTGTCTTGTGGTCAAGAAAGTACATGGAAACGCTCGTAAGAAATGAGAATAGTGTGCATGGGGCTAATCATATTTTAAAGCATTTATGCTTTTTTCCTTTTGATCCTATCTAAAGCTCCTGTTATTTAAAAGGACTTATAAGCTTCTTTGCTTTCCTGCCTTTTAGTTCTGAATACCTTTCAGAATGTATTTGCTTATTGCCTTCAGTTCCTAAATTAAAGTTTTTCTCCTGGTATCCTTTCATTTTCTGGATGAGAAGATAAATTTGTTCACATCCTCCATCTTGAAATAATAAGAAAAAATACCATCAGCTGAGCCGAGGCAAGGTCACCTAATCAAAACAACTTAGTGGTGGTCATAGCAATAGCACTTAAGACTTATATACCACTTTACAGTCCTCTCTAAGCAGTTTACAAAGTCAGCATATTGTCCCCAACAATCTGGGTCCTCATTTTACCACCTCGAATGGAAGGCTGAGTCAACCTTCAGCTGGTGAGAATTGAACTACTGGCAGTTGGCAGAGTGAGCCTGCAATACTGCATTCTAACTATTGCTCTACCATGTCTCTTATAGACTCAATCTCCAGTTCTTTTTTGCCCTTCACCAGGGCAGTAGCCTCTTTTTTATCTGGCACAAAGCTTTAAGGATTAGAATCTCCCCAACCCTCCCGCACGTGTGTTTGTTGTAGCTCTTCTCTATCCTTTAGGCTTCTGCTATTATAACAATTTTAATTATTTTTTAAAAAGTCTCCATAAGTCTCTTAATTATAATTTCTCTCCTCCCAGCATTCTTGATCCTTCCTTCTCTCTACCCCGTCCCAGTCTTTTCCTTTGATTTTCCAAAATCTTTCTAAATTTGTTTCAGCATCTTTCCCTCAAGTTTGTCTTTGAGTTCTGCTTGTTGGTTTTAGAAGAATTCAAATTTTCTATCTTCATCAGAGTGAAGGATTAGGTTGAATTTAATTCTGCATGTGAGTAAGAGCTATGCTGAAAGAGTTAAAGTAGTAAACAAGAAATAAACTAACTGCATGTAGCAACAAAGCAATGCCATTGAAAGCTGCAATTCAGAGACTCTTTACCTAAGAATTGGGAGAGTGAGAGTTTGGTAATGAAGTGAACATTTAATTTTGTCTTATTATTTTGAAGGCATATGTTGCTGACCAGGTAACTCTCAGAGCTATAGAAAAGCAAAAACAAGAAGAAGAGGATGACAGAATTCGAACACATTTTAAAGCAAAGCAAGCAATGGATAAGTTGAAGAAAACAAAAGAAGAAGAATTACGCAGGTACATGAAAATAATGATTAAATTAAAATTCATGACTAAAAATAAAAGATGCATTTTTCCAGATAATGATAACGGAGCTTCCTGTAGAGATTCTATTATAGGTCTCCTTAATATTGTAAACATGTAACCTTTTAGCAGACTGAAGGCCACAAGTATACAAAATATTCTGTACTAGAGAAAAAAACATTTGGGATATTTCAAAACATTTTGTTGTTCTTCCACATCATGCTTCTTGTTGCTATCCTGGGAGCTGTTGAGAGTTTTTTGCAAATAGATCTGGAGAGTATCAAAGGATACTGGGCATAGGGCAGTTCTGAATGTTTTTCAGGCATACTTACTTCAGTTCTTTACTGAAGATGGTCACATGTATAATCTTGAAAAACCTTCGATAATCTTGAAAAACCTAAGCAAGTTTTGGGAGACCAGAAGGAAACGGTAGACTAGACTGGGAAGTTGAAAAGTGGTCCCAGAAGACAAGTGACCCATTCTTCCTTAGAGTTGTGAAGAAAACAACATGGCAGGAATGAAGCTAAATTTAATGTTGCCTTTACTTTTCAATTCATTTTATGAAACATAAAAGATTAATTTTCGGAACCTTTTAAGATATGATACAGATAATAGCTTAGATTCCATTGAGAAATTGTCTTGGAGTTCCATTCACTGAGTGCATTATTGATTCCCCTCCTGCTCATTGCTCCTTTGGGAAGTCCATGAATGATTGAGGAACTCTGAGGAATAAGGTAGTGATAGCATAAAGGACTGCAGAAGAAATGGAAATTGAATTGAAATTTATTTCACTGGTGCAAGGACCTCATGCAATCAAAGAACATACCGTCCAAAATCAGCTGCATCGGGATAGCACTGTATATGCTAACATATAAAAATGTGGAGTTGCACAAAAGTTTTGTTCAGTTAGGACATCAATATGGAGTTCCTGAATCATTTGTTTTGTTAAGCTCATTCTTCTCCAACCTTGGTCTTCCAGATATGTAAGATTATGACACTTACCCTCCTGGATATTGGCTAAGAAAGGTAGATGTTGTACATTTACACAGAGAGTATCTCTAGCGAGCATCAAATTAGGAAAGCAAACTCCTTTCCATGCTAAGGCTTTGCTGGCCTAATAAATGCCTGAAGCAAACTGTAAAGTTGTATCTCGATAATCAACCTTCATAATAAATAATTTGTGTGGGGATAGTAAAATAAAATAAACTAGCTAAGCTCATATTCTCAACAATTAGTTTCCAATCCTATCTTCTGAGCAATTGTATTATTAATTTATCAGAGCAATGCATGCTTCAGAGTGTACAAGAAAGCAGCCTGTGATTCATTAACATTTCTAGGATTGCAGTTGTGAAGGCCTGAAAACAGACACAGCTGCTTTTATGGGTTGCAGACAGATGCTACATTCATACATTCCAAAGCATATCTTCAGATTCAAATCCAAAACGCTCTAGAGCTCAATTTCATGATTTGTTTAGTAGAAGCATTATTTATTTCTGGATTAAAACCGAAGATATTTGCATTGATATATAATTATTGTACAAATAAGCAACCACTCTTCTTTGCCAAGCCACTCACAAGAGACTGGGCTTTGTAGATAATAGGCTGCACTTCACCCGTTAGTCATCTATTCTGATGGGTGAAGAATTTGTGTGTGTCCTTATTGTCATTCTCAGAATGGTGTGTACTCCTATTGCTTGAGAGACAGGTGTCTCTGTCAAATGGGGCTTCCTTCTTCTAACAGAAAATGCCTTTTATCCAGTATGAAATTTAATTAAGGTATATTTCAGACTGCCTTCTATCCGGTGTAGAATCAAAGTGATACCTCAGATTCTTGTAGTATACAAGGCAGTAAGTACTGAACCATTACAGATTAATGGAAGAGCAAAGGGAGAGGATTACTAACCGCCTTTTAGCGCGAATGAAAAAGAAGATGAGTGATGAAGATGAGCGTATTGCAAGAGAAATTGCAGAGAAAGAGGAGGAGGAAGCTAAAGAGTCCAAAGCTAAAGAAGAAAAACTCCAGGCCGATCTGAAATCCATTGCAGAACATAGAATCAACGTGGTAAGAAAAAAATCCAGGTTACTTTGTATTCTTTTTGACATGTTCCGCTATTTCATAGTAATCAGCTTTTAAAATTACACTCATCCAAGTATATAGTGTCCTGTCCTTCTGAGCCACCTTGTATAGAGCAAGTTAAATTGAAATAATAGCATTTTCTTTCAAATAGAAGCACCGAAGAAGGGGGTTACCCAGGGTATTACATAATCAGGGCAACTCTTAAATTATTTTGTAGCAAGTTACAATGTCATCAGTTTTCAGATTTTATTATTACAGGATACAGATAAGATTGTCTTATTTCAGATAAAAATGAAAGAAGAAAAGGAAAAAGAGGAGATATTGGAAGGTCAAAAAATACTTGTTGGACTGATGGAAGCAGACCGGATCTATCAGGAACTGGAGAAGGATAAGATACATAGAAATCATTGTGCAAACTTAAAATTGCAAGCAGCTCATGTCGCACAGATAGTAAGTATACATATTATAATACTTGGAAAGTATTTCAACTTATAAAATTTCTGTTCAGTCCTAGGAAGGTGAAAGGATACTTCTGTATCAGGGAAAGCTTTATTTCCAATTTGGGTTGCGCAAATACATTAAAGGGAACTTCTATAAAAGAGCAGGTTCATCATTAGTCCAATGTAGTAAAAAAAGACCATATCAGAGCAAGAGATCACAGAAATATATTTTCTTCCCCATCAAAGAACCCCAGGATTGAATTAATTCAAACAATTTATAGAGAGAACTCTACAGCACTATAAATGTTTGCAGACTATTCATACATCATTTCTAAATGGTAGTAAATTTTGATCATCTCATAGAGGGATTTTGACTGACATTAAAAATAAACAAAGCATACCCATTAAAAATAACAAGGCTTACAATCTTACTAGCAATCCATCAGAAGTCAAATGAATGACCTTGTGGGTTAAATGTCAAGACCTAGGACTCTAATACAGAAGCTTTAATTTCTCATATTTTGCATCCAAAAAGACATGAAGAATTAACAGTTTAACTTGTATTTTATTCATTTGTGCAAGAACATTTTAATTACAGCCTATAAAGCTAATTTCAAAATGCTTAAAAGCAAATTTGTTTGTAATAATATGAATTGCATTTATATGTTTGATATACAAATCGATTATTTTGCTCAATGTTTTTTATACTGCATTCATGTATTGGGCTTGGGTTCAAAGAAAAAAGATTTCCACAAGGATTAGCACACGTATACGGTATACGCTTTTAAAATGATTTTTTCCCAATACAGGCTGATAAAATAACAAGAGGAGAAAATGAGAAGCAGCAGGATGCTGAATATGTTAAACAGAAAGAACTGATTGCATTCTGCAGGGAGGAGGAGTTCCAGAAATATGCAAAGAAAATAATTGATGAACAATCTAAGACTACTCAGAATCTCTACCCACTTCTCAAAAGATTGCATGAAGGCATTCCTACTTTCAGTGACCCAGCTTATAGTGAAGATCAATATCACTGTGAGAAGCGGGCTAGTCAGCCACCCTATACAGGCGAAACAGCTCAAGAAATGAAGCTATTAAACGAACAAAAATATGATCATACCAAAGCACGATTAGGATTTACATGGTAAAAACATTTGGAAGGATAAAATAGAAATGTAACATCCTTTTCATAATCCAAAGTGTGAAAAGTAGAGTAAAAAGAAGCAAGTTCATAATAAAAATTGTAGCTCGATATAGCTGTCTTTGCAGAAAGCTCAGAAAACTACTGATATGAAACTGTTTTCAAACAGAATGAAAACTATGCAAGGTTTAAAAAGAAGAAATATAATTGTAGTGAAATTCTAATTCATAATTCTACCAATTCTAATTTATGAAAGAAATTACTTGATTATTTTAAAATGTTTGGTTGGAATTAAAATGTATTTGATCCTCAGTAGCATCCTTCATTCTTCCATTGACACTTCCCTTATATTACTGTGTGATTTATACCTGATTTTCTACTATAACAAATACTCAGGATGGAACAAAATTCAGTAAATACATAAAATGCTGTCAGTCAGTCATTCAAAACCTGGCAAAAAGATATTTCTCTACAGATTTTCTAAACTAAATATTAACTCCCAAACGAAGGCATCCTACTGCCTGGGAGATACCAGTCTCTCTCATGCCACAAAGTTTGGCTTCAAAATGTCTTCTGCATATAACGACTGCACCTATTTGTAACAGAAGTGGTCTCATAGGCCCAAAGTCTTGATGTTTAATACCATTACCTTAAATAGTGCTGAGTAAGCAGTAGATCATCAGTGCAGATCTTTTGATAAAACTGTAATATGATCCCAGAGCCTCATAGTAGTTAGGCTAATTGCAATATTTTGCAACAATTTTCCAAGGGTAGCCTCATGCAGAGTGGATTGTAGTATGGATGTGATACCTTGTCAGCTTTGACCAACTCAGGTTGTGCATAACTGTTGCTGTCTGTAAATTTCATTTCAATGGAGCATCTAGTAGTCCCAAATGATGAAAGTTTCTTTCGCAGAAAATACAATCCATCTAAAATGGGCTAAAGCTCAATCTGAGTCCAATAGCACTGCTACTTTGCCTGGATCAAATTTTAGCATGTTTTCCCTCATTCAGCCCATTATTGAACAGGCAACCTCAATGAAACAATGTTATCTGAACCATTAAAATATTTTTAATAAAAAAGTTGAAAGCAATGTACTGGGAGAAACCAGTGTATTTTAAAATTTGAGTAAAATGGGATGTCCACTAATGCTGTACGTTGTCCTTTGATTATTTTCTGTCAGTATGACAAAATAACTTACGCAACAAACATAAGTTTCTAGCTGTCTCTTACAAGATAAACACTCCTTCATGACATTTGCTAACAATCAGATTTAGAAGAAAACTTACTCTGATTTTTCAGTTGGCTTTCAGCTGTTTTTTCACTTTAAGAGTTCTTGGGGTATTCATTCATCTTACAGTCTTCCATTTTATTGTTGGTCTTTTTTTAAAGACTAGTTGCTAAGTTGGAAAAAAGGACTACATTCAAATGTTTCAAATTGCTACTAACCTATTCCAGTTCACCACAGTCAACATGACTCCAGAATCCAATCAGAAAAATATATATTGTCCACCTGCAAGAAAATGTCCTGTTGAAGACCAATTTAAAGATTGATGGTATAGTCCTATTAATGCCTACTTATAAAATAAAGCCCATTTAATTCAGTTTTATTTTTACTTATTAGACTAACAACCTGCAAAAGTCTAACTATGCGTAGTTGTAAGTATGAAAACAAAAAAGTAGAATGAGCATAGCAACGTCAAGCATTTTGCTACACATAGATTTTCCTTCATGAGCAAGTATCTAAAGCACATCTCTCCTTCAACAATATCAACTATGGTGATAAAAAGAGTATAAAAACAGCTTTAAGATTCTCAAAATACTTTTAATATACAAGTTACATGTTCCATATGAAGCATTCACATTTTCACATCTTTCCCAGATGAGAATTACAAACTATAAAACTGTCCAAAAGCATGATTTTTCTACTCTGCAGGCAAAACCAACAGAGTTATGTTATCCAGAAAAAGAACCTTTCAACAAATTGACCATACACCCCTGCAGACTGCCACTTGGTACAGTGTTGACTAAATACAAACTCATCATGGTTCAGTTACTCACAGTAAAAAATACATTTAAGTGAATACACCAAAATTAACATACATTTCGTCTTTGCAGTTTTACAGAAGTATATGCAAAAGAGGCTATATGTAATTAAAAATAATCAAAACTTCTACAAACATGCACTGCATGTTGCAAAATCTATAACCGACTTTTTAATCAGTTATTGCAATCATTTTGAAGTCCCCCCCCCCCCAGTGTGTTCTGTATCTTTAGAACTCTGACTGCAAACCTTTATTATCCCTTTGAGATATAGAGACAAAAATGGTGAATCTAAAATTCCCACACTGCAGACACTAGGTCCAATGGGCCCATCTTGCTACTGTCCTATGAGGAAATAACTTGGAGAAGGCAAGCAAGTCCCCATATAATAAATTTCCTGCTTTTCCAACTAATATTTGTGTGAATTATTTGAAAACCTATCTGCTTCTGCTGAAAGCAGGAATTTCTTTTTTTATGACATACAACTAAAATGCTTGTTACTGGCTTTCTTAATTTTAAAAAGTTTGCCATGTAAACAAACTTATCAGTCTTATATTATTAGCCTTTTGCCTGTGCATCTTTATTTGCTTATACAACCGAACATTATGTATTTGTTCCATCAGTAATCCGTATTGTTAAAGAGTTTTTATTAAAAGATTTTACCTCAATTAAAAATACAATCAAAGAAAAAAATATATAAATGTGAAAAAGAAAGAAAAGAACATTATGGTAAGTGCCTTCACAAAACTACATTTGGATTTTTCTATAACAAGATGAAAGCTTGTTATAGAAAACATTCGATAAGGAATGTTGAAGACTAAGCTCTAGTAGTTTAACTGAGAAAGAAGACATCTGCAATGGCAAGGGGTCATGTGGCCTAGGCAAGCTGTTGAATGAGCTACAATGAATGAACCTCTTTATTCTTCCTGGTTTCTGTGCAATCCCCAGCATATGGGAAAACAGGAAGATTCACCCAGAAGCAGAACTCATCCCATTTGAAGAGAGCATCTGCTTGAACACACATAGACATATTCAAGACGTAAAGCCTGATCAGTTTGGATGGCTTCAGTCAAATCACTCGATCCCTTTTCTACCAATACGCAGACATCCTGATAAAAACTTAATGTACAGGAATACTATTTTCATCAAGCCTGTAACTTAAATGGGACGTACATTCCATCTCAGACAGGAAAAATTAAATTTCACTGTAACTTTGGGAAACAATCGAGAATAGACAGGCGGAGATTTAAAAGGCCTTCCATAACCGTTTTACAAATGGGCGTGCAGAATCAGCACAGTGATAGAATTTTCCTCAGGCTTTATATTTCCAAGGGTAAAAAAGGCTTTTGCCTAAACTTGTCTCTGTGGGCTGCATGCTTAAATTGGGGTCTGATACTTTCCCATATTTATCTAATGGTAGAAAAGATGGGACTTTTTAAAAAGACTTTCAAAACTAAGTAAGCATGACAGAGGCCCGTTTTTCAAGGTCAGGAATTCTGCATTTGGAGAGCAACTTTTTGACATAAGCCCTAGATAGGTGAAGAACCCATTTCTCAACTTTAGTATTAGATGAAGAGTCAGAATGGGTGAATAAGAATCATAGTAGGTGTCATCTTTCACATCAATCTCTATGAAAATCAACCAAATCCCAAGGACACTGGCAATATAGCAGGCAACAGAAATCTGACACCTCTAAGATCATTGCCAAAAACACCAGGGTAGAAGTTATGCAAGTAGTTATCAAGGTGAAAAAATGGAAACGAATCTGCAGCAACACATTCACAACCCTAGCACCTCAACTCTGTTGTGGACACTTAAGTTGTTGCTACCAGTGAGACCTTGTTAACCCATTAAGTATCTTGATCCCTGAACTGACCTATATATAGCAACACCAAACTGGCTTTGGGAAATAGGATTTATCTTTCTTTTTGTGCTTTCCTATCTGAAAAGCGAAGTAACTCAACTGCCTTCGTGAAATTTTAAACTCTTCCAAACTTAAGAGAAAGGGCAATCTAGAAAATATTTGTTGATAAATGATGACAGGACTTTGTGGTATATAAGGATTACAGTTTATCAGTAACAACACAACTTTAAAATACAGTGAATGACATGACTAGTGTAACACAAACTCCTCACATATATGAAGGGCTTCAATAATCGAGGAAAGATTCTAGAACAGGGGTGTCAAACTCATTTTCACCGAGGGCCACATCAGCGTAATGGTTGCCCTCAAAGGGCCACATGTAACTGTAAGACAGTATAAATGTAACCAAATGTCCTAAAGACAATCGGAACTTTGTAGCTCTCACGGGCCACATAAAATGACGTGGCGGGCCACATTTGCCCCGCGGGCCTTGAGTTTGACACCTGTGTTCTAGAAGATGAAATAGCATCAAATTACTTCTGAGCCTGAACCTGTGAATTGCTGCTGCAGTGAAACAGCTCAATGTATTAGGTCAGGGATGTCCAAACTTGTCAACTTTAAGACTTGTGGACTTCAACTCCCAGAATTCCTCAGCCAGGTTGCAGGACCTCAGCACCAGTTCCAGAACACCTGCCATCTATTTTGTGTGTGTGGGAGCTACAATGGTACAACCAAAACATTTAGCTAGGGTGAAACTGATGAACACAAACATGCATAGTCAAAAGATGCCATATTTGGGGTTACCATAGTAAAGCTGTTCCAGATCCCTACGTTATCATAAAAACAATCTCAGGACTTTTCTATTGCACGGCAGAATTCTATGATAGAGAAATTCTTCAGTTCACATTTTTAATGCATACCAGCATCAAGATTTCTTAAACCATTATGTGGGGAAAAAAATGCAGCTACTTCTGTATCTGTACTTCACTGAATTCTGAAATGCAGTTCTACAATCAAATAAGTATACAAAAATGCATACACATTTGTGAAAATGCCAAAAATGCACATTAGGTAAAATTGCTTGCAAAAATATTTATACTAGGCAAAATTACTACAAAAATACATATATAATCAGGAAAAATGTGTACATTTTCATGTACACTTTAAAAATGTGCAAATTGATATAGAAATGGGATAAAAGACTCTTAAATCTCAAAGACTTAGCAAATATGTCCTTTCTTCAGTTGCATGTTATTTGTTGGTTTAGGCCTGCATCATCACTCTTATAAAGCACTATAGTACATACAGGTGAATGTTGGGGTCTTGATGTAATGCATTAAACATTGATTATACAGAATATTTTTTGAAGGAAGATGGATGGATTATATTTATGGACATTGCACACAACAAAGAAACAACCATCAAGTTTAAAGAAAGACAATCAGTCTTGCTAATAATGCCATAAGGGTGTTCCAATCCAAATTTCGGATCAGTCATTATGCTTAGCAATGACTCATTATTAAATTGTAAATTATGGCCTTTCAACTACAAGAAAGAAAGACAGATATAATACCAGACTAAATTTTATTCTATCATAGGTACTGGGCAACTTCATGAAGTTTTACATAAATTTGACTATTAATTTTAAAATAAATTGAAGACCTAGGGAATGTTATCTGTAAGTGTCATGCATATGACAAGTTTCTACGACATAAAAGCCAAGTATTCCTCCAGCTATTTTATTACAGATCTGTTGCTTCTGAAACAGGTAACACTCTTCCCCTTAAGTACAGCTCAACTTTTAATGACCAATAGCCACATAATTTTTAGGCAGCAATATGGAAGTGTCTGCTACTGTATTCTTCCAAAAGATTTTGGTGACAAATCAAAGCTACAAACCTGGTTTAATTTTTTAAACATATATTTTTAAATTACCCTTAATAGCATATTAATTTATCATTTTAACCTTCGTTATGAAGGAATTTCAGTTGTGGAACAACCACTTCAAACTAATTGGCCTTTCATGAAAATTAGCAACTGTAATTTTGTACCTCATCACAGAAAACAAATTAACCACGCACTAACACTTTAAACCTAAATATTTTGGTTTCTACAAGGAAGAACATGGTAAATATAACAGTATTTTCCTCTAAAAGATTATTGAAAGGATTAGGAACATTTTTACTCTACAGAGATTATCATTATGTATCTGATAGGATCTTTATACACTTAAGAGGAATAATCTGATTGATTACATTTAAGCTGAACATAATTTTCTACGATTGTCTCTTGTCCACTTCTTTATTGGGCAAGTAAACTAATTATTTCAACTTTTTTAATAAGAAAACTCAACTGAAACAGTAAAATATCTGATCTTGTATTTAATATTATTGCAGTAGTTTGGGTAGCAACTGCCTGTATACTAAAGTAAAACTCAAGTTTTAAACCAGGTTATCATCTTAATTTAAATATTCAATCTTAAAATACCATGGAAATTCTTTTCCAGGTTTGCATTATCTAACTGTACTTGATGATATTAATATAGGCCATGATTAACACTGTACTACATATTCTGCAATTTGTAAACATGGCCCTGTAAAAGGGGAGACCTATGCAAGATCTGAGTGATGACAGAAGATCAGAAGATATGT
>JAOYMU010000001.1:22461664-22485733 GCA_025802295.1 Psammodynastes pulverulentus
AGATATGTGTAAAAAAAATTGCAGAATCCATTTTTTCCACTAGGAAGCAAAAAAAAACCCTATTCCTATTTCTGACTACGAAAACAAAAGAGTACAGATGTATTGCGTAGTAAATAAATACTACTTAATAGCAGAAGCATGCACTGCTCTTATATTTGGTTAAAACAAAGAGGTGAACAGTATTTGAATCTATAGCAGGAAGGTGCTTCCAATCCAGTATGAGCGTGACACAGGTATAGCAAGCACCCCATGCTAGATCAGAACCGCATTGCCTACAATGGATCTGAATACTGGTCCCAAATGAGAACAATCCTAAGTCCATGCCCAGACAATCTCATGGCTGCCCTCCTGAAAAGATCACAGGAAAAACATCTTGACCGCTTATTAGTTATCAGGTTCACAGTATCACAAAAGGGTTTTTTTTTTGTCCATATACATATATAAAAATTAACAAATTCAACAATCTGATTATACTTTCCCAAAAAATTTATATCTATGTACATCTGAACTAACATAAAACTTGTTCTCATTTTTCTTCTCATCGCTAAATAAATCTGCAAGGTAAGGGAACAAATTGAAATCTGCAGCACTGGTATGAGAATGCAGTACATTTATTATAAACAAAGAAAAGGCGTACAGTGTTTTATTCCTGTGAATAATCTGATGAATATATCTAACTTTTGTCATTTCTTCTTTATTCTTTGTGGCACTTTTTCTTATCTGTTATGAAGCTTTAGAAAGTAAAATTAGCATATACTCTATCTTACTTATTTCTCATCCAACAACAGAAATGTAAGCTACATTATACATATTTTAAATGTATATTAGGATGTCCTGGGATGCACCCAATGGTTCCTTTTTTCTGTCAAAAAGGGCTTCCTCCAAGCAATTGGAGGTGGGAGTAAAGATTCAACTTTTGTCAATTCTCTTAAGCAGCACCATTTTCTATGTGATGCTGCATGTTGTTCCAGAAAGCCCCTCTATCTGCAACAGCAGTTTTCCAAAGGGAATTTTTGTTGATAGAAAAATGTGGTACCTTTGCAATAGCTAGCACTCAGGAAGGATTACAAAATTATGAAACAGATTTCTTCCTTATAAATTCAGTGAAGCCAGATTTTATTTCTTTCTGAAAGAACTTTTCTCCTTCAAACAAACTGCAAATTTAGAGAGGAAAAGATAGCCAGACAGCATATAAAATGCACTCCCACAGTTAAGCATGACTTTTCTATAAATTCATTATCAGGACCATATAAAATCAACTATTTCTGAAATAATTGCTTTATAGAAAGTACTTCACTTAGAATAACTGTTTCAAAGATCAAAGTGATTAACCTTTTCCTGAAAGGGACAACAATGAAATATAACAGCAATGTAACAATCTGAGTAACATATTCAAACCGTAGAACATTCATTCTCCTTCACTTGAATGTTCTGTCTTTATATATGCTGGTTTCGTTTATTAATTATAATCCTGTAGAAATGTTAATCTAATTTAATATTAACACGTTATCTAAGATGTAAAAAGAATTTGATTCAAAGATGTTTGTAATTTCAGACCAACCGACCAATGTGCAGTGTGCTTCTAAATTAAAGTTAAAATTAAACATACAGTATGCTTCCATCAGGGAACATAGAAATAGGATACATAAACTATGAAATATTAAAACACAGCACACCGTATTACACATAAAACTTGTTTTTCCATTTCAAGTTTATTAAAACTTTAGCAGTACAAATGATCCAGATTGTGGATTATCAAAAAAACCAAACTGAAGTCCACATTTAAAAAAAAAATGTTCCCCAACATGTCTCTAGAACCTAGAAGCAGAGTGGAAACAATAAGTTCATAAACTCATCCATGCCTATCTTCATCAGTCCCAGCACTTGATTCATGATCGGATTTTTTCTCTTTGCCATGGGCACGATCTCTCTCCTGATATTTTGATTTTTGGTTGGTCTCTTTTTCTCTTGAAGAACGAGATCTGTCCCTTTCCTTTTCTTTACTCCTCCGGGTCCGGGAGTATGACCTTTTCAATTCTCTGTCCTTGCTGCTTCTTCTTTTCTTTGAGTCAGGACTTCTATCTTGATTTCGACTGGATTTTTTGCTTTTATTCGTCTCGGAGCTACTGCTGTCATGGCTTTTTGAGCGCATCTTTTTCCCAGTATCTTCCTTTCTGCGAGAACTTTTGTACTCTTGATCCCGATGCCTGTCTTTACTTCGACGTTCTTCCCTCTCAGAGCTATGGGATTCCTTCCGCCTTTTGTGGTCTTTCTCCCTGGACCTCTCTGGTGTGCCTCTTCTCTCTCTACTCCTTGACCTTCCTCTTCTTTTCACTTCTTTATCTCTGTGTTTGGAATAATCTTTACTTCTGCTGCGGTCTCGTTCTTTACTCCTGGACCTGGCTCGCCTGCCTCGCTCCACACTTCTGCTTCTCTCTCTGGCCTTATTATTGGAACTATGTTTGTTTTTAGGCTGCTCACGTTCCCTGCTTTTTGAGTGTTCCTGTTTCCCCCTCTCTTTACTTTTGGTATGATTCTGGCTATTACTTCTAGATCTTCCCCTTTTATTCTTCTCCCTGCTTTTGCTCCGTTCTCTGCCGTGAAAGTCATTATATTTTTCCTTGTCTTTTTCTCTGCTTCTCGATCGCCCTTTTTTATCTTCGTGTTTACTGTATTTTGAGTCTCTTTCTTTACTTTTTGATATCTCTTTGCTTTTGCTCTGGCTTTTGGATCTAGCCTTTTTTTTGGCTTTGCTTTTGTTATGCTTGTCCTTATCTTCTTTCTCAGAATTCCTCTTTGTCCCTCTGTCTTTACTGTCAGGTTTGGGATCTTTGGGCTGTGTTTCTTTTTCTCCTCTTCTATCTGGACTTTCAGAACCCTCCCTGTGGTCAGATATTTTCCTTTCTTTTCCTCTCCCTGGGCTTTTTTGATTTGCAGCATCCTTCTTGTTTTCATTAATTTCACTCCTTCAAGACAAACAAGCAAACAAACAAACTTGAACATAAAGCCAATGAAATAATCCCATATCGTTATGGGATGCATGCAAATGCAAGTACATTTAACATATGATAGAAAGAAGTACCTCTAAATCAAAAACACAACATACTATTCCAGAACTCTGCTGTATGAGTCAAATGTGACATGACAGAATGAGAAGGCCTCTAAAAAATGTTGTGGAAGAATTTCCCACAAGCGGAGAAAGAAAGTACACGTACTTGCTTCTTTCGACTCCTTCTATACTTGTTTTAATTTGAATTTAAGCAGATTATTAGTTTTTCTTTCTTTTTCTTCCAACAAGATAGTACATGAGCAAAATAGAAAATGGGAAAACAAACTATTTACAGGAGTTTCATTGCTGCGCTGACTACCAAGTTACTTATAAAGTTAAAAATCTAATAAAATAAATAAACAGTACAGAAATGGCTAGCGTTTTGAGTGCATCTTACTTGTCTCCTTTTATCCATCTTTCTCCACTTGATACTCTCATTCTTTGGGCTCTCTGCATTTCCTGTCTCCAGTGTGGAGGAGTCTCACTGCGTCTAAAGCGATCCCTCGACCTGGATCTTGAAGGTGTCCGGTACCGCTTTGAATACAGGAGGAAAAATTAGCTAAAACAAGATGTGGATCTTAATTTGTACATACGTTTGATTGTAAATTACATATTTAAAAACATAATAAAACCTTCATCTAATGGATCATTTGGGAATAAGAATTGTTTGTTGATGCAATGTTCAAGTGAGATAAATTAACACAATTGATACAGAAAATGTTAATTAATACTTATGCAAATAATATAAATGACATCAAATGTCCCAACTGCCACGGAAACAATAAGCTTTCTTGGTGAAGATGACATCTGATGTAAAATTTTATCAGTTGCACCCGAAGAATTGTGGTTTTTTAATATAAACATTTATAGAATAAAATTAATTTCATTGTGCAGCTGAATTTTTAAACCGAAGTTCAATGCTCACTGAAAATAATACAGCAATCTAACAATACAAATATAAAAAGAAAAAAATGCATTAAATACAAAAATGTATTTAAAAAAATAAGGGAAAATAAAAAATTTTAAACATCCATATTAAATACTTTTCAAATCCACATTTGTACAAATGGAGCTAATCTATTGCTAAACTTTATTTATACAGTATAACTAAGTAGAGATCAAATAGTGTAAGCAATCTTTAATGAACAGAATTCTTAACTTTTACTGCTATATTAATTTTTCCTTCGAAGTGATTTCTCACTTTTAAATACCTGTCTTTCAGTTTTCCAGTGCCTTGCCATAACTTTTGCATCTAACAACAAAAGGAATTAACTTCTTGTGTGTTACTGCATACTGAATTTTGGTATGCAGAATGTATCAAATCTATGTTATTTAATAAATTATATTATCTTCTTTTTGAGGTAATATTACTTTTTTATAATTCTCATTTGAAAGAAGCCAATTAATAAGTTTATTGTTTAATTTAAAAATTATTTTTACTAGAGCTATGCCATACCTCAGTTGACCTCAGTTCTAAACATTTGGTCCTTGAAACAGAAATAAAAGACTTTAAAAATTGGGTTCCTTGGGAGTAAGGATTATGGGAGAGTCAGGAACTTTTCCTTAGCAAATCTTTGTCCCACAAAACTAGTGAACACTGATGAGTTTTGTGGGAATCTTCTAATGGCACTATATAACAGCCTTGGCAGAAGGCAGTCCATTACCGGAAAATGGAACAATTAGCAATAAAACACGTTTGATTGTAAAGGAACCCCCATGGGAAGACTAATAAAACATGCATCCCAATTTAAGGTCAATATTTTGACACAATCTCAGCTATATGCTAACCAACCTGCAAACAAATACAGGCAGTCCTCAACTTATAGCCACAACTGAGTCCAAAATTTCTGTTGCTAAATGAGACATTTGTTAAGTGAATTGTGTCCCATTTTACGACTTTTCTTGCCAAAGCTGTTAAATCAATCATTACAGTTGTTAAGTTAGTAACACTGTTGTTAAAGTGAATCTGGCTTCTCCATTGATTGTCAGAAAGTAGGAAAAGGGGACAATGCACAGGACTCCGGGACACTGCAACCATCATAAATTTGTGTCAATTGGCAAAAAACTGAATTTTGACCATGGTGTGCTGCAACGTGCAACAGTCATGAATGTGGAAAGTAGTCATAACTCACTTTTTTCAGTGCCGTTGTAACTTTGCACAGTCACTAAATGAACTGTTATAAGTTGAGGACTACCTGTATTGCTTTCAGTTATGGCTTGATATCCAAATTTTAGCATGATATATAAATGCAAAATGCTGGTTTTGTTTGGTAAGCCTACTGGCTTTGGTCTAATAGATAGATAGATAGATAGATAGATAGATAGATAGATAGATAGATAGATAGATAGATAGACAGATAGATCAAACTGCAAAAAGCAAACATACCCTTGGTCCCCTTCCTTTTATTTTTCGTCCAGATCTTGTCACCAAGAGTCTTCTCTGATATGATGTTTGACAATTTGATGGATTACTAGAAATCAAGAAAAGAAAATCACTGCTATTTAACTATGATTTATCAATTTCTTCTATAATCACGTACTTCTGAAGATCACAAGTTGCTAAACATTTCTTTCATAAAAAAGAATTCAAATATTCAGTGGTGAGGTGATAGTAATTGTACTAATAATAATAGTAAATTCTAAGAGCCGTAATCCAGCAATATCAAACTAAAATGCAATCAATAAAGAAAATACAGATAACAGTAAGTTATAACAAGACACTTTTCTTACATTACATAAAGATGACTGCGGAACATCATGCATATGCAAAATTAATTGAAAATAGTTAATAAATATTTAAATACTAAAAATATTGTTTGTTCCTCCCTTGTAAAATGTTTTATCAACTTATGAGGCAATAAGTCCTACTGAAAGCAATGTGCTAGCTTTTATGTAATGATGCTACAATCTGTGTTAGTAATTATTTTAATTAAGGGTTTAAAAACTATTTTAGCAGTTTTATGTTGTTTTAATGTGTATTTTTAATGTGGTTTGGGAAAATTATTGTTTCATTTTTTTAAACTATACAATATTTGTTCTGACAAAAGTAGCTCAAAGATTTCCAAGAGAAAGAAAAGTCTGATCACCAGAACAGACTTATAATTGTTTTGAATCATTGTCTATATGCAGGAATACAAGTTAACATACAGTTTACACAGATCACAACTCTGCGGTTATTATGTCAGTCTCAAACACACATTAAACTTTACTTTCCCCAAAGGTTAAGTTCAACCCAATTAACATATTGTTTTCTATTCACTACAGTTAAGATATAGTTTTAGCTCAAGTGAGCTGATTTGTAGTATGAAGTAAAACTGAACATCTCACTGCAAACTCCCTAAGCAGCAAATATTTGTATATAGCTTATTTTTTAACTGGATCTGTTGATATTCTAGGAGATTAGTATACGTAAAATCTAAATGAATTGCTGGTTTTCCATATAGAGTTATATTTCTCTATTCTGTTTGATCTGGCTTGATATTTTGGTAATTGCATTGCTTTGCTTTCGGTGAGGTGGGCAAATGCAATATTCTGTGTATTGCATTAGGCATTTCCTTGTCCTGTGAGTCAAAGGTCATTCATCCCATTCTTCAATAAGAACAATCACCCTGGTTGCTGTCAGATTTGGTGGGGGTCTGTTAACATGAAATGGCTTATCAGTCTACCATACACTTTCGGTGACAAGTGCCAGGCTAACCCTAACAAAACTGCTCAATTGAACAGCCCAGTGGAGTGTGGGTTTGCTAAGAATGAGCTGTGGGCTGGGTGTCTGCAACCTCATCTTTCCAAAATTAAGAATCAGAATATTGTGGTATATATCAGAATATAACCACTGTGCTAGGCGATAGGAATTACTGTTCTGCTTTTATTAACCCTGATTTATGCTAAGCATACTAAGAGGATACAACCACTTTAATAAATAAGAGAGAAAAGCAAGGGACAACTTTCTCTAGTTGTTAGGTGCACAAGTGTTGATCTGTTACTATTGTGACAGGAAGAAACGATAAGAGATATTCTATACCAAATAACTGGATACTGTTGCCCTTAGTATTGGCAACAAAATTGGCAAAGTGATAAATTTGTAGATTAGTTCAGAATGGTTTCCATAACTATTTATCTACTTGATGTCATTATTTTGCCATTACTGTATATTATTCTACTTTATATTATAGTTTCCACTAGTTTGTGATCTTAATGTTTACACACAGATCTTACTATATTAATATCTTGCTATTGTGTTGTTAAACCTTTTTTCAAAAATCTTACCTTTCCCTTTCTTTTTCTCTGTTCTTTGTCTCTTTTTCTTTTTCATCTACCTTGGGAGGACTTTTCCTCATCAAAAATCTGTTTTCTGGAACAGGAGGAATTTCTTCTGGACGGACTGTAGAAAGTGGTTGTTGCAATTCAGGTTTTTCTGCTTCAGTCTCACTAGCTGAACTTAAATTTATAAAAAAAGAAGATATTTATCTGTACTTTTAGAATAATGTGTTAAGTTTTCAGATGCCAAACATATTTCAAATTTACTATAGTTTAGATATTTGTGTCGGAAAGTGGCAAAATATTTAATATTTTAATTTGAATTGTGCTGGTTTTTCTTATGCTTTGCTGATTCTAACGACAGGGTTGAATATGAGGACATGCTTTTTTTGGCCTTTTTACTAACATAGCAACTTTAAAAAATACTCCTCCTATTGTAAATTACTGAACAAATATAAATGAACAGATTTAATCATGCCTACGGATAGTTTCTCAGCTGCTTAAGTGGAAATGGATCCACACTACAAAAGTCTCCAGGTTATGACCCTCCAGCTTACAAACAACCCCTAGTTACAAACAAGCTGCCTGCAGTACTCAAAATGGCAGACGGCCAACCAGCAATGAGATCCGACTTAAAATGGCAGGTGGCACTTCTCCCTGCTAACTGAAAAACCGCTAAAGCCTTGCAGTATCTTCATGAGCATTTGTTAATATATTGCACAGCCTGTTTTCACTGGTTCCTGAAAGCACTGCACAGCTCAAGAATGTTGTCTGTCATTTTGAGTCATGTCCCACTCCAGTTTTTCTCTATTTGACTGGCAACAAGATCCAACTCAAATGGCAGACATTACTTTACCCCCATCAACTGAAGCATTGCTGAAGCAGCGCAATGCCTACATGAGCATCACAAAGTAATGCATGGATTTTTAATATACAGGTAGTCCTTGGCTTACAACCACAATTGAGCCCAACATTTCTGTTGTTAAGACATTTGTTAAATGAACTTTGCCCCATTTACAACCTTTCTTGCAACAGTTGTTAAGTGAATTTGGTTTCCTCATTGACTTGGCTTGTCAGAAGTTCTCATAACCTTGGAACACAGCAACAGTCATAAATATGAACCAGTTGCCACGCATCTGAATTTTGATCACATGATCATAGGGATGCTGGAAAGGTCATAACTGAAAAATGATCATGTCACTTCTTTCAGTGCAGTTGTAACTTGGAATGGTCACTAAACAAAGTGTTGTAAGTCAAGGACTACCTGTACTGCACTGTCTGTTTTCAGGGGTTCCTAAAAACATAGTATGGATTCATTAGTTCCTCAGCTTGTATAAGAATGGCATTCGCCATTTTAAATTGTGCTGGGCTTCCGTTTTTTTCTTATTACACAGTAAGTCAAACATGTGACTAAATAGCTTGTTCTAGTTTACATACAAATGGACTTAAGGTAACTTAGGAACGGAATTTGTTCTTAAGCTGGGGACTTGCTGTTTTATAAAACCACTGGGTTGACTTCCTAGCAATAGAAGCATTGTCCTCCAAGTATCTCAGATTTCATCCTAAAATGTATTTTAAATCATTATGACTGTGGATACAAAAGAAATCTGTTTGATAAAAAAACATATAAAGAGATTTATTTCAGAAACAAACTAACTGAAATTGACAATGGAAAGTGTATCTTTAATTCCTTCAAATTATTCTGTGTTACATTTGTTGCAATAATAGTGCAGGAAGAAAAATAGAAATTTTTTCATAGAAATCTTCCCTCTGCTCCATGTACCTCTTTTTGCTTTTTTTCCTCTTTTTCTTTTCTTTCTTATGTTTTTTAGAGGTTTTTTTGTGTTTCTTTTTCTTTTTCTTTGTTTTTTCTTCAGCAGCACTGTCAGATTCAGTTGACGAATCAGAAGAACTTTTTGAATCACTTGAACTTTCTGAATCACTAGATGAAGATAGCGACTTGCGTCTTTTCTTCTCTTCCTTCTTGGCTTTAAATGAAACCAACAGAAAAACCTTTACTGTCTAAGTGTAAAAAAAATACTCTTCTCCTATCTTCTCCAGTTTTTCCTTTAATTTCCAAATATTAAAGAAATAAGTTATTTCCCAAGCATGATTTTTCATATATGAAGATGCTAAATATTAAGAAATGTTTTAATTAAAGCAATATTAAAGCAAGTAAGTTATTTCCCAAGCATGATTTTTCATATATGAAGATATAAATATTAAGAAATTCGTTTTAACTGTAATCACAGAGTTGCAACTGTATCATCTTCAAGCAGAAATAAACCCAAGTCTAAAGATTCTCAATAAACAATTTTAACAATGGTGCTCTCCGGAGTTTAAAGCATTAAAATAAGCCAAATAATTAATTTCTACAAAAGGTGATTGGAAAACAAAATATTAAAGCGAACTGTTTTTCTTTGTGGCATTTGCAATCTGAAACGGAAATAGCAGACTATTATTAAAAAGGTATTTTAATTTTACCTTTAGATTTTTGAATTAGTTCTCCACAACTCGTTATTCGCACTTCTGCATACGGTTTACTAGATGCATCTGTCTTCTGATTTTCTATTTCTCTTACAACTTCTTGCCCCGAAATTACTTGTCCAAAAACAACATGATATCTAAATGAGTGAAGCATAATTTAAATAAATGACTGACATTTGTATCTCATTGAAGAATTCAGCAGAATTTTCCAATTACAAGTAAGAGACAAAAATACATACCCATCAAGATGAGGGGTAGGCTTAGTTGTTCTTTAGATGACACCGGGGCAAGAATTTAATAAAAAAAGGATAATATTAGTATCGAGTTAAGAGGGAGAGCGAGCGAGCACAAATTCGGTATATTATGACAGAAATGACAAATATGAGCAAACCACACTAAATATTGAACAGCAATGTCAATACATTAAAATTTATATACAGTTCTGATTATTACTGTAACTGTACCTGAAATTCAAAAAATGTTTAAACAAATATATTCTACGTAGCCTAGTTTGGCCGAGGTAGTATACTTTGACAGCAGTATACAGTATATGGCATGAATATTCAGAACACTTCTGAATAGAAACAATTTCTTTCACCTAATACTTTATACTATAAAACAGGCTAAAGTAGAACATTTCTTCCAGGCATCCAATTTCTGTTTGAGGAACGTTTTTATATGGAGACACTTTCAATTACCTGAGCCATCATTTTTGCAATACAGTTTAGACTCAGGTTCTTTTGTCAACCATGCCATAGCTACTTCTTGTTAATAAAATATGCTATGTAATTCAGTTTCAATAATACAATACTACTGAAGCATTTGGTTTTATACCAACTGATTAGTTCTGCAAATCTCTTTAAACTTCTTTAGCACTGAGCAAATAGGGTACATTCATTTTTGAAGAAGCAGCTTTTGTTTAATATAAAATTGAAAATAAAGAAGTAAAGACAAAGAAATTTTTTTGAAGATACTACAGTCCTCAATATATTATTGAACCAATAATTTTAATTAATTGCAACTGGTAAACTTGTAGCCATTGAGTTCATATTGGAACTTATTACATATTTAATATTTAAAAATTAATATATTTTTACTTTTTATTTGTTATAAAATTCAGTTATTTCATTCCCTCGGATAAGATGGACGCTTTCCTTCCTCCTCCTGAGCAGACATTAAAGACTTATCAAGGAGTTATTCCCATTCACCTGCTAAACTTCTGACTATACTTAGAAACAGAGGAAATCTGCTAAACACAGATATGCCCTTAATTTCATAATGAACAGAATTGTAAAAATAACATCTTTGTTATGTCTGGAATATTCAACAATACTACTTGTAAATAAATGTTACCTTGCTCTGACAATGAGAGAATATATACATAATCATTATCCATTTTCAGCTAGTATCACTATTTAGCCCTTAAAAACCTCAGTCATTTACACATTAAATGGTTTTTGTTAATGCAGGCACTGATTAAGTTGCAACCATTCAGCTCTTACATTGCTAAAATACTCTACATACAGCTCTTTTTTTGAAATATAAAACTGTAATAGCTGTCCCTATTTCACGGGAGATTTTGATTCTAACAGAGTATGGCTATTTGTAATTCTATTTATTACTTCCACTTTGGAACAGAATAAAACAGATAGATACATCATTTAACTGTGAGTGACCTTAACTTAGTAATTAGAGGGAATTACAGATAAGGTGTTTGTAAGTAGAAGAAACATAGTAAAGAAACTGTAGTAGTACAAAAAACCCAAAAACATAAGGAAAAGTTTACTATTACCTATATTTCCACACTAGCAACAATGAAGTGTTCTATGGCACTTTGCATTATATAGTAAACTTCCATGAGTTTTATCTGGAATATGTTTTTAATGATTGTATGGAAGAAAATCAGTGGTTAGTTGCAAGTTGAAGGAAATACTATATTGGGGAACTGAGATTTCATGGAACGTCTATTAATATACTTACTGTTTCTGATTTTTCTCTCCCTCAGAATTATAATGGCTTCGCTAGCTTGTTTTGATCTGCTTGCGAAGTTAAATGCCAGGAGGATTAACATTTTCTCTCTCATCCCTAAATATGTTTTGGTAGGAATTCTGACCTGCCATATATAATCAAGACTTGGATGGTGAAGGATTAATCTCTTCAGAGGTGCTCTCCTGTTCAGCACCCTAACGGATTATAAAGTGAAGGAGTATTCCTGTAGACTACATTCTTCAATCTGGTACCTCTATCATCTGTAACTAGAGGAACCAGAGCTGTCTTGAAATTATGGAAGTTGTAAGAATTTGTGGATCTAAAGTTCAGGAAGTCTATTTTGCAGGTTGGACATAGTAATGGACTAAATGAATTTAGTTTAGACAAGATGGTGTATATGTAGCACATTATTTTGTCGCAAGGGAACGACAGTCACATTGTTTTAGAAAAAATGTATCCCTCTTGATAGATCAAAACTGGGGAATTGTTTACTCACATTTTGTCAAGCTTTAATAATTCGCTATGGCATGAAATGTGTTTTACAAGTTTAGATTAGTAGGGTAATTATGACCCAACTGGGATAAAAATAGGGTGGCTTCATTAGCCCATATTCTGTTATCCTTTCATTTAGATTGATTGATGAATGTGTGTGCCTTCACTGGCCTTTGGACCTAATGCCAAATTTTGTTCCTGTATAAGACAGTAGAGACTGCTTATGGTTTAGAGAGAAAAGAGCACCTTTCCTAATATATTTCAGCTGGTATCATTATCTCAAGCCATGGTATTAAAGTTTTCCCTCACTTATTTATCATCTTTGGCAACTGAGCCAGGGTCACAGTCAGGCATTGTCAGTTAGACATATATCATCAAAACAGACGCTGGAAACATCACTCAGCTTCCCATGTCAGACAGCAGGAGATACACTCCTACACCAGCTATGTATCTTACCCAGCTTCATATCTTAAATCAGAAAAGAGATTTTACCTTAGCTCAGTGTAATGCTCTCCCCTCAGCACTTCTGGCTGGAGGATACAAAACGATCCAATACTCATTATGAGCCTGTCCTTGAGACTCAGTACAGATAGAAACTATCAAACATGTTTTTCTATATGTCCGCTTATATACAGAATCTTGAAATGCTCCAATTGCCCCTCTTCTGACTAGCAAAATGGGATACAATGACCAATAGTATAAGCAATGTCTACTTTCTGACATCAACCCTGAAGTAACATACAAGGTTGCCAAGTTTTGCATGGCGGCATGTAAAATCAGACAAAGAACTATTAAGAGTAATTGGATCAGCCAGAATATAGATAGTCAGAAATGGATCATTATATTTCTCAGCCACAATAGGGTTTCTGTAAGAGAGGCTTACAACTGTTAAAGCCTTTTGGATAATTTTATTGTTTTATTTACAAATATACATGTATATAGGTAGTCCTTGACTTACAACCAGTTGCTTAACCAATCACTTGAAAGTACAACAGCCCCCAAATGGTAATTACAACCCAGATCTGAAATTCTGACAGCAACGGTAATTACAACCCAGGTCTGAAATTCTGACAGCCATGTTCTTTCATGGTTACTGCATTTTGGGCACTTGGCAACTGGCCCATTTACAACTGTTTGCAGTGTCTCATGGTCATGTGACACTGATTGATGACATTTTTGCCAAAAAGAGCACTTATGTCTGATTTTCGTAAAAAATGCCCCATAGCAAAGAAATGGCTTTACTTAATGACCATGGCAGTTGCTTGAAAACCACAGTGTTCACTTTACGGTTGCTTCATGACTGCTGGAAAGTAGTTGTAAAATCAGTCACGTGGTGACCTGCTATAGGTCCATCACAACTTACAACTCTAATTGGCAGGCTCAATTACTGTCCCAAGTCAAGGACTCTCTCTATGTACATGTGTATTTGTATACTATTTCTGTGTGTGTTTGTATTTTATACTGTTATTGCAAGTTTATATTATACAGATTGCTAATTTTAATTTCTTGTTATATATTGCCTGTGCGTATTTGATTTAATATTGTTTTCTAGCCAAATTGTTTTGTCTGTTTGTAGTTTTCTTAGCTGTCCTGGCCTTGTCAATTTAGTATTGGTTATTTTAAATATTTGACTATCAATTCTCTTGCACTGTTAATGATTGAAATAAAGTTATTATCAAACTCTCCTCATATTTTATTATGGCATGTTGAGTTCTTAGGAGCAAAGAGTTCTTATTTACTCTTTACTTGTAGCTTCCCCTCCTCCAATTACACCTTCAATAGTGAAGTCCATCTGTAAGTTCCTCTACATTTAGCCATTAAGAAATATTTTTGTTATATTGTTCTTTTTAAACTTCTCTTATAGTTATGCTAATTGTGATTTTAATTTTATATACTTGGTATTTTGTGATGGTAGTTGTTTTTGCTGGGTTTTGATGTACAATACTTGAATTTATCAATAATTTCTATTTTTTTCTAATTGTATTTCTGTTTATCTTATAAGTTAGATTTCCCATAATTCTTAGAAATAGTTAAATAAAAGCATTCTCTGTTCTAAAGGTATTTATATTTTGTAAACAGAAAGTTATTCCAACAATTCAAAGTTCTTACAATTTAAATCATAAGGAACTCCAAAATGATGGAGCTAGCATGATACTTACATAAAAAACTGTGAACCATTTGTATCTTTCCCTCTGTTGGCCATTGAAAGGAGAAATTCTTTGTTGTGCTTTACAGCAAAGCTTTCATCTAGAGAAAGCGTTTGAATTACTTCAAAAATCCAAGTTATTACCTTGCACTGGCATTTTTTTTTAGCATTTTAAATTAGGATTGTCAAGCTGCATAAATGTTATCATTGCAGTGCCAAACAGTATTCAAATAGATAAAACTAAAGACAGAGATGTATACCATAATTCCCAGTTTATTGGGCAAAAACAAAAATATTATTTGATACTGTTGAACAGCATTCTCATATGATAAATGAATGCAGAAATACAATTACCGTAACTAGTAATTCATTGATCTGTTAAACAAGAACAACCTGTAAATGTCTCATTCTTATTATCCAAAGACAGATGTATTTTTGTGGGAAAAAAATTATATTTTGCTACCTGCAGTTTATAAGAGTGTGCCAAAAGTAATATGCTGTATTGCTAGTTAAAAAATACCTCATGAATAGCCCTGTTTTTTAGAAAAAAGTAATTTAGAAATTTGAAATAAAAATAAATTTCAATTACTTATGCAACATACTTGTTTGTAACATATTTGTGTCATAAAAGAGTCTTGTCTAACCTCCAGTAACAGCCTTTTAATACCATCAGCTCACATTTCTAGGAGCATGAAAAGAACTTGGATTGGTTAGTCAGAACTAGCATTCGGCCTTCTGGTTTTTACAGAGAAAGACCGAAACCAGATCCATTTATTGGTCTACTTGATCCAACTGCCAAATTAGCATTCACTTTCTGCCAAAAAAAATCTGTTTGTTAAAGACATGTCAAATGACTGGAATGATGTTTTATCTCTCTCCCCCTCTCCTCAGACATGTTAGCAACCAATGAAATGGTTAAGCTGGCCTTGGTAAAGGGAAGTTAAATGGAGACAAGATGCAAGGCTGTCACACACCTCAGGAAGAAAGGACTTACTACCTTTAGAGAAATAGAAAAAGAGGTGAGTTGGTATGCTACTGATTATGAGATCACTTGAGGCCAGACTTTTTACAAGTTCTAAAATAACTCTACAGTTTATGATCCTCATTAGGAACCCCAAAATGAACTACGATCCTTAGTGAAAATTATTTTGTAGATCCATAAAATATGTTGTTCCTAATATATTCACAACACAATGGTGGAGTTGCAGGCTAATCTGCGAAGAAATCGTTCTTACCTTCAAAAAAGCCTCCATAAATTGATTCTCCTCCTCTCCCATTTCCTTGTATGAAAAAAAACAAAACATATATCTAAGAAAATATCATGCAAGCATCCAACAGAAGATAATATAGGTAGTTCAGGATTGAACTGTGGAATCCTTAGTGTTCTCTGAGCTTCATTGTTTATTTGTTTGTTGACATTTCAATATCTGAATTGGGTAATATCATCAGTGCTAATGAGTATGGCGTTTGCTCCCTGTTTATATAAAATAATTTGCCCTGCCAGTGTTGATGGAGATGTAATTTTCTCCTTGGTAGTTTTTTGATTTTCTCCTTGGTAGTTTTTTGATTAAGGTATAGCTTTCTGCTAGATTGCTTGTCTGGTGCTAATCCCTGTTTATCTAGATATTGGTACCAAGGGTGTTGGAATTGACACCAAAGATTCCACAAACTTTAAAATATTTATATTTGAACTGAATATCTTTATACATAATATTGTTATAGAAGAAGTAACTGAATACAAGTCTGTTATTTTCCGATCCATCTAGGCAATTTAAAATGAGCATTAATAAACAGAATGAGTTCTAAATTTTCTTATATTTTTATAAATGAATTCAGATTTTTTTAAGAAGGAAAAAATGGCAATATTTT
Organism: Psammodynastes pulverulentus; assembly: GCA_025802295.1. Lineage (NCBI taxonomy): Eukaryota > Metazoa > Chordata > Lepidosauria > Squamata > Psammodynastidae > Psammodynastes > Psammodynastes pulverulentus. The sequence continues at coordinate 22,477,954 of JAOYMU010000001.1, forward strand.
AGTAACATCTTTAGCAAAGTATTTTGCTTGAAACTATCATAGAAGTTCATTCATAAACTTTGGCAAGAGACTATCATCCTGAGTTTCCCCCCACAAAAAAATAGATATCAAAATTATTTAAATACTGTAAAACGTGTATTTACATTTGAACAATTACAGGCAATAATCTGGAACAAGTAATGCCATACCTTCACTGAAGTCACCACCTTGGATCATGAAATCTTTTACAACTCTATGAAATAAACAACTTTTGTAATGAAGTGGTTTCTGGGTTGATTTTCCAATACCTTTTTCACCTACAAAGAAGAAATAATTTAATGCACATTAAACATTAATGACAGAATCTCACACAATGAAATACAAGTAAAATGTAAATCAGCTTTTGGTTGTTTTTTAAAACTCTAAATACTAAACCACCGAAAGGAAAAAAAAAGGTCGTACAGTACTAATAGTAAAAAAGGAATGTGAAATGTTTCTATATAATAGGCAAAATCCACAGTACTGTACCCATTTGTTAATCCATACAGGTAGTCCTAATTTAGCAATTGCAATTGGTTCCAATGAAATGGTCACTAAGCAAGCAACATAATACAGAGAGAAAAGGGAAGGGGGGCTGCGAAGATTACTGGATGCTGCCATCTCATTTAGATAGTTCCCTTCTGCAGCAATGCCAGTGTTATGCTCATTCTGGCTTGTCCTGTTGTCAGGCGCAGAAATTTGAACCTAAATGTATGCATTGGTTAATCCCATTTAATCCCATTGTGTTTGTAAACACTTGCTATCTGAGGCAGTTATAAATGAGGACTACTTGTATAATAAAGTGGTCTGAAACTTCAGTTAACTTATCAAATATAAGGCACCACTATTCAAGGATAGGCTTGTTTGCATTTTGTTTCAAGATAAAGGCAACCTGTCTGCAGAGTGCTAAAGAAATAGGAGAAAAAAAGCTATAGTTGTTTTTTCCTATGTGCCTCAGAATGAAAGAGTAGACTAAATAACATGCATTTAGGTTGTCCTCGAGTTGCAATCATTTGTTCAGCAACATGTGAGTGAAGGGAGGAAGATAATGGTAAGATATGGGTAAGTGTCTTCTCTAAGAACCTAAATGAAACTCAAGGGTTAGTCAGGATTAACAAAATTCCTGAGTTCCAATATGACAGTGGAGAAAAAAATTTCAGACTTAGAATCCTCCAGTTTTCCCTGTCTTTCTGACTAGAGAAACATTCAGAATTCTTTGAAAACTTTAACTAATTTAAATGGTTCCACATTTCAACACAATCCCAAGATTAGAGCCACCTGGATCATAAACAAATATATTTATACTTACCAAGTTTAAGATAAATGTGTAATATTAATTTTTTTTGCACCTTGTGACATCATTAAGGACAATTAAATCAGCATTAGATTTATATAGCAAATTATGCAAGTAAGGAAAAATATCTACAAACCTGTACAAAGGCAGCGAAAGTTCTCACATGTTTTTGGACAAACATCTGAAAATAATTCAAAGACAACTCTTCCAGCTAAAATTAAGAGGGGAAAAAAATCATTACATTTATATTCATTAACTTTAAAAAGTCAAGCTTACATGCATGGAAATAAATATAAATCAATATATAAATATAAACTTATTCTAAATCAGTTTACCTATGCATTTTCAGATACACTCAACATTTAACATTGAAACCAGCAGTCTTACCAGGGGTATTATTGATGGCTATGTCAAAAAAACAACGAGGTCTTTGTGTTTTCACTCCCATGGCTTTAGAATGTTATATCTGAAATAGAAATACAAATTATAGCATACTAATTTATTTATTAAATTTATTTGTTGTCCATCTTGCTACAGGGTAACTGCAATAACAATGATAGGCACGGTATTACAAGGCTTTATTATTTTGTGCAGAGAAAAATATATACATATAGATAACAATAGTGCACAGAAAATATTTTGGTTGGATTATTTTTATGGGTTCTAAAATGAATGCAATACTATGTATTTATATTTAGGACTACATTGGACCAGTCCAAACTGTGTTAATAATCAACTTCTAATTCCTTATGTGATTCTCTAACATTGGGGAAGAAAAGCAGAACAGTGATACGCTAAGCAGTGAACACATTACTGTATGACCTTTTCCTTCCACCTCTCCTTTACCACATTTACCACTCCCTTACAACTTATTCCAGGTATACCAGGTGATAAGGCAGACACCAAATGACAGGATGAAAGAACCCTTCAACAGTGCAAAACTTTAAAAAGTATTGATCCTGCCCCATTTCAACAAATCTAAAAATATTGCATTACAACCAAGTCATTCTGGTTTATTACAATATTAATCTATAAAGTTATACATGGGTGCAAATTCTGGTTTCAGGTTAAAGCTACAAACAGAAAATAAACAATGGCTAAATGTTAATTTCACATTGAATACTATAAAGCTAGTATTTGATAAGCATATTGATAAGTTTATTGAATGCAAACTATAAATTATTTAATCCATCAAAATATCTTCCTTTCATTGAGAACTTGTCCAGAAATTATAAGTTCCCTAATTTTTTTTTGCAACTTAAAATGATTATATTTTAAATCAGTATTATTTCTTCTAGTTATATCAACATTTCCAGTATTCTCTAGATCAGGGTTGTCAAACTCAAGGCCAGTGGGCCAGGTCCGGCCCGCAGGGTGCTTAAATCTGGCCCGCAGGGGCAGCCTGAAAATAGCAAAGGACCAGCCCATGGTGTCTCTGCTAGCTCCCCCCACATCTCATTTTGTCGGGCAGAGTGCTACAGGAGGCCGTCCAGGCCGAAAACGGGGCACAGGGGATGCTTTCAGGCCTCCCGCACCGTTTTTGCTAGCAGAGGCACCGTGGGCCGATCCTTTGCTATTTTTGGCTGACAGGGTGCTGCAGGAGGCGTCCGTTCCCCCCAGTCCACGGAGAACTACAATGCTGATCCGGCCCTCAAAGAAATCCAGTTTGACACCTCTGCTCTACATTATGATAGAAACACTATTAATATGAAGAAAAAAGGTCAAAGAATTAAGTATAGTGCTTCACACTGCTTTTCCTTTTGAACTTCCAAATCCTATATTTTCAACTATTTGCCTTATGTAAGAGAGCTAAAAACTATATTTGATTACGTATTCCCATATAATTCCCAATGCCTTATGTAATTGCAAACTCACGGAACAGAAATGGATATAGTATACAATCATTCGTTTAATGACAAAGGTTTATCTTCACCACTACAGATAGTGCTCAACTTACAACCATTCGTTTAATGACCATTCACAATTACAACAGTACTGAAAAAAGTGACATAACCATTTTTCACATGTATGACCATTGCAACATCTCCAGGACCATGTGATCAAATTTTGGGCACTTGACAACCGACATGTATTTATGATAGCTGGGGACACGTAATTCACCATTTGTAACCTTCCAAGCTGGTTTCTGACAAGCAAAGTCCATGGAGGAAGCCAGATTAATTTAACAATTGCATAATTCACTTAATGTCATCAATTTGCTTAACAATTGTGGCAAGAATGGTTGTAAAATGGGGCACGATTCATTTAACTTGTCTTGCTTAGCAACGGAAATTTTGGGCTCAATTGTGACTAAATCGAGGGCCACCTGCATTTGCTTTCTCATTCTCATTTTTTTATTACTCAAATTTATATAGTCATCCTTTCTCATATATGTGATTCTTGGCAGCTAACAAACAATTAAAACTAACATAACAAAAAAAGAGTAATATTATACAACTATCTGAAAACAAGAAAAAATATGAAAGCACACACGTGAAACCCATGACAGAATACATAAAACAACCAAGGCAATGCCATTCATCAAAACTTTTACTATAGTACAGTACCAGCACCATCACATTCCTGGCTCCCCACACCCAGGGTCTTCAGGGCCTTGTGAAAAGTCAGCAAGGTGAGGGTCAATCTGATCTGGGGAGGGGGAAACATGTTCCCTAGGGGAAGTGCCACAAGAGAGGCTCTCTTCCTGGGTCCTGCCAGACAATACTATAACCGATGGGACATGCAATATGCCCCTCTTCCTAGACTGGATGGGGTGAATAGATATAATTACGGAGAGGCAGTCTGTCAAGTAATCTGATCCCATGCCTTTCTTACATAGAACCCAAACTAGATCATATTTTAAAGGTTAGGATATAATTGTTTATATGCACAAATTCTCCTAATACTTATGTGTACTTGAAAAAAAAAACATTTAAACCATACGAAGTGTTTTTTATCAATCCACCCCAGGCTAATATTGGGGGGGGGGATTTTTATTTATTTTTGGGTAAAACTTTTTTTGTAAATGTCAAAATTTGTAAAATCTTTTTTGCATATAAAAATTTAAAGTTATTTATTGAATGTTGCCTAAACTGAAACACAAGAAACATTATATCCAAGAGTGAGGAGCATCATTTTGATCACCCAAGGAATTAATGACTTGCTTTGCCCTAATAACAGAGGAAGGAGTTCTGTTGTCAAAAAGCAGACCACTTATTTTTATTTGGCTTCTTAAAGAGTACTGGTTTATTAAATGCATATAAAATAACATATTATGCTAACAAGGTCTCATTTATGGCAGTGGAACTTTCAGAAAATTATATGTAGATATTCTCCTCAAACGCAAATCATAATTTGCATAGTGCCTCTTAATATTAAAAAAAAGACCCTCTCAATCTGCCTTCGTTTCCACTTTGTTTAATCAAGTTTCTACTCAGTTGCTATAAAAAAACAAGACTACACAGGATTTTCTGTGTGATCCGGCAGAGCAACTGTTAGCCAATGAAAGCTGGTAATAACCCCCCCCCAAAAAAGGGGGGGGGCATGATCCTAAATTTTAAAGCTCTTTACTACTGAAGTTAGACAGAAAATCTTTTTCCTTCATGCCCTAAAGCAAGGGTATCAAACTGGCGGGCCACAGGCCAGATGCATCATGCGCAGATCACGCCCACTTCAGTTCCATGAAGGGGGAAAATGTCATGATATTTCACGTGACGTCAACGTGACGCCCCGAGTTTAACACCTGTGCCCTAAAGCAAATGGTTTGGGATTAAACCTAGTTCTCTTTAACAAACATAAGCTACCTCTATTTTTTTAAGAATGTTTGTTAAATATTTTAAATACGATAGTGGCAATCTAATTTTATGATTTCCATATTCACCTTATTAGCTATATTTAAACAGAAAAGGTAAAATATTAAGTTCTAAATGCTCAGGAGTTTCAAATTCATAGAACATAGGCCAAATGTGGTCCTTCAAATAATTTTCTACAGCTGGCAACAGTACTTTAAAAATGAATAAGCCCAACCTAGCATGCTTAGCACGTGAAATCTATACCCAAAGGCAGCAATGCTCCCTATTAACAAGTGAAAGAATAATCAAAACCATCAATCTGTTACCCTCCTACGCATAGTGAATGAAGCATCTCGCATTGTTTTGGGTCCCAGGTGAGTTGGCATCTTCTGATTCTCTCCCTCATCTCTATCTGACCAACTAATTTATGTTTGCCAGGCAACAGGCAAAGATGTACAAGACCATGGCATTTACTGGGTTCATTGCAAATGTTGATACCCACAGCTCCAAGTTGAGAAGAAAGTGTGACCTAATACAAAACCTGGGCCCGGTAGGCAGACAGATGATTCAACTCCTAGCTTTGCATCAAGGCACTGGCCAGGACTGTAGCCTGCTCCCCATTACGTGCTTTTTACTAGCTCCTTCATTCCACCATGTCTACTTCAGGTTTATTTCAGGTGCTTGCTATGCCAATATTGGTCCTCCTGCCTGGGTGCCTCAGGTGAAAAAGAGGCTCCACAGTGACAGGACCCATGAAACTCAATGCAGAGTGATGACTCAAACCTAGCTGTTAGGAAGTACCCTATCTGAGGTTACAATGATCCCATTTTATAATGGGGTTCTTTTTTTGCAAAACTAGCTATCCACCATATACCAAGTTCCACTGGCAACAATCCAAATTATCATTACGACCACAGTTGAAGTGACTAAAGTAGCTGAACAACACACAGAATAAAAAGTACTGCAATCTCTCAACTGTTTTCGTTTCTTTTTTCTGAATCATTTCTAATATTACAATATTTTATTTAATAAGGAGCCACTGGATGCTTATACATTATCCCAGTTGTGGCTGGTTATTTCATAAATGTATTTACTGTATGATGTATTTACACTGAGTCTCATGTTTCATTTTATTGTTGCCAAATTTAAAGTTTGCTTTAGGCTTTCCTAAATAACTTAGTATCACAAATTTAACTACCAAACCCAAAGCAATGGAATTGAAGTAAATTACTTCCAGTACAGCTTGCAATACAGTGATAAAGACTATCAAAAAGAAAAAGGGGAAAAAAATCCTTGGATCCAGATGTATAGAATAATCCATTATGAAACAAACTTTAAATAAACATATCTTTAATTAGGGTTCTTGAATTTTTTCTTCTATTACCCAATTATTTTGGGAAAAACAAATTCCCATACTGATACTAATTTAAAGGAGGATGTACATCAGTTTTAAAATGCCTTATGAAAACAATTGCATCAACTAACAAATATTAAACAAATTCCTTAAAAATAGATTTAAAAAACCAACTGCAATAACCACTATAACAAATGTTGGATATTTTCCTGATTTCTTATGTTCGCCACCTTCTTATAAAATAATAAAGATAAAAATCCAATAAATAAATGTTGCACCAATAATCACATCTGTAATTTTATTAAATGTATTCCAACTCCTACTGAATATATTTTTTTTCTCAAATTTAAGAAAAGGAGAACTGAGGGAGTAGAGAAATCAAGAGCCAAATTTTGCTTTCATTTAGGAAACCCAAAACAAAATTAAGCTGTGCACCCTTTGGATGCTTTGAATTCCTGAAGACACAAACAATTATAACTGAAAAGCGTAAAATTGTACTACTTCATCATCTCCTTATCCTTCAGAGTATATATCTTTATATATAATTTGTACATTTGAAAAAAAAAATCACTGCTTATGTTATTTTTAGTTTTAAAACTATAGTATTGCAATAATAAGCAACATGTGAAGATCTATTTTTCAAATAAAGTGCTGATTTTGGAATATATTATAATTAATAGTCCGCAAGTTCCTGTAGTTGAGATCAATACAAAAAGAATAACAACACAGAGCTGGAGTATTTAAGAGCGATCCCAGCTGGCGTAAATTGATTCATTTAGTAGTTTCTCTTTCCAATTGTGTCTGTTAATTTCACCACTTTTTACTCTTTGCCTTTTTTCTTTTTCAACCGTTTACTCTGGTTACTATTCGGAGCAATTGTCCCATTATCCGACTTCTCTTTTTTCCCCAAGTTGCGGGTTTTTTTTACGATGAAACTGACTCTTTCAATAAAAAGGCCGTTTAAACCAGGCGACATCTATTTCTACAAACTGGAGGGAAAGGGGAGAGTGGTGGTGGTGGGGAATAGCTTTAATTTTGTTCATTGTAATACTTGCAAGAGAAGAAATGCGGGTTCTTGTGTACCCCCCCGTTGCACAAGTTGCCCGAAACAAACCCTACAAATCACTATTAAACCCCGAGGAACACCCCCCGCCCTCTCCCACCCGTTGAAGGCCTTGTATTATATCCCTCAGCCATTCAACGCGAAATTGCTTCTCCTCCTCCTCCCTCGACCTGTAAGAGACTCATCGAGGCCCTCAAAAGCAGCCCCTGGCTCTGAATGAGGGGGGGGAAAGGTCTCTTCTCCCCCTTCACCCCCCCCCC
>JAOYMU010000001.1:22495120-22506884 GCA_025802295.1 Psammodynastes pulverulentus
TCCTCCTCCTCCTCCTCCTCCTCCTCCTGTCATGATTGATAGTGATACCTCAGATTCTATCCGATTCTACCTTTTGGCACACACGCTAGGTACTGAGCTGTCGCATTTTGCTATTCAGCATTTCTGGTGAATCATTCTGCAAAATTACCTTTATGCCTTTCTAGAGCAAACTTCAATCAATTTACCACCTGGACTGACAAGTCAAAAAAGGGCTTACCTTGGCAGAAGATGGGTAAAAAAAAGGTCTAAATTGAAGTTAGTTCAGATTTCTATTTCATTAAAAACAACACATCCTAACCTTTCTCTTCTGCGAGCTCGAAATTACTATACCAATCCCTTTTCTGCTTTTATTCTAATTTTCAATAAATGCATGCAGTGATGAATAAAAGATTGTGATAACATAATCACACCTTCTTCCCACTGAGATCTATTATTCTTCCCTTTCCACTTCACTGTCTCATCATGATTTGAACCCCCCAAAGACTCTTACTTAAATGAACATGAAATTCTTTTCTTTTTCAAAAAAACGTGTCTTTTAACCAATGTACTGAGAACTGGGGACAATTGATACCAGCATGTCAGCAATGGCCAAAGCAGCAGATCAAGGAAGCAGATGGAAATGCATTTGATAGTAGCCTTTAGAGATGAAGCAATTGATTTGGAAGCTGGGGGAAAGAGGCAAAATAAATCTCCCGCTACTCTAGTATTATATTAATAAGTAATAGTAGGAGATGCTTCATTTAGCTCAGCAATAATATCTCCCACTCTTTGGATTAGCATATATTGTGTAGAAACTTCACATTTTCAGGAAGGCTTGATTATTGATGAGGAGGGAAACCAAAGGCTCCTTAGGTAGCTCTAAATCACGCGGTGATACTCCGACACAGTCGAAATGAGAATTGTACTTTATAAGGATTTAATAACCTGAACCGTAGTCGGTGCTTTTCATTTCATTCAAAGCCGTTTTGTTCCACCTCAGGTTCTGCTGCAATGCCAGGCAATTCCCAAACTGTACATCAATGCAGGGGGCATTGTAGTGGCTTCCCATAAGCTTCCAGCTGCAACTGGAAGTGATGGATTGTCCTATAAAGCATCATCTTTGAAGCATCCACTGGCAACCTGCCTGGAGACAGACAGGCCAATAGCATTGTTTTATAGGTGTCCTCCACAGGTATGCAGAGCTCCCAATGCATGGCTCAATTAAAGAGATTATCCAGAGACGTCAACTCATCAATGACTTGAGGGTTGGTGTAACTTTGCTTTTAGCCCTTCGCTTCCCACCAAGCTGATGGAACCTTTGACCACTGAGCAAGAAGTAACGAGACGGATTGCCTTGCTTCTGATGCTTGAAATAAAGAACTGAAGGGTATTGGCCTCCTCTTTATTCAAGATAGCTTTTTTTCGTTACAGGAATCAAAGGTAGATTGGAAACAAAGCACCGGAGAACAGTCAAACCGAAATTATCAAGACACTGTGCAGCTGTTATCAACATACCCAACATTGGATGCCTGCAGGCAGCTCAAACAGGACTCCCTCTGAAGGCCATCCAGAACAGTGGTGGGATTCAAATTTTTTACTACCGGTTCTGTGGCCGTGGTGTGGCTTGGTGGCTATGGCAGGGGAAGGATACTGCAAAATCTCCATTTCCTCCCCACTCCAGGGGGAAGATTACTGCAAAATCCCATTCCCTCCCCACCCCACTGACCTGATTTCCAGCTTTGTTCTCCTGTGCAGGGCAACAAAAGAAGACCCAGCCAATCAGCTGGGACTCGGGAGGCAGAGAATAGATGGAAGCGGAGGCAGTCAGAAATGGTATTTGCCAGTTCTCCGAACTACTCAAAATTTCTGCTACCGGTTATCCAGTACTGGTCAGAACCTGCTGAATACCACCTCTGAATTGCGCTCAACTTAATAGAGAAAGACCACAAAATATGCTGTGTACATAATCATGCTACATTGGTTATTTTTGAAACATCCTGACAGGTTTGGATTGGCCCAAGAGAAAGAAACAATGTAATAAGATTAAAAAGTTCTACTGACCTACTCAGTAAAATACATGTTTTGATTTTATGGTTGTTAAATGCTATGGCCAGAGTAGAAAGAATTGCAGTGGATGTACTAGAATGTGATCCAAAGATAGGGATATAACTTGGTCCAACACTTCTCATCTAACTAAATTTTAGTCTCATCTGAACTAAATAAATAAAATTGTATTATTTTGCCCTTAAAGTTGGTAGAGATTTTCAGTCCAACTGAATAACTAAAAGCCACTACTTTCACTTACTTACTGTTATGCATGAATATTAATTTTAAACATATTGAAAGCTTATGCTTTGCATTATTATTATTTTTTGTAACAAAACACCTGTATTACTGTTACAATATTCTAAAATGGTTGCAGATAGGAGTTACATTGTTAAAACATACTTAATTTACATAGTCTTTGTGGTGTGCATATGCTTAGTTGAGTAAATGTGTAACCTTTGGTCACTTTATGCTTACTCCTTTAGTACATGCATATATAATGGTAGATTACATTATGCTAATTCGGTTTTATGGAATTCATTACCTTCAATTATGCAGAAACCATATTGATTCAATTTGATGTATGGCTTTAGTTTGATTTGTTTGCTCTTAATCAATTCAAGAAGTCAAACTAGATTGTCAAATCAGGCTGATTCAGTTCAATTTTTTTATTCATTTCAAAAAATTGGTCTTCTTAACTGTATTCATTGTAACTATTATCCAAATTGAATTTGACTGATAATCCATTCAGACTTGCCTACATATATGTTTAGTCTCTGTAGGCTCAAAAGTGTTAATCCAGAAATCACAAATTTAAGAGCTCTGATTAATAGAATTTATTAGAAAGAAGATATATTACAACATAATAATGCTATTGAGTACCATCCTTTTAAATGAGACTATATTTATATTCAAATCAATTAATTTGATACAATAAACATTAGTGAACTTTCTCGGTGTGGGTCTCTCTCTGTCTCTGTCTCTCTGTCTCCATCTCTCTCTCTTTTTTTGTTTCTTTCATAGAATCTGGCTGGGACTTCTGGGTCCCAACACATCTTAAACATTACAAATTGAAGAAGTATAAGATAGGACTTAACGCTTACTGTATTACTCATAAAGGTAAAGGTTCCCCTCGCACATATGTGCTAGTTGTTCTTGACTCTAGGGGGCCGGTGCTCATCTCTGTTTCAAAGCCAAAGAGCCAGCGCTGTCCGAAGACGTCTCCGTGGTCATGTGGCCAGCATGACTAAACACCAAAGGTGCACGGAATGCTGTTACCGTCCCAACAAAGATGGTCCCTATTTTTCTACCTGCATTTTTTACGTGCTTTCGAACTGCTAGGTTGGCAGCTGGGACAAGTAACGGGAGCTCACCCCATTACGCAGCACTAGGGATTCGAACTGCTGAACTCCCAAGCTTTCAATCGACAAGTTCAGCATCTTAGCCACTGAGCCACCACATCCCTTAGGAAATAATATAGGGGATAAATAATACTGCAGCCACATCCAATGGATTGATGTACATACACATTAGGCAAAAAAACAAACAAATCCCCAAACCCTTAGTCTACAGGTGTCAAACACAAGACCCGCAGGCCAAATGTGGCCCGCCACGTCATTTAATGTGGCCCGTGAGAGCTTGAAAGCATGCGCTCACGCACGTCCCCCCTCTGCGTGCGTGCCTTCCCCACCCTTCTGCGCATGCGTGTTTCCCCCACCCTTCTGCGCATGCGCGCACCTACCGGCATATGCCTACTGCACATGTGCGCACCGATATGAGAGAATCAGAGTCCTCTCAGATGATCACCACGCACATGTGCAGTAGGCATGCGCCAGTAGGTGCACGCATGCGCAGAAGGGTGGGGAAGAGTGCATGCGTAGAAGGGTGGGGGAGTGCGGCACGCAGACGGGGAACGTGCACGTGTGCACGCTGAGGGCCATCATTACGCTGATGCGGCCCTTGGCGGAAATGAGTTTGACACCCCTGCCTTAGTCACTGTATTTTGTCAGCTGTGAGAATTAGATGTTCAGCAGAGTGATGGCACAAGGGAAGAAACTGTCCTGGTGTCTACTTGTCTTAGCATACAATGCCCTATAGTGCCGTCCCAAGGGAGGGAATTGAAACAGATTATGTCCAGGATGGGAGGGATCTGCAAATAACTTCTCGGCCCTCCTTCTGATCTGCGCAATACACAGGTCTTTTATGGCAGGCGGATATTCCATATCTTATATTGCACCCGGCTGCCTGTTGCCTTTACATCTTCCCAATGTGCCTCCCACGTCCCACGTGTCCCTCTGACAGTGCTCACCGTGGCCTCATTGCACACGCTACATTTCACCACGTGCTGATGCATCTTCCCCTCCACGTTGATGGGGCTCTGGCAGACTCGGCAAGTGATCATGGGGGCACTGCCGCTCTCCGGCGACGCCATCGGGGAATACGGCGGAGGGTCTTCTGAGGGCAGTATGGCTGCTTGGCTCCCATCGAGACTGCTGAAGGAAGAAAATCCTTGGAAGGGAAGAGAGAATCAGGGTGAAAAGGGAGCACTCAACTGCCATTGTACAGTGCTGCTGTTAAAGTGTACAGGCTTCCCCCCTTGATCCTTCTTCCGGATCTCCCGCCTGCATTTCATTCTCCTCAAATTTCTCCTCCTCCACCACCAACCCCCTGATTCCTGCCTGTAAATTTGTTCATCTTCAACCTGCAAAGGATGGTCTTGATGGAGATCTGTACCAAAGCAACCAGGATGGAAACACTGTTTCGGTCCAAACAATGAAGCAGGAATAAGAAAACTTTTGAAGCTGCTTTCATAATTCACATTAGTATAAGAAAGGGAGAAGGTGAGCCATAATCTACAAATATCTACTTTTATCCTAAACACACCCTAAACTGTTTCAACTTCTCCAGTCAGGATGCTGCTATAGGGCAAGAGCCTTGGTGGCGCAGAGGATAGAGTGTAGTAATTGCAGGCTAATTCTGCTTACAGCCTGTAATTTGGCAATTAGGCAGATCTCACCAGGCTCAAGGTTGACTCAGCCTTCCATCCTTCCGAGGTGGGTAAAATGAGGACCCAAATTGTGGGGACAATATGCTGATCCTGTAAACTGCTTAGAGAGAGCTGTAAAGCACTATAAAGCAGTATATAAGTCTAAGTGCTATTGCTATTGCTATTAAATGAACAGGAAGGTGAATAGGACAATGGAAAGCATTTTAATTTTCTCCATCGTGCACGAGTGATATTATAGGTGGAACCTGACTCAGAAATGAAACAGTTCCCACGCTCAAACCAAGGCTTCAAAACTCCTTAGGGTTGGGCAGAGATCTCATGTCATACCTCTGGGGACAATGCCACATCAAAAGGTTGTCCGTGGCGCTCAGCCTCTAAGCCACGGGAGTTTCCCCCTTGAGAAAGGACGAGAGTGTATAATTTTTAGGTGACTGGATATGGAGGTATTTGTTAGGCTAAGGTTTTCTTTGCCTTTTCACATGGAAAAAAAAAAGCTTGACTGGTTTATGCCAAGATTAAAGCAGATCAAGTTTGCCAGGTGGAGTCTTGGGAGTCACATTACCAGCACATCTGGATGGCATCAGAGCAGTGATACCACCTCCATCCTTAGTTGAAGATTTCTAGATAAGCACTATGGTGTAATGGTGAAAGTTCTAGATCTCAAACCGGGAGATTGTGAGTTCCAGTCCTCCCTTAGGTATGAAAGCCAGCTGGGTGACTTTGGGCTAGCTAGCTAGAGCCTCTCTCTCGGTCCAGATTGACCCACTGTGTGGTTGTGATGGGGAAAATAAACGTGGAAGCATCACAGACTTCACTGAGTTGTACGGAATAAAGGAGAGTTATTGGGGGTGGGATGTTGTTGCAGGAGGGAGGGGCTGTGTCACAAGAGGGCAAAAAGGCAGCATAACTTTGAATGTGTGGTTGTGTAGGAAGAGGGCAAGGACGGCCCTTCCCTAGCAATTCACAGAGTATATATATCTACAGTTGTTGCAGCAGATGATTGCTTTAGTCTGGCAAGATTCTGTTTGTAGGCGAACAACAATAAACAGACTACTCAGATGGAACTCCACCTGTTGTTCTCCCTTCTTTGCATCTGACCATTATTAATAGCAATAGCACAGACTTATATACCGCTTTATAGTGCTTTTTACAACCCTCTTGAAGTGGTTGACAGGATCAGCCTATTGCCCCAAACAATCTGCGTCCTCATTTTACCCACCTCGGAAGGATGGAAGGCTGAGTCAACCTTGAACCTGGGGAGATTCGATCTGCCAAATTGTAGGCAGCTGGCTGTAAACAGAAGGAGCCTGCAATTACTGCACTCTGCGCCACCGAGGCTCCAATAACTTGCGAAGACCCCATGACACGTAGCCCCCCTTCCCTCCTGAGATCTTGTCCTTTTCTTTCAAAGCCGTTGCCGTATTTCATTTATTTATTTGCGAAATGGATACGTCCGCCTATCTCGTGGAAAGTGACTCAGGGCAACCATTGCACCCCCATCCGATAAAAAAACGATAAATACAAAAGAGCCCTTCCTAAAAGCCATTATCAATAGCGATGGCGGGGGGGGGAAGCATCCAAAAATGATGAAATGAGGGAAGAACCATAACGGAGAGAGAGGGACGTGCGTAAAAATGGGGGCCCCTCCCATGTCCACATTTACATTCTCATTTCAGAATCCTGTTCAGCCAGAGTTGGCTTTGCCGAAGCGCGTCCTTGAATCGGCTGCCTCACCTGAGCAATTAGCCTTGGAATATTTAAAAGCAAGTGACGTCGACTCTCGACCTTCTGCTTTACCCGCCTGGCATCTTCACCCGAAATGACCTTTATCAGCATAGGCCGTTACGGACTGGGGTAGTTTTATGGGAAGAGTGCTCGTTTACTTATTAAAAGCATAATGAGTCTCGCTCTGGGCTGGCTCATGCAGGAAAACAAGGCCATCCTTTGGAGGTTTAGGCTGGTCTTTTGCAACCATTCTTTGGCTCCTTTTTTTAAGCCTCCTGGTTAGGGCTGATGAGTTCTCAATGCTGTGGAATCAGAACTAAAAAAGAGGCAGTTGTCTTAGTGGACAACTACCGTATTTATTCGAGTATAACGCGCACACGTGTATAACGCGCACCCCTAATTTTCGATTAAAAATCGGTATAAAATTGATATACCAGTATATCAATAAAAATATGAAGAACACTGAATTGTGCAAAACAGCAATGCTTACCGTAACGTGTGGGCGAGGAAAGGAAAGGGAAGTGCATCTCGCCAGTTCGGGCCACCCACTGTACGCGACGAGAGGACGGTTTTTTTTCTTTGCCCTCGCGTGAGCGGCTGCAGCCCGGAAAAGGCACAGTGCGAATTCACAATTCAATGGACCGGCCGCCACTGCCTCACCCCACCTCAGCCCTCGTTTATAACGTGCACCCAAACTTTGATTTTTTGGGGTAGAAAATTTTGCGCATTATACTCGAATAAATACGGTAGTTACTCAATATAAAAGCTCCAATATGTCCTGTTTAAAACCAACCTCTGTTTTTCCCTTTACTTAATGCCATTGACTTAAGCTTTGTTAGATTTTCTGATGAAATAAATAAGCATAATATTTTAAATATGTTTTTTAGGGCTTTGTCAGTTGTAATGAACTGCATATCTCCTGTTATCTCATGGAATTTAAAAAAAAGGTTAATAGAAAAAGCAGACAGCTTGTTTGAAAGAACAAACATCTCAGTCAACGATGCCAGGCGATTTGTACAGTTTCTCCGAAACGTCAGTTTTCTGCATTGGCCGCTGCTGAAAAAATGTAACAATACTTTTATCCAGCATTCACCTGAGTTACGTGTTGAGGACATTTCTATCATTCTTGGACTCTACCACAATTTACAATTCAACAACACCGAATTTAGATTACTTGCCAAAGAAAAGCTGATAGAACTTAAGGATAATTGCAATAGTCCATTGAATGTTGTGCAGCTGTTTGTTCATCTTGCACCCATGGTACAGCAAGAGATGCAAAAAGAGTAAGTGTATTTGTTGTCTTGCCGATTTATTTGTGTGTTGTCTTTCTAAGGGTAAGGAAAAAGTTGAAAGTATGACTTACATGTACACTGTTGCTATTGAGAGATTTATTTCCTCATAAATACAGGCTGTAAACCAGGAAATCAAAATGTTCAGTGTTAAAGAATTATCTTCACAAGGAATTATATTCTTTGCAGGTTGTGATCCCAACTTCTAGATAGATGACTGCCTGTATGCAGAAGAATTGCCCTTCCCTTCCCTTCCTTTTCCTTTCTAGAACCAAAACCAAATACCCCAATTGGTTCTTTTCCTTTTAAATCTTAACTCGAACATTATTTCAAATTCAGCATTTGAAAAGCGTTTCCACAAGCAGATGTCGCAAATGGCGACCAATCATGTGGAACTTTGTCAATTATATCTAACAATATTTCTTTAATCATGTTGGTTGATGTTGCTATTTTTTTTTATAAACTTGTTACGACATGGTAACGCTCTCTTAGTTGGCAAGATATTTCTGTTTGGGGTGTGAAAGTCACTGTTCCTACAGGATGAATTACTATAATGTTTCCATTTTTCACTCCTTGTTAATATATTTGTTTGGGATATGCTAGATCGGGCAGGGGGGCAATTAATGAGAAAACTGGGACTGTGAAGGCGCATAGGCACACATGCATGCACAAACATAAATTAAAAAACAAAGTAGTTGGTTTCAAAATCAAAGCAATGCTGTTGTATTGCATGAATGGCATACACTTATTTACATTTGATTTCTAATTTCCAATTGACCTCACGGTAGCCGGTCAGGGACTGTACTATATGTTTTCTTCAGTTCCCCTCATAGGTGTCTGTATAATAGTAAAAGAGATGAGAGACTCTCGGGTAACAGAAAAACTTAGGCTAGCCTGGAAACTAGAGATAGTCCTCAACTTACAAATAGTTCCTTACGTGACTGTCCAAAGTTACAATGGCATTGTAAAAAGTGATTTATGATCATTTTTCACACTTAACAACCGCTGCAGCATCCCCATGGTCATGTGAGCAAAATTTGGATGCTTGGCAACTGACTCATATTTATGATGACTAAGGTGTCCCAGGGTCATGACATGATCTTTTGCAATCTTCTGATAAGCAAAATCCATGGGGAAATCAGCTTCACTTAACAACCGTGTTACTAGTTTAACAACTGCAATGATTCACATACCAACTGTGCTGGAGAATATCATCAAACAGGGCAAATTGACTTAACAAATGTTTCATTTAGATCAGGAATGTTGAACTAAATTGGGTTTCATAAGTTGAGGACTGCCTGTAAAAGAGTAAGTAGACACACACCTGCACACACAAAATCAGTAGCAAATATTTTGTATTGCTTTCAGGTCAAAATCACGAATAAACTTTGACTTGAAAATTTCACCAGTTTTTTTATTTGTTGAAAATTAACTGTGTTATTCATCTGAATTTCTACACTTTTCAATGGCTTTCAGAATATTTCTTTTATAAAAAACTGTTCTTGGTGTATTAGCAAATTATGTTTTAAAAATAAGAATGATGGACTCTCTGAATGCTGAGACAGGTCTTCTATCAGAGGTTTATATATGTGCATTTCTTTTTAGGTTAAGTGAAAAGATCCTACTAATCGCAGAAGATTTGGATCGGTACCAAACATTAGTTGTGGCGGAAAAAATGCAAGAAGTACAATACAGAAATTCAATACTGACTCAAAAGTAATCCTCTAATACAATATAAGAATCCTATTCATGTTTTAAGTTATTCTTTATTTTTGTGAGCAACTGTACTATTTTGCAAGGCGACCTTTGTGTATTCCTTTTCTAAGTTGTTTCTGTACATAATTGGAATTTTATCATAAAACTTTCCTTGTTTCTTTGAGTTTGAAATCTACAGCATTTACCTTCAAATAATTCTAGAGATAAAAGTAATTCGTTTGGTTTTTTTTTTTAATGAAAAACACATTACAGGTACTCTTTGTTTAGCAACTGCAATTGGTAAAGTTAGTTGTTAAGCGAAGCGGTTGCTAAATGAAAAATCATGTGACTGCAACTGGGCTTAACAATTTTACACAAGACAATGCATTCTAACTAAAGGTCAACACATGACCGAGAAAGATTGCAAAAATATTGTAAAAATACAGGTATAGGTTACAAAGTTACTTTTTCCTCACTGTCATAATTGCGAATGGTCAGTGTCTGAAGCAATCATTAAGGACTACCTGTATAGATTGAAACAGGTAATGTATTGTATCAGAAATTTTAAAAGGTCGCTTAGTGCAGCATAACATCTGCACAGTCCAAATAACCAGGCTTCTTCAGTAATTGTTTCAATTGTAATCCATAAGTAAGAATTGATTCGGCTCCAGTGGCTTCTTCAAAAATTTATCTTTTCTGCTCCTCCTTATCTGGTATTAATTGTTATACCTTATGTTTGACACATGATAATGAACTTTTCTCTCAAGTTGTAAAAAATTCTTAGAATCAGAATGTAAGCATTTCTGAGACAGGTTTTACATATTCAGAATAATTCTCCCAGCATTTGTACTGTTTTCATTAATACACTTTTTCTGTCACGGTTACATTCGATAACATAATAAGGAATGCAGGACTGTTAATACTCTACATTTTATGGTCCTTTCTTTGAAACCCAATGACATAATGTCATGATCAGAATTAGGGTAAAGAACATAGGATGTTTAACGGGTTTTTTCCCTTGGAGACTTTTTAAGTCATTGGTCTGTGACCAGCTCCCCCCCCCCCTCCAGATTTGTAACATTTGTTTCACTAAAATTCTCATCTTAAAATTATGTCACAGTTGTTTAAGCATGATACAATTACTTGTCACATTTACTCACTGTTAGAACAGAAATACCTATACTTACTTTAGTCCAGTAAAATTTAGTCAACATATAACACTGCATGTTATACTACTTAGTTAGTATTATACCTCAAATCTAAATGTATTTCTTAGAAGTAAAAACTTGCAGCCAGCTAGACCTATTTATGATCATGCCGTAGAGAAGGATGTCACCTCTGCTTTTTATTTTAGTTCTACCAATTTTGAAGAGCGATATCGGACAGGATGAGAAAACAATAGGCTTGAAAATGTAAAGACTTATAAAATAGGGTCTTTTGCTGATGCTTTAAACTCGATTATACAAGAAGCCAAGAATGGTTTAATGAAGAAACCAAAAGATTTTCATGCACTAGCTGGATTTAAAATAAATAAGCAAAGAAGAAAGATGTCAGTTTAAAATATGACTCTGCATGATCAAGAAACCCTGAAGAATAAAACAGGTTTTAAAATTGAGAAGAAGGTTAAATCCTCGGGGGTTAGATTGACTAATATGGAACTGTATGTTATTTCAGAATAATTATCTCAAAATATGAAAGGACATTATAGGGAAAAAACTCCGTGTCATTGCTGGGTGGAATTTCATTGGTTAGGATGATGGTGTTAACCAGGATATTATTTTTATTCCAGACAGTACTATACTATTAATGCATAATTTATATAAAAGCAAAAGGATATTTCTAGTCTGTATGGCAGGCCAAAAAAGCTAAGAATTAAATACAAGTTGCTGCAAGAAAATGGATTAGGTCCACTTGTTTTAAAATTGTACTTTGCTGCTTGTTGTCTGGTATGAATAATGGAATGGGTCACTCTAAAGCAGTGTTTCCCAACCTTAGTCATTTTAAGATATGTGGACTTCAACTC
>JAOYMU010000001.1:22523458-22535316 GCA_025802295.1 Psammodynastes pulverulentus
AGATGTCACACACACATGCATGGGGAGGGGGGAATGAGGGGGGGGTCGCATGCGTATGTGCAGAGGGTGGGGGGAGCACAAGGGGGTTCCACATGCATTGCACTGTGGGTGCCACCACGCATGCGCTTTCGGCATGCCACAAGGAAAAGGTTCACCATCACTGGACTAGAAGATCTTCAAGGTCCCTGACAACACTATTATTCTATGTTCTCTCGTCTTTCCTTTTCTTCCACTCGCCAGCTTTCTTTAGAAGGGTCATGGGAGCAAAACGGCCCCCTTCTCCTAATTTGGCTCCTCTGGAGTGGTATGTGAATAAACAAAACCATTGGGAGCCGGAGTGATCACTTTTGAAAATACTGACAGCTTTTCAGTCGCTCTTGGCTCCCTGGATCAAATTCCACTTGCTTATCAAAAGCCCTGGTACCATGGAACAAAACTGGGCACTTAAACAAAACTGGCACCAGCCATGAAGGCCAGAAAACAACAGCAAGAGACTGAACAACACATTTTTGAAATAGTTGACCTAGCTATGAGGACTAGATTCTAAATGTGTTACTCAGGATCTCACTGTTGCTTTTCCATTTTCCATAGAACATAGAATTATCGGGTTGGATATAGGGTCCTTCCTTCCTTCCTTCCTTCCTTCCTTCCTTCCTTCCTTCCTTCTTTTCGTCCCTCCCTCCCTCCCTCTCTCCCTTCCTCTCCCTTCCTCCGTCCCTCCCTCTCTTTCTCACACACACACACTTTCAACCATGACTTCCTAAGCACTCTTAAACCGTTGCAAGGAGTGCAGAGGTGCCAGTGGAAATAGCTGTTGGCCCTATAGCAATGGCACCTTGATGCAGGGTTTGGAGGGCAGCTGCCCCTCAGCCTGTCCTGCCAAGCACACAGCTGTACTTTACACTGTGAAGCTGCAGTGACGGTGCTTCCCGGGAGAGCAAGCCCAGCTTAGGTCTCAGCTGGAATCCTCTTGCTTCCTCACTCTCACGGGTTGCTGGGACTCAGCATATTTTATTTATTAATTAATTGTTTATCCCACCTTTTATTACTTTTTAAATAACTCCAGGTAACAAAAACCCATAATATTCCTTCCTGCTCTTATTGTCTCCATAACAACAACCCTGTGAGGTGGGTTGGGCTGAGTGATTGACGCATTACTGTTACTGCATGCTTTATTCTGTGCCTCACAAGAATTTAAGAGGCTTTTGTAGCGATACATGAAAAGGCTCAGGCATTTGTGTTTGAGACCCCTGCTCTTAAGGTCTTTCGTAAGAACAGGTATACTTTCTAAGTTTTGCTTGGATTAGGGCTGATTTTCAAGAAGGTAACCTCCCTGTCATGAACGCTCAAAAACGTCACCTCACAGTGCTGAAGCATACATTATTTTAAAGACTCTTGTGAAAAAGTTGTGGTGGGCAAGTAGGAATTGCCTGAATTAGATCGTAGGAATTAGAGATGAGCCCAGATCTCCTTTTGAATCCAGATCATGCTGTGCCAAAACAAAAACTCACACAGTGCACTCAGGAAAAATGTAGCTCTCTGGGAACACAAAATATTCTGCATGCAGTTCTACAAAGTAATTTGACGCTTGTAATACTCTACTTTTATGAGAGACTAGCAAAGTGAAAAAAAACAACAACGTTTAAAACAAACTTACTTCCAGATGTCATTAACCTCACTAGGAGCAAATTCCTTTGATTCAAGCTGAATCATTGCAAAGCCTCCAATCGCGTACAAGGATCCAGACAATTCCACTAAACTAATGGAACTTCTCTCCTGGGGGAATTCTGGCATAGCTTCCCACCTGCAATTTAATGAATGAAACATTCAATTTGAGAATACGACGTTCGAGTATAATATGTTTTCAAAAAAAGGAGGGGATATCTATAACGTGCTCCTGAAGACTATCTGAAGATGTAGTTGATGCAGAAGGCAATGGTGTTGGTAGTCTTGGACATACCACAGTATGTCCTTGTCATTTCACTAATTTACAAACCGCGCTGGCTCCTATGAGGTTTCCAAGTACAACTCAAGGTGCTGTTTATCATTTACAAAGCCCTAAATAACATATAATCAGGTAATTTGCAGAAATACCTATTTCCAGTTACTTTTGGTTGTCCCCACTTTCATTTTCATAATGGGGACCATCCAGGTCCCTTTCTTCAGACTATACCATTTGATGGGATCTAGGAGGACCTGCCCTTTGGAATGATCTCCTCTCCCCACCCTCTTCCCAGAGATTTGGATTGTTCCAACCCTGTTAGCATTCAAGAAAACTTTAAAATACGTTTTTTCCCCACGTCAGAATGGGAAGTAGAGTGTGTGGTTGGTAATCCTGGCTTGATGCTCTTGCTATGCTGGCTGATGGATTTGGGGTATTGTTTATTGATATTCATTGCAATATTGTTTGGCAAAGTTATTTGATTATGCTGTACTATTTATTTCCCCTCGGTTTACAAAAGGAAAAGGTAACAGTTGCAGCATCCTGCAGAAAATGTAGACAAGTAAAAATACCTTTACGTACCTGACTGTATTGTTCTATCAAGAGAGTTTTTTAAAAAATAGCTTTAATTAACAAGATACATATGATGGCATTGCACTATGAACTGCTTGTTTTTTAAAAAACAAACTAATTTGTCAGAATGAAGAAAAGGCTTTAAGAAGTGGACTGACTCACTCCCTAGCAGTGCTCCAGGAAAAAAAGAAAAGAAAAGAAATAGACTGGCTCAATAAAATTAGGTGTACATTAATAAAGAACTAATTTTCTCAAAGGGCAAACAAATTCAGTTAAAGCATATAGTTCTGCTCAAAAGAGTATGACTACTGAAAAATGCTTAGAATTTAAATATGCAACAAGATATTTTACATACACACACACACACCCCTTTATATGGTGAAAAATATTTCCTTAGATCAGATCATACATCATAGAACTGGGTACAATGGTTATAAGGCTGTATCCTAATAATTGATACTTCAAGACCAATTCACAATGCAGATAGTCCTGGGGTTATAACCCTCTCATTCAACAATCATTCAAAATTACAACTCTGCCGAACCAAGAGAGTTTATACAGCGGGTCTCCAAACGTTGCGGCCACTGGAGTGTCCCCATGGTCACTTGATCATGAGTTGGATGCTTGCCAACCAGCTCACAATTACTACTGTTCCAGCATCCTGCGGTCATGTGACCATCATGTGGGATCTTCCCAGTCGACTTCCCACAACGAAACTGGCAGAAGGCTGCAAGTCACTCCCAGTGCTTTTTTGCCCGCCTACCCTGTACTGCCAGATCCTGGGACAACCTTTATACCGTTTAAAGAAGTTGTTTGCATTTATAAATAAAGGGTCAAGGATTCCGGTGGGCCCCAAAGAAAGCATGCACAGTGGCCCTAAGCTGTGCTATTGAACAAGAATGGACGGGTTGTAGACTAACTTGTTAGTGGTGAGATCCAAGGCTTCAACAGTAGCAGAGAGGCCTTCTTCAGTAACACCTCCGGCAATCACAATTTTCCCTTTATGGATGGCAATACCAAACATGGAGCGAGCCACTTTCATGGGAGGCAGATCGCGCCAGTCTCCCCGCTTGGGATTGTAGATGAATACTCTGTTTGTGCATTTTCTGCGTACGAGAAGAAAGTCAACCGTTTGAAAATGGGGACAACAGCGACGATCAAAATACATACTTCAGACCAAGGGGATTGGGTTCCCGTCATGTAATGATCTGCGAGAAAATCCTTGACAAACACGGGGAAGAAATGCCGCTTGGGGAAACATCAAAGAAGAGAGGGTTCAACCTGCAACTGCATAACGGACAGAGAAAGAGGCTCAGAAGAGACCCTCACTAGCTTCTCAAGCTGTAAAAGGAGACGGGGCAGGAGATCAGACTTGCAAGAGACTTCTAATGTAGCTTTACAATAAAGTAGAAGGAGCTCATCTGGTCATATTTCTTATCTGGTCTACATGGGAAGGCTGATAAGTCACTGACTCAGCTGGATGGGGAATATGCTACCCCTGCAAGCGGACCAATCCCAAAGCCCTTAGGATTTTAAAGTTAAAACTAGTTATTTCTGTTATTATAGTACTTTTTCTTCTTTTGGGTTGCCATGGCTAGTTAATAAAGATTACCATTGCTGCGATGATTTCAGAAAATTAGATGGTCAGGAATAATAAAATAAAATCCTTAAGATTAATGGAAACCAACTGCTTAACCTAAATACGAATGTAAAAACAAACATGAACGGATTCCTCTTTTATATTATTTGTGAGTTATTTCTAATTTTTCTATCAGTGACAAGTACTGCGTTTGTGCCTACAGAATTGCTTATTTTTATTCTTTAAAAAAATCAATATTGTTCTGTTAGCTTTCATGCCTGTAATGCAACTTTGTTGGAGGTATGATTTATCTCTGCCATTGAATACCTGTTACACTATCCTCTGATTTACTGGATGATAAAACTGCAAATATAAACACTTGTTAAACCATTGAATTAATAGTTCTACGCTACAGCAACATCTTCACCAGAACATTGCACAAATGGGGCTTCACACTTCCAAAATCAGTGCTGGGAAATCTAATTAAAGAGTGATCGAAACTACACTTATCTTGGATGACAAGTCTGGGCCAATACACATACAATATACGGATCAGTCATCAGCTCTTCAAAGCATTTTCCTTCCCTGTGATGAATGTCTGCATTGATCTTGAAAACAACTAAAGTTTACACAGTGACCTCAGCTGCAAGCCTCAGCTGTTAATAGGGTATTAACCAGAGCAAATAGTTGTGTGGGATAATTTGGGGGAGTACTTGCGACACTCTTGAAGCTGTCCAGGACTCACTTATCATCTGTCTTTCCTCCAAGGCAATATATAGCTCCATTATGTGAAGTTGTAGCATGGCCATATACTTTCAGGGGGAGCTTTTTGACTTCATTCCATTTGACTGACCTGGAAGGGAAAAGGGACTTCAATCTAACAAGCCAGCGATTAGAACCCTTGTCAAAATGAGTCAAAAGTTAAGCAAGCCACTTACTCTGGATCGTAACATAAGACGGAATCCAGAGACTCCTCAGTTTGGAGATCTTTGCCTGCAATTACGTAGATTTTGTTCTCCGATTCTCCCAGCCCAAACAAGCATCTGGCAGATGGCAAGGGAGGCAGGCCAATCCATTCAGAGGTAATGGTGTCCAGCTTGATTAAAATGTAGAATGAAGATGGTTAACAAATGTGCCATGCATGTTGAAAACAGCTCACAGCAGCATTGTATAAACATTTTAGCACGTCCCATCACTTTTTACTTTACGGTCTGGCAACAAACGTATTATGTCTTAACTACAAGACACCTGGCTGTCAGCATTTCCCTATCTATCTTCCATCCCCTTCCCATATATCTGTGGGTCCCAGCGCATCTTTTGAAAATCACTCCTCTGAGTCCTTCAAGGCTTTAGGGCAGGGGTGTCCATGCATGGTGACTTTAAGATCTGTGGGCTCCCAGATGGCTGGCTGGGGAATTCTGGGAGTTGAAGTCCACGGGTCTTAAAAGTCACCAAGGGTGGCCACCCCTGCTTTAGGGTTTGTCTGCTGCAATTTTTTTCTAGGCAGAACCCATGTTGGCTTTTGCTTTTCTCAGGCTTCTCAGTTTCCTTAGAATGTCAAGCATTTGCCTCCAAAGCTGAGCAAGAGTAGGCTGAGCTGAAAGATCTGCCCCTTGCAAAAAGGAATGTGCTGCTCTTTCGTGGAATGGGAGTATATGTGGAAGGCATAAAATCCACTTCTTTAAAAGTGTCAGCAGCTGCTTCAAAGGAAGGCAGGCTTTTATTTCTAGGTTTAAATTAACCCCTTTTCATTTCTATGGGGTCTTGTAATTATAGATTGTGAATCATGACTTGATCCTAAGTCATGTGGACAGTCTGTTCACATAAGTTAAGATGTTGCTGATTATTAGTTAAAAAGAAAATGGCCTAAATGTTCTCATTGACTTCTTCCTTGCTTTACCTACATTCTTTAGATTTTATAATTTTTTTTTAAAAAGGTTGAAGCTGAACATGGTCCCAGTACAGTGTGGTCTCTTACCATAGTGCTTCCAGTATTGTCTCTGGATTTAAAGGGCTCATTAATGTAAGTAAATAAAAATGGGTGGATCAAAGAGGCAAAGAAGAGGTGAGGTAGTTGAGGGCATCTTGAGGGCTGCAGAGAGTTGGTGCTTCATGACACCCATCTGCAGGTCCCTCACCACCCCAAACTGCCCTTTTGCTTACACGATTGCCTGAAAACATATTCCAAAATGTAGTGACAATCAAACAGGGTGGAGTGTTTTTTTTCTCATCAGTTTTGGTCAATGATGTGTAAGCTTTTGAAAAGGCTTAACCCAGAAATTCCATATAACATCTGTCTCTGTTCCCTTGGGGGGGGATATCTTTAGATTGTTTGTCCTGGATGGCCCCAGTCCTCCCTACCAATAAATAGAAGAGCAAAATTTGCCCATCTCTGCGTTAAACTATGACTTAGTAACACTATAGTTTAACGCAGAGATGGGCAAACATTTTGAGAATAGTGTAATTTTATAAAGATGACTAGTGAGATGATCAAATGTAATTTGATGTGCCCCGACACAAATGTGGCTACATGTACTTAGGTGGAATTCGATGTATATGGACATTTCTTTATTTTTGCATATCTCTTTCTTACGTTGAAATGAGCAAGGAAACGTAAATGGAAGAGCTGCAGGTGATCCTGGATTGAGGCACGCAATGAGTAAAAACAAGAAGAACATTAAAAAAAAACACCAAGAACCTCACTAAAGTCTACATAGTCTCGTTCAGACATTCATTTGAACAAGCATACAAAAGATTTGGGTCCAGTCCTTCTTCACAGTTGATTGAAAGATGAAAGAGCTTGTGTAATGACAACTATGAGTAGTTTCTTTCAGGCCTTTTGCCAAAGGTACTAACAAGGCAGGACTAAGCGTGTCCACCAGCTACCAGCTGACCTGATTGAAGTATTTAAACAGCTGTCTGAACAGTGATTTAAGGGTAGATGATGCCACAGCATCTCTTATGAAACCAATACAGGCTAATTTTCATAGTGCATAATTTGCTGCACAGAAAGATAACTTTGTAGCAGAAAACTAAACAGAGGAAACTAGATTAGAACATGCTATCACTCTAGTGATTCTCTAGAAATCATGCTAAACTAAGAGAATATAATTTTATGGATACTTTTTTGCATATATGTGAATAAATCCCTGAACTGGAAAAAATCGAAAAGATGTACTAAAGATCAACATAGATGTTAGATTTTTAATACACTTCTTATCCTGAGTTAAAGAAATAAAGGTATACCTGAAAGAAGTATGACTGGAAAGGCCGTTCCTTGTTCTCTTCATCGACATACAATCCTCCAACCACATAGACCTGTTTTTGCTTTGTGACTATGCTGGAATGATTTCTGGGAATCTGTTCTGAGAGTGCTGCTAAATAACACTCGTTTTCTGTAGGATCATAAGCTACCGACGCGGTGTCATTGATCAAAAGAATGAGATCTTTAACGAACATCCCATGCCTTGGAACATCATTTAGGTAGCCGGGAAGTAAATTTTCATCCCCTACATCCCCGTTAACCTCTCCTTTGGCTGACTTTCCCGCGGCTTTTGTAGGTTCAGGCAATTTCCCACCAAAGGCATCTTTAACAACTTTCATTTTTTTCGAAAGGTCTGGGTTGCTTTTAATGATCTCGTCCTTCTCAACGTGGTCCTTGAAATACTTCTCCTCCATCAGGCGAAAACGGACACAGTCAAAGACTTCTCCCAGACTCTTCACCCGGTTCTCTTTATCTGACTTGACCCATCTCATGACGGCTTCGAAAATGATTTCCTCCTTTTCAACATTCAGACTATCTGGCGAAATCACCGAAATGAGTTCGTGAGGAGCGAGTTGCATGAAGTCCTCTTCTTTGCAAATTTTCACAAAGTGGTCAGACACGAAATCACGGGCAGACAATGCCAGCCTGGGGCAGTCAAGGAGGAGACCTAAGCGAAGTATGGCCAAGCAATTGCCCACAGCCAGCCTCTTCTGAAGATAAGAAACACAGACGGTAAAAATGGATGGAATTTGAAAGCGGCTGGCCAGAGCAAAAATATCTTGGACGTTAGAATCGTTAAGGTCGATAGTTGCAGAATAAAGGTACTTAATGATCATATCAAGGACGGCCGGGTCAACGTTATCCAGCACTACTTCTTTCTTTTTATCTTCACTTTGCTCAGATAAGAAGTACTCACGGAAATAAGGACTACAAGCTGACAAGATCAGTCTGTGACACGGCAAACTTTTATCCCCTGCTTTTAGGGAACAGTCAACAAACTTTTTCTCTTCCAAAAGCTCCCTAAGGCCATCTTGAAGAAGAGTGGATTGATAAAGTCGGAGTTCTTCGGTAAGTTCTCTCTGGGAATCCATTTTCTGGAAGGCTTGGCTACCGAAGCACAAAAGAAACCCCTCTTGTTGGTACCTAGGTCTGCCTGAAAAAGGCAGATCAACGTACGTTGCCCTGCTTGAAGCTTCGGTAATTTAATCTCGCCCACTAAATATAGTACAGAGTTTCACTAGCTGGAATTCAGAATGGATGGTGTTGGAAAACGAAGCTTGCAGCTGTCATGGGTTGAAAGAAGCAACTGTTACTTTAGTCACTAGGGAATCAGTTTTACTTGTTACACATGCTGAATGATGGAGGTTACTTGTAAAGTATATTTGGCATTGTGACTTAGCAGCGGCGCAGAATTAGGTTTGAATGTAGTGACTAAGAAATTGGTCTCTATAACATTCGTGTCACTTAATACTTCAGCTCAAGTATGAATCAAAAAAGATGGAAGTTAGCAGGTGAAAGAATGATGGCCAATGACTGAAACCTCCTATAAAGATGATTGTTTCACTGAATATCTTCAATCTACATGCCTATAAAAACAATTTCCCCCAAAAGCTGTCCTAAGGAATAAATTTGGGGGTTTATGTTAGCCTCTTACTGGAGTCATTCATCTCATTGTTTTGCAACATGTGCAGTGATTTAACATAAAATTAGGGTTGGGTCTCAAACAGCAATCCAGGGAATAGGAGCAGTCTGGGCATGAATGCTCAACCAAATTAAAGATGTGTTTTGTATCATTTATGAATCAAAATAGACTGAAAAGAGGAAAAGGGCTTAAGCTGAATCAATGAAATCATAACAAAGCAAGTAAGTATTTGTGAGCTTGAATACTGTCTTCTACTATAGGTAGTCCTTGACTTACAACCATTTGCTCAGTGACTATTCCAAATTATAACAGCACTGAAATAGGGGAATTTATGACTGGGCTGGGAAGTTGCAGACATCGTAGCATTCCCACAATCATGTGATCACCACTTTCTATCTTCCCTGCCAACTTTCTACAAATAGTCAATGGGGAAACTGGCAAGGAAAGTAACATGTTGCTCTATAAGTTGCTCCCAATGCCTTTTCTCCTGAGTAGCCCAACTATATCTCAGGGATTTCATACTCTGTAGCAGCCCCAGCCACCTGAGCTCTGTAGCATGTGCCTGCCCATAGCTCCTTCACCACCTGTAACCCCCACTGGCCCACCTGTGGTATGTCCCCACACCTAGGGCTCCTGCTTAATGTCCTGCATTGTCCTGGGGTTGCAATGGCAAGTGGAATTGCTAGCACTAAGAAATGTGGTCACATGACATTGCCATTTATGATTGCATTGCTTAGCAATGGCAGTCACAGTCCCAACTGCTGTTGTAACTTGAGGACTATCTGTACAGTCTTTAATTTTCATTGGATCAGGATGTTATCCAAAACATTTTGTTTGAAACGTTGTACTGAATTTCACATATATCATGTTTAGACTTCACTGGCAGTGCTAGTCTAGATCTGAAGATTAAAACTTGCTGACTTTTACAAGACTTAAGTATTACTGATTGATTCTACCTATATTGACACTTAGCCATACTTCTTAATATACTACATAGTCAGACTAGCTTTGCAAACAGGTGGCTTATGAATCCACAGCCACTCTCTCTTGCTGGGGGTCAGTGTAAGTTTGTTTCTCCTTATCAGCTTTTGTGCACAGGTCAGGTCCTCCACCACAACCTCTGCCAGGCTTAGGAAGGATGTCCGTAACTGGGTGTGGTGAAGCCATGGCTGAAGGGGAAGAGGTACTAATAGGAAGAGTTAGAAGAGATTCCATCTTAAGACTCTGTGAGGGGGAGGAAGCTTATAAAGTCAAGACATTAGCAGTATATACTGTATGTCATTTCCTAAAGGAAGGCAGACAGATGGAGAGATTATTGTACTCTGGTGTTCTTTACTAAAGAAGCTGAAGAAGCTTCTTGGATGAGAAGTGAAACGTCTTCCCCCCAAAAAATAAAACCCAGAAAGTCCAGTTGCCTCTTGAAAAAGCACCTTTGGGACAACCATAACTTAGATGACTGAGAATCTCCATAGACTTTACTAAACAAACTTCTTTAATCATTTCTTGGAGCTGTTCTGGTTGCTTGTGGCTAACACTTGCTATCAGCAGCATATTGATGAAATACCAGATTACCTTGTGCCACCATTGACTTCTCCCAGTGATTTCATAAAGATGTAAAACAGCAGGGAAAGAAGCAACACGACCTGTGGAAGCCCAAACTGGGGCTCCCTAGGTCTTGGCCTCTTCCCTTCCAACACTATCAACTGGAACACACTAGTCAGGAAGGAGAGCCACTGCTTAACAGTTAAGAGTTCAGTTAATTCTAGTCACTGGCTCAGAAGAATACTAAGATTGGTGGTATCAAAAGTCACCAAAAGATTCAGTAGGACGGGGAAAGTCATTCTCCCCTTCCTGATTCTGCCAAAGGTCATCAATAACAATAACCAATGCAGTTTTGATCCCCCACCTAAACTTGAATCCTGACTAGAAAGGGCACCCATGACATTTTGCAATTGTGGCCCAACATCCTTCTCAATAATCTTCCCTTTAAAAAAAAAGGGAAATGTTGGCGATTGGTTGATAGTTAAAACAACTGAGCCGAGCCATGGTTTCTGGAGAAGGGATTCTTCCAAATACAGGCGACAATCTTCTCACTCAAGGGCCTTCCCACCACCAGTCATTCATCACCTGGCAGCTTTCATTAACTGATGGGACAAGAGTCCAGTGCACAGGTAGCTAAGTTAACAGCACAGAGACCCCCATCAAATCCCTCAGGATCCACAGGCTTAAGCCTAGCCCAGATAACCTTGTAAGAGGAAGCTTCCGTCACCTCAGGTAAACCTACCCAGTTGGAATCTACCTGAGCGAACATGAGATGTTAGATCTTCCAAATGCTGCTTTGCCGCTGCACAGCAGATGAAGATCCAGTTTGATTTCTAGTCTAATATGGACGTTGTCACTTTTTAAAAATAATTCTTCCCGACTGTTTTCTGGGATGCAGGAATGGAGATGTAAGCTTGTCTCTCCACTTTAAATACCACCACTTAGGTTTGTAGATCAAAACTTGAGATATGGACTGTATTTGGGCCTATTCACTTTTTCATCTATGCCACGTTTGTCGTATGCATTGCTTAAGAAGTTTCATCTCCTGTTTGGTTTTTTGTTTTTGTTTTTTGTTTTTTTAAATAAGCTCCTTTGTATCAATGGCCAAAGAGGCTGATCAGGGGCAATTCTGTCAAGTACTGCAGTCAATCTCTTAGTCCAGAAACTACTCAGACACTTGGCAGAGATGATTCCCACCGTGGCACTTAATTCCACAAAGTAAATTACTCCAAAGTAAATCAGAGTTAAACCCCAATCTATTCATTCCAAACTTTTTATTATCAGGAAGGGGATCTCTCTCTCTCTCTCTCTCCCT
>JAOYMU010000001.1:22542873-22556527 GCA_025802295.1 Psammodynastes pulverulentus
AGGTTATGCAAAATCAATGTAAGAAATAGGATATTCAAGTTACATACAGAGTAAAAGAATTAAAGGTATCAAATCCATCCCCACTTCTTCCATCGAAGAATGGCAGATCCATGAATCTGACAGGCGTAGACTTAATCCCAAAATTTCCCAGCCAGGAAGTTGAAGTCCATGCATCTTAAAGTTGCCAAGATTGGGAACCTCTGCTTTAGAACATGCTGGAGTGAAAATCAGCACCTGCCTGAAGTTCCCTCTACAACTGCTACATGATCCTACAAAAACTCATAGCTACTTTAAAGAGTGACAGTGCTATGTCTGCATTTCCATATGCTCTGAAGAACCATTTTGTAATATAATCTGAAGCATTGAAAAATGCTAATGAATAATTGCAATACATAAAACAGCAGCCTTGGTTAGCTTTTCAAATGTTTACTTGATACCCAAATACTGAATTGCTTGAACTTAAATTTCCCTATATTGTCTTGCTATTTTGGATTTGTCAGCATCTGTGCTGGCACAGTGGTTAGAACACAATTCTGCAGGGTAACTCATTGCTCACTCCAGGAGTTCGTTTCTGAACAGCTCAACTTATCCTTCCATCCTTCCAAGTTCATTAAAATGAGGACCCAGATTGTTGGGGGCAATATGCTAACTCTGCAAACAGTAAAGAACCATGAAGCAGTATATAAGTCTAAGTGCTATTGCTATTTCAGATGCATGATAAGAATGTAGTATAGTTGAACTAGCGTTTTTGTACTGTGATGTATTGCAATAAGGTTTTCATTGTTTTGATTCAGTGTTTTGATTCTTTCCCCCCTGTCTGCACCGCAAACTGGAAAGTAACTTTCTGTTATTAAGAGTTCATTAGATGATTTAAAATAAAGCTTCTTTTTCTGTGTAACAAATGGTGTTAAATAAAGCTTTGTTAAAACTGTACTTTTTTACAATTAAATATGTCAACTTTTATCAAATCTGAAGTGTTCCCAGCAGGGCTTTTTTTCAGCCAGAACCCGGCGGAATTGTGTTCCGGGGCCTTTTCAGAGTCCCGGTCACGTGGTCCGTCTCGACCAATCACGCGCTATCATTTCCGGGTTTTTTTAGCGCGACGACGGGGGTGCATTCCGGCACCTTTCTTCGGAGAAGAAAAGCCCTGCCTATGGGACAGAATTTTATCAAACTAAAGATGAAATCTTTTAATTTACGGTAACTAGGCATATACTGAGTGATTCTAGAGTAGACTATGGCTATCCTGAACCTTTTTCTTCCTCCAGTTTGGAACTGCGCAATATCTTAGTCTGGGCCTTAATCTGTCAAATTATCATCATCATCTCCAAGGATTCCTGATGGTTTATAACATCACTACTGTAACATATAACAACAGTATTAGCTGTTATTATGTGATGGAGGGTACACCTGGAGAAGCTCTGCGTTGCCAAAACTCTTCCCCACTGCTTCTCCAGGTGCACCCTCCGTCATATAGTAACAGCTAATACCGTTGTTATATGTTAGTAGTAGTGATGTTATAAATCATCAGGAATCCTTGGAGATGATGATGATAATTTGACAGATTTGATAAATACATCAGAGAGACTTTTTGGCTGACTTTTTAAAAACTGTACGGTATTAACAACTGGGGGTGTGTGGATAGACAAAATATGCATTAAAAAGGAAAAAAAATACTTACAGAGGTTGACTCTAGGCAATACAACAGAATGCCAAATAATTCTTAAGTTTGTTACTAAGAGTCTGCCTAGAAATAAAAAAAAAATCATTGGAATTTCTACATCTGATAACTTTGTTTTTACATATGAGAAACAGGAAAAAAAAGTGCATGAACACATGGACAAGCCGGACATGTGATCAAATATAATATAAAACAGCAATGATTTTTGACTAACAATCCAGAGAGAAATCCTGTTAATAAACTTAGCTGCTGTTTCTCTTTTTTAATTTATTCCAACTGGAAGTAATTATAATAGGCCCCTATGAGATGGCTGCTAGAAAATGAACTATGTCTCTTACAGGAAGGATTCACCAGCATGTCCCCAGTTTAATAATAGACAGCAGCTGTGGCACGCACAAGTCTGCTGGATCAGGTCAAGCCTGTCTTAGGCAAACATTTTGTTTCTCACAATGACCAGCCAGATGCCGTACTTGCAAATAGAAAATGGGACATAGCCTCCCTCTTTGGTCTCTGCATTGTAGCTGCTTTTTGAAAGCGTGCTGCCTCAAACTGGAGATAACATTGAATTTTCCAAACCTTGACCAATCTGTCCTCCAGCATCCTTTTGTCCTGTTAAGAGTGAGGGTCTCCTGTACTTACAAATATTTTGAGTGTAGATAATGCAATACTGACTAAATAAGTATCCACATTGAGGGAATGAGTTTGCTCTTGATATATAGGATTTAAAAGAACATAATACAGACCTAAAACAACTTAAATAAGCACCAACAAGACTAATGCCATCCCTAGAAGCAAACAATCTTATGTAAGCATTTATGGGGGAAATAAACCAAGGAAGCAAAATATTAAAGGTTTCAAGAACCAGATTTTTTGTAGATTTGAGAGAAGTGAAAAAAAAGACCTAATACCAGATAGCATGGGGAAAAAATGGGATATAAATACTTTAACAAATAAAGGCAATTATGGCAATCAAATCAGTGTTGTACAATGATATTCCCTTAATAAATTCACATCATTGTGAATCATAAAATTCACAAGCAAAATAAAATTCATCTACATCCATGGGGGATAATTTAATTTGGTAGAAGTATATTTGTTAATTAAAAGAGATTATCATTAATCTCATTAATCACACACACAAAATAATTTTAGAAGAGGAAATATCTGAAAAAACATGAATGCATGATTTTGTATTGCATATGTTCAAAATCAACCAATCGGAAAAACTTTTCTTTCTTTGAAATGTTTGTGGAACAAGCTTAATCAATTTTTAAAAACTCTATGTTACCTTTTTCTCCATTGTTTCCTTTGGTATCTTCAATAGGTTCCAAACAATCAATGAGGACTTCCCCTGGTCTCATTTTCATTTGCCTAAAACAATTTTATATTCTTAGTTATTGCTATAAATATTTGTATTGTTTTTAATTACAGAGATCAGTCATAATTAATTGAATATGAATAGCATCCTGAGAGATACAATAACAATTATGTACAACTCCACCCCGCCCCCCAGCCTACAATTTCTGTGAAACCTATACCAGGCTGCCATCACCATTCCCTCTTTAGCAAAACAAAAACAAACAAAAAAACTTCCAGAACTTCTCAAAAGAATACATAGTTATCCCATCTTCACACTTAAGATCTAAAAGGAAAAATAAATTCGGATGAGAAAGTAAATGACAGCACTACAGTAATTCTTAATTATAATTATCACGCCTCCCAGTGGCCCTCAATCCCAGTCTCATCTCCCGTGTTATAAACAATCCTGTTCAGAATCACATTTCAATTACTGTGAAGCAGATCCCTCTGGATGGGAATCCAATGACAATATCACTTTTAATATATTTTGCTTCTGAATGATTCAATTCAAGAGGTTTTCTCTTGAACCATTACATTTACGGCTAATTCTTCTGAAGGTTCAATTAATTTTATATCAACAGTCACATCAAATATTCATATTGCCAAACAAAATACGTTACCCTCTTTTCCAGGTGTAAAACTATTAATTTCCTTCCTTTGTTCAAGTTCAAAACAGAAGTCAGTTTTCGAATTATGTTATTAAAATGTTTTAATTTTGATTCAATCAAAACACTCAATATATGTCCTAATGCCCCTCAAGTTACAAATAACAACCCTGTAAGGTAGGATCAGGTCTTCCAAAATAAATATGATGTGAAGGAGCCAGTTTAGTGTAATGGTTAATGCAGGGGGCTAGAATATGGGAGATGATGAGTTCTAGTCCTGCACTGGGCATGAAGCCAGCTTGGGTAACCTTGGGCCAGTCCCCCTCCCTTAGCCTAAGGAAAGGAGGTGGTAATGGCAAACTACAAATAGTCCTCGATTTATAATAATTTGTTTAGTGACCATTAGTGCACGGAAAAAAGTGACTTATGACCATTTTTCATACTTACAACTGTTACTATACCCCCATGGTCATGTGATCAAAATTCAAACACTTTGCAACTGGCTCTTATTTATGACGGTTGCAATGTCCTAGGCTCATATGATCCCTTTTTGCGACCTTCCGACACAATTCCCAAATCGGGTAAGCCCAATTCACTTAACAACCATGTGACTAACTTAACAACTGCAATGATTCACTTAACTGTGGCAAGAAAGAGCATAACATGGGGCAAAATTCACTTAACGAATGTTGCACTTAGCAATGGAAATTTTGGGCTCAATTGAGGTTGTAAGTCGAGGATTACCTGTACTTCTAAAACCTAGTCAAGAAAACAGCAGGGACTAGTCTAGGCAGTTGCCAGGAATCAACACTGACTCCAAGGCATGCTGACACCAAAAGAGTCATAAAGAAGGTTAGACAGTATATATAGAAGCAACATAAAAGGTTTTCAGCAATAAAGGACCCCTGAACAGTTAATCTGATCCAACAGAGAAAACAAATACAAATACAGTTAGTCCTCAACTTACGACCATAATTGAGCCCAAAATTTATGTTGTTAAGAGAGATGTTTGCTAAGTGAGTTTGGCCCCATCTTACGACTTATTTTTGCCACATTTGTTAAGCGAATCACTGCAGTTGTTAAATTAGTAACACGGATGTTAAGTGAATCTGGCTTCCCCATTGACTTTGCTGATCAGAAGGTTGCAAAAAGGAATCTATGGGACACTGCAACCGTCATTAATGTGAGTCAGTTGTCAAGCATCTGAATGTAAATCACGTGACCATAGGGATGCCTGCAACGGTCATAAGTGTGAAAAACAGTCATCCGTCTCTTTTTTCAGTGCTTTGGTCACTAAAAGAACAGTTGTAAGTCCAGGACTACCTGTAGCCCCCCTGTTACAGGGTTGACAGGTACGAATCAAGTGTGTGAAAGCCCCTAGATTGGGATTTGAAACTCCGTGTATGGGGAGGGTCGAGAGTCATTGTGAGAACCGGCCGTCCCCATGGAGGCAGCGGGAGGAGGAAGACAACAAGCATCCCACAAAGGCTGCTCGGGGAACGGGATCCTGGGCTCCGAGGTAGCGAAGAGCCCGCTCGCCCGTTGAACCGCCACTCCTGTCAAGCCAGACTCTTCCGACCCGCGAGGGAGAGGCGAGAGGGGCGGGGACGCGCTCGCGCCACATCACTCACTGCGAAGAGATGTCAAAGCGAACATCTCGGTCCTCCCACAGCGAATCCGCGGTTGCAGCCGCCGCCATGACAACCATCAACTGTATCTCTGCGTTCCCGACTTCAGCTTCCCGGACGGGCACCGGCGAAGGACAAACTTCCTCAGCGCGTTTGAAAAACCGCCTGATTTACATTTGCGTGGCGCTAGAGGGCGCTAGTTCGGCTCAGAAACGAAGATAATTCCTCCGGGACGCTTTTTCTCGACCTGCTCCTTTCCAGATGTGTTAAGGCTACAGCAGCACCCATAGTCCATTTGTAGCTGGCTTGGAATAATGAAAGCCGTAGTACTAATGCAGGGGGAAAGGTTCTGAATTATTTTGGGAAAGGTTATTAATGTTAGCGATTTAAATTTATTGGCCGCCCAACTCCAAGGGACGCTGACCAAACCGAAGACGTTCCATTGTTACGTCCCAATTCTTATCTTCCCAATTTTATCCGGCAGACTTCTTGCATCATTGAGAAATAGCAAAAAGCAGGGGCGAAAGTCCTATTTCAGACCAAGTTCGAAAAGTCAATCGTAACAGAAACCAGCCTTAAGAGGAATAATCGGTTAGAGGAATTTGTTTACATGTCTTGATTTATTTCATTTCGGCTTAAAGTTTACAAAGTTAGTTGTTAATTTTGATTTTATGACTCTCTTTTAATATTTTTAATATATAGTTGTTTTAATTTAGAATTTAATAGTTCTCATGGAAAAAATATTTGAAGAAAATCACTTTTTAAAACTGGCAAAATTCAGATTTGGTATGTTACTATGACAAGGTCTCCAACCCTGTAGCTTTAAAAATTAGCTTAGTTATCAAAATTATGACTGCCAGTATTCTATTCTTTAAATAGGTGTACAAATATATTAAATGCATATTATCTCAATTATTGTTTACATTATGTCCAAAGTTACGCCCAACTTTAAATATCTTACTGAGTATGAAAGAAAATGTTAGATGGCAGCACCTGCTTGATTTTGGCACGCTCAGATTAGATCTGGTTAGTACTATATTTACAAATCATAAATATGAGTTATAGACTGGATAGACAAGTTAAAAGAATATGAAAGAAAGTAATAGCAAACAGTTTATATTTGTGGCGAGCAAACTACATAAATATATTTGTGAAGTTATCAGTGGTTGAGTTCAAGTCTAAGGAAATACCCTTTTACACCCTTTTACACAAACAAATTGCAGCCTTAATCTTTAGGGAGGGAGTTATTTTCCTTGTCACACTGTAAAAAGATATGTCTGTAAACTGAGTAAGTGATTTCTGAGCATATACATTTCTTCAAAAAAGAGGCTACATTCTTATTTTTCTTAGTTTCACAAAAGCATAAATATTTTCCTCCTGAAAATGATGAAAAAAATACATTGGCTTTAATTCAAGAGATGAAATGAGACATTCATATTCGTTTTGCTATAACAGTGAAAAAATTCTGGCTGATGAAATAAAGATACAAGTAGTCCATTTACAAAAAAAAATTGTTAGTATATATTCAACTCACAAAAATACATTTCAGACATTTAATGAAAATAAATGAGTATAATATAAAATAACGCAGAAACATAAGTCTTTTAACAGCTGGCATGTGGCAGAACAAAATTCAACATCGTATTGTAAACATGTGTATTAATCTGTCACCTGCCATGTAAACCAGCATCTGAAATCCAGTTTTGAAAATTCAGAAATAGTTTTAGAGTTGAACTATCTAATGTTAACTGAAACAGCATTATTTGACCTTTTCATTTACCGTAAAACAGATGTTTTGAATTAAGGCAGGAATTACAAGCGTGTTAAAGTTCTTTGATAATTCTATAGTATATATTTGAAAAATCTGATGGCGGTTGTGTCCATGTAAGCACAACTATTAAACTACAGTTTGAAGAAGCCAGTGTGACCTGATTCACATAGTAAATAGCATAGCTTTGCATATAATGTTAAACTAAAAACAAATGAACAGGATTATAACTAATTATTTCCATGAAAAAGTAATACATTGTTGACACTGTGTAGGTATCTTGTGAAAAAAGAATATATTTCTTACTACATGTTAATAATTACGATGATAATAATTATATGATTAACTTTTCAAAGTAGGCACTATCTTCACTAAGATAGCACTGCAGTTTCTTTTACTTTATTGTCAGTCACAGATTGATTTAAAATCAGCTGTTAGATTAAATCTTAATACATTGATGATTGAGTTTGTTTCAGAGTAGATGCTAGCAATTTTCAGATACTGGCCACCATCATATGAGTTTGCATGATGACATGGACACCAAAAGAAACAATGATAATATTTTTTGTAAATACTAATTAGTG
Organism: Psammodynastes pulverulentus; assembly: GCA_025802295.1. Classification (NCBI taxonomy): domain Eukaryota; kingdom Metazoa; phylum Chordata; class Lepidosauria; order Squamata; family Psammodynastidae; genus Psammodynastes; species Psammodynastes pulverulentus. The sequence continues at coordinate 22,550,499 of JAOYMU010000001.1, forward strand.
AACTCTCACAACATTTTTTTGTTCTAGCTTCCAATTATCACAAGATTTTATTCTTCTCATCTGTCAGTATACATTGTTCCAGTTGACTTTCAGACTTGGAAAGCAAAGACCTTCATAGCCAATCAGATGAAAAGCTGGTGGGATCTGGAGTATACTTGTATTAAACACATGATTTATATGCTAATTTTTCCTCTAGTGTGAATCTTATTTCTGCAAGTGTTTCTGAAAAGGCAATATGATCTTTTCCCTTAAAGTTGTCTCATTTCCGGTTATTTGAAACATCCTGGAAAAAACTGAGTACAGTTTTGCTTAAATTTACACCGATGCAGGTACATATCAGGTTGTATTTCTTCTTGTACTTTCTACAAAATTATATTTCAAAAGGATTACCCGATTTCCCAAATCCATTCATGCAAAAGAAGTATGTCATCCCATTCTACATTATTGGAAATCATCAACTGCTTTATCAATAGCATCAGCTGCTTTTGTTTCTAGGTTAGCAACTGAGCTTATATCTATCCTTCTTCCTTCCAATCAACTGGGTAGAGGATTAAAACATCTGGCACCATGTCAATGATTTTTCCATGACAATTGACAATGCACTTAAAGATTTTTCTTTACTTGGATTGCGCTGGGATTCATTTTAGTAACTTCTGTTCATTCTCCGGCAAGTGAAGTATCTGATTCTATTCCTCACTTCTCCAGGAACATTACAAATCATTTGAATTAGGAATGCAGCAGAGTTCAAATAAACAAGCAACAGTTGTAGAATCTTTTGTCCTACAGGAATGCCAGTTTGAATGACAGAGGCACCTAGGATCCAATGCAAATGCTTTGTTTGCAATCAACAAAGCATGAATATTGTTCTAGACCCAAAGAAAATCTGTATAATTCCAATACATAGTTTAATATTATCCGCAGGTACTGTCATAGTTTCTGAAGTTTTTTTTTAAAAAAACTTTTCTTGTAGATTTTAGTAGGAGTATACCAGAATAAGTGGTTTGAGGATAAAATCCTCATATGAATTAAGTACACCGTGTAAAGAAAGCGCTTGATATTTATGCTTTAGACCACTTTTCTTCTGATTGAAAAGTCTTTTCTGTTCCATTCTGTTTGGTGGGCAATCTTTAGGCATCTGCAAAATAAATGTCATGTTATTGTTGAGCAATTGTTAATAAATAGTGACAAATATTTAGGTAGTGTTTTCAAATTGTCCCTTATTGCAACTTCAGTAGTTAGAAATTTTATTTCCAAAATGAAAGATTTTACAAATATGTTTGCTTCTTCTAGCAACCTTTGGGAGAAACCACATCAGAATCTAAAACTATTCTATACCTGTTAAAATACAAGGTGCTTTTCTTCCTCAACACCTTTAAAAACAAATTTGACAGAGACTGAATCACTTCCTCCCTTTTTTTCCTGCTAAACCCACTTTCCTGATGAGGAATTCTTGAAACTGGAACACCTGAAGAAATTTGGCATGACTATAGATTTTATACGTTTTTTTCCTGTCTTATGATCAAACATAGTATGCTTATGACACTTTGGCTACTTGCATTTCTGTCTGGGTGCCTCTGCCCTAGAGTTCCTTGAGATGTACAGTGACATATGAATTCAAGGAAGCACTTGGGGATAGGAAGGAAAATGGGAATTGCCCCCCAGTTTAATAACCACTGATCTAGAAGGTGAGAGGATGAACACTGATTCAAGACACAAAAACAAAAATCTAAACCCTAAAGATATGCCATTGGCACAGTACGGATGATACCTATGTTAAATTAGACAATAATAATTTAATATTTTATGGCTAAGCATAATTTTTCAGTTTTCCACTGAAACTGCTCGTAGGAAAAAAAAAATACGTACAAGATCTCTTACTACCAAATTTCAACTTTTGAAAAACTGAATTTGATCAGAATTGGTTTCCCCAAAGACAAGAAACATGAATCTTAAATTGTAAAAACAATAGTTAATTCTTACCTCCAGAGAAAAGTACGCATGTTTTTTTACAGTCTTCTTCTCTATCAAAGCGATTATCATTCCCGTTGCAGCCACCATACCAAAACTGAGCACAAGAATCGGCTTGCTTATCATAATACCATTTTATTATATAAACGCGGCATGTTCCTTGATCTAATCTTAACTGACACTTTGGAGGCCTCAGGATATTTGCTTTAAAAAATAAAAACAACAAAAGATGTAATTATTGTGTATTATTGGAATAATATGGCTGCAATTTAGAAACCACTTTAATATTCCCAAATAATTTTAAAGCACTGTTTCTCAACCTTGGCAATTCTAAGATATGTGGATTTCAGCTCCCAGAATTCCCCAGCTGACATAGAAAACATGAGCACACGTTGCAGAGATGAATGAGATAGAGCTAAGGACATGCATCTGCTTCCCAGAAGTTTTGCACTTTTGGAGAAAATGATATTTTGTGATGAAGTTCGGCATAAAAAAAGAAGTAAAAAAAAAGCCATGAAATGCAAAGAGTTATCACGGCGGTTTGAAGGTCAGCTGATTGGGGAAGTCAAGGATTTGAGCATAAAATTATAATTAATGAGAATTTATGTACGGTACAATACGTTTATAATTCTATAGAGAGAAAAAAACCACATTTGAAACTTGGCAATATGTAAAGACCTGTCTTGATGGTAGATGGCATGGAAGAAACTGAGGAATGAGATGGTGGCGGTGTCTTTTCCACTGTTAGAGATGGCAGGGATGATGCTGCTGGTGAAGATGTTGGCAATGGCAGTGCCGAAGTAACTAGTGCAGAGAATATAACAAAGAAAGAAATGAGAAAGCGGAGGGTTTCTTCTACCTGTGTGGCACATATTTCATTAAGAAATTAACTATGAAATAAGTACCTTTACCGTTAACCGGAAGCAAGACTGGAACATCACTTTTGTTGGATACCATGTCATGGTTTTCAAGAAATATTCTGTGTGATCCTTTTTCCTAAAATAAATCCAGATTGGTTAATTTTAAAATGTAGGTGGAGTTTCAATCCACAAAGGACATATTCAATATTAGATAAAGGTGCACAGACTTCTTCCATCAATATTATTTCCGTGACTAAAACCAACCCATAGCTCTGTGTTTTCAGCTTAAGAAATTCTCTATACAATAAGATATCAAACAATATCATTTCAGAAAGCAGATTATTACTAAATATTATTTATATTATTAGAATCAATTGTAAAATCCATTATCTAGGAACTAACCCAGAAACTTATTAAAAATACTCTGATTTAAAAAATGGGCTGCAAAGCCATGTTTCTCTAACAGAGTTTTAAGGAAACCCACCCCATTACTACATTTTGGTTTTTTTTTAAATAAAGTGGACTTCAGATGAGTACCAGAATTAATGGTTGAGAAAACTGGCCAGTGTTTATGGAATTGTCTTTCATTGATGCTTCATAAGTACTTGAAGATACTGCTTGTCCATTCTTATTGTTCATGTGTAATAAATGTTGTGAAGTGTGAGAAGATATTGAATGAATCAATGATCCACTGATGCTTCCTCCATTTCCAACTCGGTTATATATTAAGGCACCATGTTCATCCTCACAAAACTGGTTAACAAGTTTTGACTCTAAAGCTATAAAATAAGAAAAAAAGGAAGAGTCTAAAATATGGTAAAATATACAACTATTGACTAAGTAGTACAAATATTCATAGTATTTTGAACATGAATCAATTTTTAAGTGATTTGCTTCTTCATTGTGTAGATAGCTCTTGGAATATTACTTTCACATCTCAGCATGTAACCTCTTACTAATATTGTGTATCAGTTAGGAAAATCCTAGATATCAGCATGTGTACCAAAGCAGAAATAAACAATTTTGTATTCTCAAGGTATTTTCTACTACGATTCCTATTATTTCTGATCTTGCTCATACTGGCTGACCCTTTCCTATGCTGGCTGACAAAAATTGTTCTTCAAAATATTTAGATTGGTCACTTTTGCTTTACAGAATGAAGAGCTGAAACAGAAGTGCTACTTCAGAATGTAAAATATTTTCCCATTGACTATAAATTCCAAATACTTTGAGTAGGAGGACACTGACAGTAGGGGTAGTGGTTTGTTGCAAAGGTATTTCCAGTAGCATGTTTTTCATAAAAGAAAAAGTTGATCATTGAGACTTAGGATTAGCTAAAGCACTTGTGACCTTTTGAGTCATTCTTTGAGAGAAAAGTAGTGTTCTCTGATGTAATGAACAATTCAGAATGAACATTAAATTTTAGGTTACCATTACCATTACCAATCATGAACATGTTGGTTCATCCATTGTCTTCTTGTGGTGCTTATAAATACAGATATGATGGGGGGTATACCATGCAATTTTTAAAATAAATTTTCCCAAGCTTTGTAATCTAAAGGATAGATCCACCTTGGCTCACACTGAATAAAAATGATCAGAATTGTAAATGTTGCATGTAACTTCTGATCATCTCTAGCAGTGTTCATACAGCAAAAGCTACTGTATGTCATTTTACGTTATTCAAATGGTGTTTTGGTGACTCCTATTAGCAATAGCCTTAATTTGTGATCATATACTAGTCTAGAATGATAGGTAACACACGTAAAAATATACATAGTTTGCAATGATAGTATTAAAAATGATGTATTTTTTTCTAGTAGTATTCTCTATTTGCACTCTAATTGTTTTGGAGTCTTAGTCATAACAAAGATACCCACTGACTGGACTCACCAAAACACAGAACCAAGAGTAGCTTGAAGGGTACCAGTGGAATGTTTGTATATCTGATATCCACTATATATCAATAGAATCTTTAGAACCATCTTGAAATGCTCACCTGGAAGAGTATTAAAATCATCAATCAGATACATATGTTCTTTGTCTGGATCAGATGCAATTAGATTCAGCTCACGTAAGAACTCAACTTGTGTTGGGTCTGAAGTATTTACAATTCCAATGGCATACATTTCTATGTTGGCTGCATGAGCTTCTCGGACAGCAATATCCAGCTTAACAGCTTCTCTCTTATCGGCTTGCCCATCGGTTAGGACTATGGCAACTTTCCTTACACCAGTTCGAGCCCCGAAAAAGCCTTCTTGGGTTGCTTTGCGGATGGCGGTTCCTGTGTAAGTGCCTTCTCCCATGTATAACATCTTTCTGATAGCTTGTTTCACATCCTGTTGGGCTGTGTACCTATTCAACCCAAATTCGAGCCGAACTTCCAGGCTGTAAAGAACAAGTCCAATTCTAGTAGCATTTCTCCCTACAGTTACTCTATCCACTAAGGCAGTAACAAAGTCTTTGATTATTTCAAAATTTTCTGGGCCAACACTTTCAGAACTGTCAATCACAAACACTAGCTCCATAGGTATCTCCTTGCATTTAATGCCACAACCTGTAAAAGGAAATAAAAAAAAACAAACCTAAATTTGGAATATTTTTTACTAAAAGATCAAACTATATAAGTCCATGTGCGCTGAACATGACATTATTACAATTTTAATTCAAACATTTTATTTTATTTACTCAAACTATTATACAGTATAATCTCCTGATTTTGAACCCTTGAGGTGGCTCTCAATCAACAATTAAAACAGTATCAATAATAAAACAACATAATACTATATTAAATCTATTAAAACCAAAAATTTTAAAAAACTGGAACAAAAATTAAACTTCCAACATACCATTAGCCCCAGCCAAAGAACCACATATAACCACACCAACATTCAGTTCTTTATTTGCTTACCCTCAGTAGACAGAATCTTGCCGCACTAAAGCTTTACTCCTCTCACTCTAATGGATCTATCCTGGGAGATTTTTGGGAGTGACTATTCTTTCTCCCTCCATTTCCTCTCCAGCTCTGGCAGTGGTGGGATTCAAATAATTTAACAAGCGGTTCTCTGCCCTAATGACCAGCTGGGTAGGCATGATCATGTGACTGGGTGGAGCTCAGGCTGGGTGTACTGCCAAGAACCTTTAGCTGTTATATGAGTTAACCAAGAGGCAGTTTCTGTAAGCAGGGCAATAAAGATTAGG
>JAOYMU010000001.1:22591145-22601161 GCA_025802295.1 Psammodynastes pulverulentus
TGTGTGTCTATTGTTCTTCTGTACCTTCTGAGCTTTGGTGTTATAACCTCTTAATTTCTGTGAGGTACTGTCCTGAGTAGATGGTTGTGATGTGGCTCCAGCCTGAAGATGATGAGTGAGACCTCATCGAAATGTCGCCAAGACACCCTCAATTTTACATGGGACAAGAACCGAATATGCCAAAACCTACACACACACACACACACACACACACACACACACACATATATATATATTGAGGGTTAGTGTTTTTTTATGTTGGGGTTTTATTGTTTCTAAGCCGCCCAGAATACTTTTTTTTAATAATAGCTAGAGTGTAGTTCCTGATTAGAAATAGAACCAGTTCTTTTGTCTCTGTCCAAAGCCATAGCATTATAATTCATAAATAGCACTGAAATTTGGTCACCATAGTATTGGCTTTCACAATTTGTGAAGATCAGAGCTTTGATTTATTTATTGGCTATAAATTTTAGGCAACACAAGTCACTTAGCTTTTGTTTTCTATTCCCCTTCATGTATTCACATTTGAGATTTATTGTAATCAAAATGTTGGCTTGTAAAATCTTTTTTTCAGTAGAAGACAGCAGCTTTTAATGGCTTTTCTCCACTGAAGTCAAAATAAACAAAGGGTGCAATTCAGTACAAATGAATGACTAGGAATGGCCAATTCCCTTTTGACAAAGCCAAACTGAGATAGTCAAGGAACACAGCAAAGAAGGAGAATTTTCTTTGCTGCCCATAAATGATGGACTAGATTTTTGTAGCCCATTTCTGATTCATCACATTCAACTCTCCATTTTGAAACCAGAAGCAGAATCCCACAGAACCTTTCCTTAACAAACTTGTAATTTGAAATAACAGAAAAAAACTTCTATAGCAAAGTAGCCATTGTATGAATGTGGTGTGATGTCTTAGATGTGGAGCTCTTGCCTCACAAACAGGAGGCTGTGAGTTCGATCCTAGGTAAAGGCTAATATTTGGAATAGACTCTCCTGGTCGAGCAGGGGGTTGGACTAGATGACCTCCAAGGTCCCTTCCAACTCTGTTCTGTGTAGCTGCCATCCATGTACTGTAGGTATAAGAAACATATAGGATAGGATACAGGTATGTGATGCAAAAAGTAATATTAGAACTTCAAGTTTATTTCATCCCATTCTTTTCTGCAGAAGAAATAATTTTTATGGGTGACATTAGTTGCTTCATGATGTGACATTTGTATCATTCCCACTAATCAACCCCATTCTGATAATAATACAATTAAAAATAAATAAATTATGCGGTAACAAACTTCATTATAACATTACTAGTCTTCCAGTTACAACGGCAATTGGGATCAGGATTAAAATCTGAAGAGGCAGAGAAGAGTGGGATGCCTCACCATCTTTAAGCAGACTTTCTAGTCTCTATTACCTGCACACCTCGGGGACCTCTTGGACCACTTGGGCCTTCTGGACCCTATAAGATAAGAGAAGAAATTAGGAAGCTGCCTTTTACCAACTCAAGGTGTAAGTCTAGCCAGGGTAGCTCATAGTGTTTGCACTGATTGGTGGCAGCTGTCCAGAGATTCAGGAAGACATTTTTGCAGGCTTGCTACAGATTGCTAATGTTGAGGTAGCTAATTTAAAAACGAACCGATACGATTGTATTCTTTACATCCATTGAAAATATTCCTACCCCAACAATTCTCTCTTTCCCAATCCTATTTACACAATGATGATCTAGGTATTTTAGGATCAAGCTACATCTACATCAACATCAGTGGTGGTATGCTACCGGTTTGGCCTGGTTCAGCCGAACCAGTAGTAAAAAAACCAACGGGGTCGGCTGAACTGGTTCCTTCGACAATCAGCAGAGAGGATAAAACAAGAGCAAAGCGGATGGGAGGGTGGGAAGGTTGTTCCTACGCTTGTTTCTTCTATATTCTCGCAGCTGATTAGCACAGTGCCTGTTAGGTGCACGCGCATGAACGTGCACCTAACAGGCACTGTGCATGCGCGATATCACCGAATCAGTAGTAGCACTTTCCAAGCCTTACATCTCTCCCCTCCTCCCAGTTAAATCTGTGATAGTTACTTACTCGGTCTCCTTTTATGCCGGGTGTTCCACATTCACCTCTTTCACCCTGAGATTTAAAAAGTGCAGTTAATATTATTTTTGCATTAAAAGACAATAGCAAGCAACAACTTTGGTCTTCCTTCACTGCAAGATTTCCATCCCCCTTAAATTTTTCTTTTTGGAAATATGTTTAAGATTTTATAAAGAAAAGAATGTGGGATATACAATTCATTAATTAATAAGTACTCCAACCTTCATCTTTAAATTCAGTAACTCACCTGCTATTGGCATACAATAAATAGAGGATACAAGAAGGTGAGAAATCCATACCTTTTCTCCTTTGTATCCAGATTTCCCCTAAGAGAAAGAAGTAAAATATATTTTAACTAAATTTGTACAGGCATTTACTAGCCAAAAAGCATAAGACCAACACTAGGGAAGAGTATTTATTAATTTAAAATGTACATCTGTCTTGGGTTAAGAAAAAGGAACTAGGAGCCAGTGGTTGGCTCTTTTACTTGATTTTTTAATTTGACTTTTTGGGGCTGAACTTAATCCAGTATTTGGGCAAAGTGGGAGTTCAATGCACAGTGGCTCTGATTCTCTTGCATCAGAGCCCCAGAAAAATCAAAAAGTTGTGCAGAGGGTTAATACTAATGCTTCAGTCACCATTTTGTCTCATTTTTTTTTTTACAAAGCAATATCCAAGTTCCTGAATAAAACAAAAGGATACTATTTCTGTCAATAGTATGAAAAGCCACTCTAAGACTGACATTATGAAAATCCAGTTAGCACTATGGACCATGCCATTGTCTAGCCATGTCCAACATCCCAGGATAGTCTAGGTAGCTTGAGTGGCTTCGAATTAAAGGTTACAGTTGCTGCGTGGTCTAGTCCAGATTGCAGACGTGAGTTGGAATAGTGTGTTGAAAATTTTATGAGTGATGTGGGAGGAGCAGTACTTCAAACATTGCTGAATTTGTTTATTATTTTTTTTACTGGATCACACATTTTGTTTTTGCTCCTTATTAGTGTACTCCATGCAGCCAACAGTTTAAAACTATTAAATCTGGGTTGCAAAAATCTGACCATCGCTATATGGCAGCAAAGACTCATACTTTTTACTGATCTCCTCCCTAGCAGCCTGTTCCTTAAGCAGAAATAGAACAATATCACAAAGAAAGAAAATGAGAGCAAGGAAAAAGGACACATTATTGGACAAAGAGAAGTGGGTAGTCCTACTCCTTTCGGCTCTCATCTCCACTTATCACACAGTTCAGACGCTTCTCCCTGAGTGAGTGCAGCTCTGGATTGAAAAAAGACTGCTGCCTACTTCTGTTTGTGTGAATGCCGATTATAATTATCAAGGTGTGATGACATATATTTTTAAAGTATGTCTATGGAGATTCTCCATCATCCAAATCAGGGCTGTCCCAAAGGTGCTTTTTGCAAAAGGCAAATGGACTTCGTTTTTCCTTGAAGACGTTTTGCTTCTCATCCAAAAGGCTTTTTCAGTTCTAAACCGAAGGAAAAACCAAGTCCAGTTGCCTTTTGAAAAAGCACCTTTGGGATTTTTTTTAACAGAATCTAGGGGTTTCCTTCAAGCAAATAAATTCATTTACCTCTGTCCCATCTCTTCCTGGAATTCCATTTAAGCCTGGCTCCCCCTAGAAGAAATAGGATATTTTAGTATTATTATTCTACAACCTGTTGCTTTCACAACTTAATGAACATTCTAAGCTGGGGTGTCAAACTCGATTTCATTGAGGGCCGAATCAGGCTTGTGTTTGATCTGGGGGGGATGGGATGGAAGCGGCCAGGGTGGGCGTGGCCAGCTCGACATCACTTGTTTCGGGGTGCTTTTGGTGGCCAAAGCACACTGCCAGCCAAAATGGACTCTCAAGCTCTGTTTTCAGCTGTGACGGCCTCCTGCAACCCTCTGCCAGTGGAAACAGAGCTTGGGAGGGACAGGCATGGCCCTCCCGAGCTCTGTTTTCACTGGCAGAGGCACTGCAGGCCAGTCCTTCACTGTTTTCAGGTCAGCCCCACAGGCCAGATCTAAGCAACCCGCGGGCTGGTTCCGACCTATGGGCTTAAACGTTTGACACCCCTGTTCTAAGTGTTCTGAGAACGTTCTAAGAATTACTTTTAATGAATGGTTCTGAATCAGCTGAAGTCTTCTAGATCTGTCTCGTTCTACCTTCTTAACAAAACATCGCTCATATATTAAAGCTTTATGTTTTAACTTCTAATTTCTACCATGACAGAAAAACATTTAATTTTAACCAGATACATTCTAAATGACTGGTTTTTTTTAAAGAAATGAGCTTTTTAACCATATGTCAAAGGTCACAGCACCTTTCCTCCTTTTGCACCGGGCGCTCCATCATCCCCAGGGCGACCTTTTTTACCCTGGAAACAAAAGATGTAAAAGTGGAGAGTTAATAGAGTTCTTTACTGTCCCAATTCCTAGATGGTACACTTCCATAACTTTAACTTGTTGCTTCCAAGAAAATGACAAGATGGCTAGGAAAACAAGGAATGAAATTCTAGGAACTTTTGCTTAAAGCAGTACCTGAGTTTTGTTATTAAAGGTCGTGGCTCTAAGTGATGCTGCAAGAGGAAATATACAGTATGGGCTGTTCTCAGAATGTATTGTATACTTTGAAAAAACAGAGAAATTCTCACTTCGCCAAGAGGGAGGGTAGAGACTGGGACATGTCTGTACAGTATCTCTCTATTTTGAGTAGTTAAGAGAAGCATACTGCATATATCATTCTGAAAGATATAGCCAATAGCATCTTGATATATTCCCTGCTCAGTGTTGAACCATTTATTATACATTCCACTTATTCTCATGCTTTAATTCTATCACATAACATATTTATTGAACTCAGAATGGTTTCAACACCCTATTTGTCAGAAACCATTTTACAACTGAAAATTACTAAGAAGCTAATACTGGGTATCCCCCCTACCTTCACCTCTGCCTGCCTGGCTGGACTGCACTTCTTATCATACCTTTTTGGTCAGAATTTTACCCAATATATTTAATTAATCAAGCCCCTCTGTAGCTTTTGCATTCACTCTTGCTCCCTGAAGAGAGTAGAGAGAATGGCCTTGACAGCCAGAGGGAAGATCTGTTACAAAGCGACAAACAAATAAATATGGCTTAAGCTATGATAGGGAGTTACAAAAGTGCCTAAAGCAGGCATCCCTCTGATTTGCATGAAAATAAAAGAGGTAGGGGGAAGAGCACATTCAGACTTGCAAGATTCTGTTACTACAGATATTCTAATAGGAGTAGTTTGAGGAACTCAAACTACTCATCATTTTTAGTAATAGGCAGAAGTATGAGTTGTCTTTAAGCTGAATGTTCTTATAATGTTCTGTCTGTACAACTGCCATCGTTTTTACCAGTTGAACCAGTAAAATTGATCTTTAATACTGATTATGGATTTGGGTCAGTTAAGGCTTTGACATATTGCTTTGTAGCAATATGGAGATGTAGTCTAACTAATCAGAGCATCTGGAACATGCCTATGGAGATTCTCAGTCATCCAGGTCATGGTTGTCCCAAAAGTGCTTTTTCAAGAGGCAACTGGACTTCCTGGTTTTGAAATCTGAAATGTTTCTGAAATCCTTCCATTCCCCACCACCCAGTCAGAGCTGAAGAAGCTTCTTGGATGAGAAGTGAAATGTTTTCAAAGAAAACCCAAAAAGTCCAGTTGCCTCTTGAAAAAACACGTTTGGAACAAGTATTTGGAACAGTTTCAGTACTTTTTGGCTTGTATAGCAATAGCAATAGCATCTAGACCACTTATATACCACTCCATATTGCTTTACAATTCAGTACAACAGTTTGTAATGTCAGCATATTGCAAGCCAACAATTCTGCCAATCTCGGCAAAATAGAAGGCTGAGTAAACCTTAAGCCACACCAGGATCAAAACTCCAGACTGTGGGCAGAGTTTGCCTGCAATGCATTCTAGCCACTTCATCCCCAGGGCTTGTATACTTCAAGTACAGCTAAAACCCAGTTTTATTCCAACCATGTTCGCACTGTTCCATTCAAGTCAGGATTTCTAATCTAGAGATTAACCGGTACACCAATATACATTTGCCCACATCTCACAAACGTAGTAATTTTGGCAACATAATTAATGAAATCCCCTTTTAAAATATTGTATTTATTTTAACCATTAAATGTTGATATATTATTTGAAAGTATGATTGGGTTGTAATTGTTCTTTGATGAAACTCGCCGGTGATTTTTGTTCTCAGAATAAAATGAAGGAAGACTCTCCTGGGTCTCACCCTCTGGTCTCCAAAGAAAAGGCAAGATAGAAATCCAATGAACTCTCCTCGGTCTTGCTGACAATTGCAGTTTAGCCTAATGTCTGTTTCATCTGAAACTCTCCCACTGAGTATGTCAACCGTGGTGGCACAGTGGTTAGAGTGCAGTACTGCAGGTTACTCTGCTGATTGCCGGCAGTTCGGCAGTTCAAGTCCCACTGGCTCAAGGTTGACTTCCATCCTTCCGAGGTCGGTAAAATGAGGACCCAGATTGTTGGGGGCAATAGGCTGATTCTGTAAACCGCTTAGAGAGGGTTGTAAAGTACTGTGAAGCTGTATATAAGTCTAAGTGCTATTGCTATTGTATATCTGCATAGCTGCATGCAGATAGTTTCTGTGATTGTCCGACTTAATCACAAGCCTGCCTTTTCTCAACGCACATTTCACCAGCCCGGCGCTGCAAATTAATAAAGGGCCACTGTTAAAATAATCATGTTGTACATAAAATGTAAGCTCCAGAACCAGAGAAGTGAGGGGGGAAGATACTTACAGCAGGGCCAGGAAGGCCCTTGTCTCCTTTCTCACAGTTACATACAGGAGGCTGAGGACACTTTGGGGGGGAAAACAATCAAGCAAATTAATCTTTAACAGAACCGAGACAGATTCTTGTTTTGCTTATATAACCATTACATTTTCTTTGAGTGTTTTTAATCAATTTATATCATACTCTTGTAATACCTTCACACCCTTAAGGGAGTGGGATTGTATTGATTAAAGAATAATGGTAATAAAAATAACAACATTTTCACCAATGCAATTAATTATTTCCCTTTCATGTTTAAACATAATCCATCCATTCATTCATCCATTCACAAATGTGACTTACCCCTTCTTCTGCCAGATCTTTCTAGGGAGATAGATAAATGGAAAAGAAAATTAGATTTTTACAGATAATAAAACATAATTCTTTGAAAAGTGAAAAAGAAAGCTTGTGGGAAGATAATCCCAACGTGGTAATACTATGCCGTTGCTGTCTTTTTATTTGACAAAACCTCTGTATATTTGATATTACATCATAGGGTGGACAAGAAAAGGCTGTAAGTCAATTTATCATATACTGAGAACATAAGACAACAACTGTTAATGGCTGTATATTTGAAGTTCCAGAGTGGTAATGTTTTTTTGAAAAAGTGTGAGACACCTTTAGCTCCACCAGAATGATGTGATTCCACATGTCCTCACTCTCACCACCCTGAAGCCAGTGATGGGATTTAACAGGTTCGCGAGAACCAGTTGTTAACTTTCTAAGCAGTTCGGAGAACCGGTTGTTGAAAGAAATCTCCTTTTGTTTTTTGCCACTTTACAGGCTAATCCTGTAAGGAAGGCTGGAAGGAAACATTCTGGTGTTGTTTCTAGCCTAACCTTTATTGCCCTGCTTACAGAAACGGCCTCTCGGTTATCCCATATATCAGCTAAAGGTTCTTGGCAGTACGCCCAGACTTACTGTCCCCTGAGCTCCACCCAGTCACAAGATCACCCAGCCACGCCTACCCAGCTGGTCATTAGGGCAGAGAACGGTTGTTAAATTATTTGAATCCCACCACTGCCTTTGGTGGAGGAGCTGAAATGCAAAGGCTACCTACCTATTCTGGAACAGAGGGAAGCCTCAGTCCACAAAGAACCATAGGCAAGAGCTTCCCTACCCTGGATATCTACATGAATGCATCTACAGAAGTAGAGCTTGGGAAAAAGTGTAATGTAGGAGACAAAAAACATATATTACACTAGTGTGTTAATAAATAAGCATGGAAGAACAGAATGTGTTGTTAATGGATACATCGTTATGTTACTGGCCTATATGACTTCATTCTCACTAACAAAACGTTTTGCCCCTCCATGCTTATTTATTTACTTGTATTTATGTTTCCTTTCTTCTGCACAGCTCAAGATGGAAGTACATTTTGAGCTATACATATCCTTCCTCCTATTTCTCCTTCTTCCCTCCTCCTTTGCACACATCCCTCGTCCTATTTCTCCAACAACAAACCTGTGAGGTGGAATGAACTGTGAGGTGAAATTGGCTGGCCAAAGTCAGCCAATGAACTGCTGTAGCTGAGGGTAGACTAGAGTTGTGATCTCTTCAGTTTCTAGTCCAGCACCCTAATCAGTCTGGCAGACGGGCTTCTGTCATCTCTTTAAAACAGTAATCAACCCAGCTCTTGGCTCATCTTTTCCAACTGATTACACAGCATATATTCAAATAATTTGACTAAACCCTAATATGACATTGAACATTTTGACAGATACCTTGTGAGGAGGGATATAATTCTGGCCTCCTGAAAGCAGGGACATTTGGAGCCCTGTGTTACAAGTGATATTCCATCATAGAACATTTGAGCATAACCCACTGAAAAATGGTATCTGCCTAAGGCAGGGGTCTTCAAACTTGACAGCTTTAAGACTTGAGCACTTCAACTCCCAGAATTCTTCCTCCAGTCATGTTAGCTCAGGAATTCTGGGAGTTGAAGTCCACAAGTTTTAAACTTGTCAAGTTTGAAGATCCTTGGCCTAAGGGATATATATCCTTTATATTGGCCCACTGAGGTGTTTGCCCTTACCATTTCTTTGAGGATTCTCTCCACCACGTCTTTTTCCTGCAGATTGAAGACAAACCTGGAGGCTGGAACACTGGCCAATAGCCGGAGTTTGGCAGCATTAGCCACCTCCTCGGCTACTCTGGTCATCCCCACGGTGAAGAACACGATACCTTGATGTTTAGCATCGGCAGTAGCTGAAAAAATATCTGGATTTCTCGGATGGTCTGCCCCATCGGTCAACAATACAGCAACTTTCACGCTACCATGAGTTCCCTCAGTCATATAGAGCTGAGTGAGATTTGTAATGGCGTAGGTGGTATAGGTCCCATGGCCAATGTATGTAATGGGAGCAATTCGAGACTTAAAAACCTCGGGGCCCTTCCAGTCTCGAAACGTTTGCTCGATAAGGACAGTGCTGCTATACTGAAGTAAAGCCGTCCTCCAGCTGAGTGTGCGGCCAGAGCTGAGCTGCAGGCCTTTCATTCTGTCTACTGTCTCCAAGACAAACTTTTTCTGCTGCTCGTGATTGAAGTTCTTAGCACTCTCTGAACTGTCCAGGAGGAAGGCCATTTCCAGAATACAGTCTTCATCTAGAAATCGCAAAAGTCAGAGGGAGAAAACAGCTCAGATTAGTCACTTGAATGCTAAGGACATGACCTCTTGCCAAATCGTTCAACCTTCCACAGGTGTTTGGAAAACCTACTGAAGATGTTGAACTCGTTCACCTCCAACACACACAGACACAGTTCTGCACAATTCTATGCAAAGCTATTTGGACGTCCTGCTGAGTTCAGAGGAGCTTATTCCCAAGTGTGCATGGGCCATAGGTCTGTGCCTGGGAAAAAAAGATGCATCTGCTCATAACACTCTCAGAACTATTCTCGTCTGGTAGCTTCCAGATGGATTGTACATCTCAGAATCCCCAGCTGGGGTGGCTATTAGGATGGCAAAGGCTTTTCTGGAGTTTTTCTAGAGAAAATGGAATGTTGGAGAATGACTATTTAAAGCAGAGGTGTCCAACCTTGCAACTTTGAGACTTGTGGACTTCAACTCCCAGAATTCTGGGAG
>JAOYMU010000001.1:22603017-22615307 GCA_025802295.1 Psammodynastes pulverulentus
GATTCAAAGATTGGATGGATTTTTTGTTCGCCATCCGAATTGGTCGCGAACGGAGGCGTTCGCGACCCGAGGTTCCACTGTATCTGGGAAGCCATATACCTTAGAGTAATCCAGTTTCAGGTTGTTATTTTTTTTTTTAAGTGGAGAAGATTAAGCTTTTAATTCTAAAAGGGAGTGAAATTAGTGCGACTAATCTGATGCCTATTTATGGTTATAAATCTCACAGCATGATGGAAGAATAAGCTGTCTGGGTTCAGGTGATCTGATCTATTCTGTTGATAAATTATTCTGTTGATTATTGGAAAAACTTGTATAAATAACAAATATTAGATGGTTTCCTTCAGATAAGTTAAATTTTAACAAGTCTGTTGGCTTAATTTTCTTTAAGATTTTGATAAAGCTATTCTTTACAGATCTCCTGCTTAATTTTCTGATTTAGCGTAACGAAGCTGAATCAAATAACAAACACCTTTGAAGTTCCTACTCCAATTTATTAATTCTTTTCTAAGGAATTGAATATATTTGTAAAAATAAAATTTTTTAAGACGTAATGTTCAAAGGTTAGATGGTTTTTAGATATCGAAATTAATGATGCATGGGAAATTTTTCAACACACCTTTGTTGTCGTTGACTTAAAAACGTGAGAGACGGTGATTTAATGAGATCTCAGAATTGATCAGGGATTTCAGTCAGGAAAATACGGTAATATGAGCAATAAAAGGTTAAACTTGGATCTCAGTTTTCTGTATCAGCTATATTAATTTCTACAAAACAAAGAGGAGACCATGGATTGTAAACCTATTGTCATTTTGGCTGTAAGAATGTATTTTTGAAGGAACAGCAGAGCTGACATTTTCATTTTAGAAGAAGGGGAAACTGTACTTGTTGTGGTTAGCGTTCTCCAAATGGAAGGACAAAATGTACACTTCCTGAAGGTTAATTCTGTTGCAGACTTTGATGACTGCAAAATGTGGGGCATTTGTGACCAAGAATGTGAGGATCGTGTTGGTCACCATCATTGTCGGTGTGCCGAAGGGTATGTTCTGGAACACCACCGTCATTGCCGAGCCAATGCCTCATGTGAGTCAATACAGTATCTCTAAAACCTGATCCCCCCCCTTCTCCCTTGTACAACTAATATTGCCTTACTTTCTCACAGGTATTTGAAAGAAAAGCCAATTATAATCCTGCCCTTGAAAATAATGCTGGCATGCTTTAAATATCACAGTCCTTTCCAACACAACATTGCCGCTATCTCTCCCATCTATTTACTGTTAGTGACTTGCGGATGAAAGGCCAGGCAGTGAATTTCTCTCACTTTCTTCATTGGGAGAGGGGAAAGTGGCAGGGCAGGTGACATTTTAAAGCCTATTCTGGTTTTATCCATGGATGGATGGATAGGATGGGATGCTTTGCGAAGTTTCTTAGCATGAGGGAAGCGCTTCCCCTTGAAGGGATAAAGAATCTGCATCTTTGGGGAGGCTTATTCAGTTGTGTTTTCTTCCTTAAAACAACTGAATGAGCTTTCCTGAGGGCTCATCTGTTTAATGTGGGTTGAGAAGATGGGGGACAGGATTTGGTCATTCCACTGTTTTTTTAAGAAACATTCCTTTCACATATTCAGTCCAGTAGGGGTATCAAACTTGCGGCCCATGGGCTGGATGTGTCACGTGTTGGCCATGTCCAGCCCCGTTTTAGCGAAAGGGGAAAAAGTCACGATACGTTACGTGATGACAATGTGACAACATGAGTTTTGACACCCCTGCTCTACAGTAATTGTTCTTGTAACTATAGTTACAATGTTCTAATAACTCAAGATAATCCGTGTGAAATTTAATCAAGACTGTATTATGAACCGTAAAGTTGTATGTACTATAATTGCAATATTTATACATAGATGTGTCTGTATCTACATATTAATATGCTTTCCTAAAAGAGTAATTAATAAAATTGTTATTTGGAATATGCATAGATTTTTTCTTTTCTGCTAGGGATTGAGATCCAATATATCTTGGAAACACAGGTATATCCATTTATGTTGGAATAAAGCAGGAGTCTCAAACTGATGGTCCCTCCCGGTTACTCAGTTCTGCGTTCTCCTTACACCCATATACAGCAGAAGGGCAATAGTTTAAAGGAAGCAGGGACTTGCCAATCTGAGCGAGGTGCTATAGATTCTGTCTTAGGGAAGAAAAAAGGGAAACCAAAGGACATCAACATCCAAATGTCACAAAACTGTCACAGTTTTCACTATGTTTGGACCAGCACCCATCACCACTGCTACTGCTTCGGGGTGAAAAGCATAGTCTGGATATGGCAGGCTGAGGAGTGGCTGCAGGACTAGGCCCATGCTGAACCACCATCATTGCCTAGAATGAATAAAGTCTAGCAAGATCAGCAAGCTCTTGTCCTGCTTTGGGCAGTCATTCCTTTGTTTTGTGTACGTGGCTCCAAATTTGGCAGCAACCGCCTCTTCCCTCCTTTCTTGTCTCGCTCAGTCACTCAAATTGTAACTCTAGATCTCTAAAGACACACTTCAGTTTTTCTTATCAACAAATTGTTTGGGTTGCTTGTTTGGCAGAAAAAGAAGACACCCTTATCTCTTATCCCGTTCTGCCAAATAGCAAAGACAACAAAACAATGTGTTGACAAGAAATCGTCGCAATCTCCACCTCAATATGAGAGAGGGCATTATTGGAGGTTTGAACTACAATAAGGGGATTTGAAAGGGGGGAAAATACTAGGTTAATTTGGAACCCAAATCTGAAGTTTGGGCTCAAATCTGAAACTTGATTTAAAACCCCAGAATCTCCATGTTTTCCTATTGATTGCAATTGGAAAACACATTTTTTTTTCTATTTTCTATTAAGATTACCTGAATGTGAGCTGCATTTGCAATAATTATTGCTTCTTATGAGAAGGTGACATTTGCTACATTGAAAGCAAAGCATTATTATCCTCCCCTTTAAAAAGAATTGCCAAGTTCATTTGTATTTCTTGTCAAAATTGGAAATAATTTCCAGAGATATTGCTTCTTCTGAGAGGAAAAAATCTGGTTAACTTTTAGAGATGTGTATTATTTTTCAAACACAACCAAACCAAATGTTTTGTTTTGGTTAATCATATGCACCAGTAGATAATTGTTAAAAGGGAAGTAGTAAAAAAATGGCTCTTTAAAAAAAAATGTGCTTCCTTTTTAATTCATAGAGATTTTCTAACGGTATATCAAAGTATGAAAAAGCTTAAGGTTTGCAAAGTTTAGACCAAGGAATTATTCCTTAGGTGACACTTGTAATAGTTTGGGTCCCCTGGATAGTGGGGTACAAAGTGTTTTGTCTCAAACCTTTTCAACTGCATCAATTGTCCTCTTCTGAGTGTGAAACTGTTGTTTTGACGGGATATCGTTTCTGAGTATTTTATAAATTGTGTTAAGCTTGAAAAAAGATGTTTAGGAGCAGTTCCATTCAGAAATACTCCATTTCAAGCACCCACCCTTATAAAATTGTTAGTACTGCATGCATGAGTGTGAAAAACAATTAACACAGCTGTAATAAATTGAATCAATCATTTACTTAATCTTTCATACATATCTAATTGCCTTTTACACTGATAACCTTGTTTTCAAAATGCTGTTTTCTCTCCTTTTCTTTCACGTAATGTTTTAAAGATCTTACGTGGTATTCAGTATCCAGCTGCTTTGAGGCCACTTTGGTGGCACAGTTCCAACATATCTCCTTTGCTATTTAATGCTACATTTATTACAAAATAGGGTGGGCAACATTTTGGTGACTAGGGATTACATCTGATGGCTGGGGACAGAAAAGGTATAAAAGTAAACCCAATTAATTTTTTTTTTGCATTTTTAAAAAAAGACTTAAAAACATTGCTTAGGTTTATATTGCAGTACGTATCTTCCGTTTAAGTTGGGAATGCATATGGAAAATAAACGTTACAGCAATGTCATCTATGTTTTCAGCTGGAGTTGCCTCTATCATTTTTTCCAACGGCCGTGATTTATTAATCGGGGACATTCATGGAAGAAGTTTTCGAACTCTGGTACAGTCCCGGAATCGTGGAGTGGCTGTTGGGGTGGACTTTCATTTTCAGCTGCGTAGGATATTTTGGACTGATACGGTGCAAGATAAGGTAATTTGAAATGTCCAAATAGCTTTCTTGGAAGCAAAGGCATCCAAGAATTGTATGTGTGTTGATAACTTTTCATTTCTCTGAACAGATGCAGAGCCTTTCTTTGTTTTCTAACAAAAATGAACTTTTGAGATGGTCCTGTTGATAATTACGGCATTTCTTAGCTATGCTTTTTACGTGTAATATACCGAACAAAGCACGCATTATGCTATGGCATCGTCTTGAGCAGCTCTTAATATTATTGGAAAGAGAGTCCAAAAACCTAATTAAGAGAAATAGTACATTCTTTCAAAACTCAGTTGCAATTGCTTGAAACCTGATCATTTAAAGTGTGGCAGTACTGTGTTTTCTGGGAAGATAGACATAAGATATTTCTCAAGTATGTTAGGATAATTGAGCTTTGGGCAACAAATATTGACAATTGATCATGCTGCAGGCCAATGTTTTCTTATTTCATTGCTTTTTTTTTTCATTGCCTTGCTTTTTACTGGCACAGTAACAAATAGTATAAAATATAAATATGGTTTAATGATGTTTGGTAGTTTTAAAGCATCAGTGATGTGGATATAGAATAAAGGATTGACAGACTTTTCTTTTTTTTCCCCAAGTGCATTGAAAGGCATTTTAACATCAGGTTCTTAAAAAAAGCACAGTATGGGGAGGTGAAAGGAATATTCTCCTAGCATAAGATTTTTTTCTGCAATTTTCCTTGGTTCCTTGAATTATATCAGGGCTTAATGACCTAATCTTTACTGTTCTGCTTACTGTGGCATGTAATGGATTTGGATTTAGATAGACACTTAGTTCAGTTAAGCTATAGGATAGTTTGCTAATTATACAGGAACCAGAGCGTATATATACTGTAACTAGGTTTGTACTTCATACCAAACTTGAATGGTTTTAGCTTTGCCTTGCATATTTTTCCTTACTTTTAGTTTGCGATTCAGCATATGATGTCAATGCAGCTCGTTTTTATAGAGGACAACTCAGATTACTAGTTAGAAGGGGGGAAAAAAATCTGCTCTCTTCAAAGTCAGACTCTGTTTTTAAACATTGGTTAAGAATGGAGATTATGATTAGTGCCCGTGCAGATAGCAATAGCACTTAGACTTATATACCTCTTTATAGTGCTTTTTCCAGCCCTTTCTAAGCGGTTTACAGAATCAGCATATTGCCCCCACAATCTGGGTCCTCATGTACCAAGATGTAACAAGTTAAAAGAGGTGAGGTCACATTGAAGAGATTGAAATACAGGCAGTCCTCGACTTACGACCACAATTGAGCCCGGAATTTATGTTGCTAAATGAGAAATATGTTAAGTGAGTTTTATCCCACTTTACGACTTTTCTTCCCACGTTTGTTAAGTGAATTGCTGCAGTCGTTACATCAGTAACACGGTGGTTAAGTGAATCTGGCTTCCTCATTGACTTTGCTTGTCAGAAGGTCGCAAAAGGGGATCACATGGCCCCGGGACGTTGCAACGGTCATAAGTAGGAATCTATTTCCAAGCATCTGAATTTTGATCACGTTGAACCATGGGGATGGTGCATAGGTCGTAACTGTGAAAAACAGTCACAAGTCACTTTTTCAGTGCTGTTGTAACTTTGAACGGTCACTAAATGACCGTAAGTCAAAAACTACCCGTAAATGGTTAAGAAACTGGGGACTTAATACTGCATAGGACCAACATTTTCACAATTCCTCTTATAATAAATGCATGCAGGATTTATTTTTGTTCGGAAAAGGTGCTAATATGAAAGTGGCCCTGAAAACATACAGTATCCTAAGTCCTAAAGCGCCATTACTTTCTTTTTCAGGTTTTTTCCGTCAACCTTGATGGCTCAGATATCTATGAAGTTTTAAATATTTCAGTCGACACACCAGAAAACCTGGCAGTGGACTGGATTAACAACAAGCTGTATGTGGTGGAGACCAGCGTCAACCGAATCGATTTGGTAAATTTGGATGGAACCAACCGGGTAACGTTGATTGCAGAAAGTTTGGGAAACCCTAGAGGAATAGCTGTTGATCCTACCGTTGGGTAAGTGGTAACATTGATTAAAAGATATTACCCTCCTTTGAAGAATGGTACGCTTTCTATTTTTGTCTGTTTTTTTTAATGCATCATCAATTGCTCAATAAAATATGAGTAGGAGTTGATGGAGGAGTAGGAATTTTGCGCTCTTTATTCCTTCCTCCTTCCGTAGAAATTTTCTTCCGATCTTTACTTTTCCATTTCTTTTCTTTTTTTAAAATCTGGATATTATGCCGAAAAGAGCAAAGGAAGAGTTGCAATGCAGCTGTGTGTCTCTGATGAGAATGGTAGAGAAATTCTGAACGCTGTTACAGGCGCGGTATCTGGTGAAGCTGCTGCTGCACATAGACATCTTAATTCAAAAGGTCCTTTCACAAAAGTCAAAGCTGAACTGTGTTTTCCAAAGAATGAGTCGTAAATTAAGATTTATAGTATAGTATATAGTATATATGGTACAGCAGGTATACCGTGATACCTGCTTAGCTAAAAAATAGTTTGTATGTAGTATCCATAAATCAAAAAGGAAATCCATTTAATTCAGGGGTGTCAAACAAGGCCTGCAGACTGGATCCGGCCTGCAGGGTGCTTAGATTTGGCCCACTGGGCCGGCCTAGAAATAACAAAGGACTGGCCTACGATGCCTCTGCTAGCAAAAACAGGGTGCGGGGAGGGCCGCATGTGGCCCCTCGTGCCCCATATTTGGCCTGGATGGCCTCCTACAGTGCTCTGCTGGTGAAAACTGTGTATGTGGGGCCCACGAGGGGTGCCCTGTGCCCCATTTTCACCAGCAGGGTGTTGCAGGAGGCATCTGTCTCATCTCCCCTGTCTCTCCTCCGGACAGCCTGTGGAGGACAACTACAATGCTGATTTAGTCCTTGAAGAAATCCAGTTTGAAATCCCTGATTTAATTGTATGTGTTGGGGGGGGGGGGGGCAAAGGTTTCAACAATTGTATTTCTGCAAAATAAAATAGAAAATTGCATTTATTGTCAGTTGTCTTTCATTTTCCTTGAACCGAACATAAAGATAATTAGTTTCATATAAAATGTGATCTGGAATATAGTTTGAAATCTCTGTAATTTCTTTTTGGAGATCCCTCCAGAGTTTGTTCTTTGTCACAGACCACTGCTATCCTGTTACCTGCTTGGAGCATTATATCTTCCATTCATCTTTTGATATTTGAATTTGGGATATTTATTTTCTAAACCTGGGAACTTTAAGAAGTGCCTTCTTTTCGCTTCTAAGTGTTATCTGGTTTTCTACTTACTATGATTTTATTGATTTACATGTCTCACAGAGAACTTTTAGTATAACCAACGGTCTAATATATGTAGAATATAATTCGGTGAAATCTAAAGTGATCTGAAGCATATGAAACCTCAGCATAAAAATTTGCATGATAATGACTGCAATTCTGTACGTCAGCTAGAAAGAATTCACGAAGCGTACCTGCCAATAGAATGGTACTTTCTGCACTTACTGTAATGGATTTTTATGCATGAAAATGTAATGCCACAATAAGCGTTTCAGTCTTTAAAATTCCACTAAATTCTTCAGAGAGATTCCCAGTTGATGCTAAATAGTAATTTGTTTCAGCATAGCAAATTGTATAAACCACAGCTGGCTGGATTCGCACAAAGCTCAACCCAGACAAACTATATAGTTTTGTGTAAGCCAGATCTTTGTAGCATTTATCTACAGTAAAGATTGAAGGGACACTAAAACAGTTCTTCTCTTTTCTCTTTCTTTTATAGTTATTTGTTTTTCTCAGATTGGGATAGTCTTTCAGGTGATCCTAAAGTAGAAAGAGCCTTTATGGATGGAACAAATCGTCTGGACTTGGTTAAAACAAAGTTGGGATGGCCAGCTGGGATAACTTTGGATATTATATCAAAGAGACTCTACTGGGTAGACAGCCGATATGATTATATTGAAACGGTGACCTACGATGGGCTACAGAGGTAGGAGAAGATCTTAATTAGATGCAAAGTGGGTCATTTACTTTGCTTCTTTACAATTTTTTTTAAAATAAATGAGCTGCATCAGACTAAAGGTGACCCAAAGGTGACCCAAAGGTGCTTTTTTCAAGAGGCAACTGGACTTTCTTGTTTTTCTTTGAAGACGTTTCGCTTCTCATCCGAGAAGCTTCTTCAGCTTTTTCAAAGAAAACCCAGAAATTCCAGTTGCCTCTTGGGAAAACCATAACCTGGATGACTGAAAATCTCCATAGACATTTAACTACTCTGTCATGAATTGCCTTCTTTAAACGCTGTTAAGACTCATATGGGATTGAGATATTAATTCCTATCTCTGAATTTGATCAGAAATAATCTAATTAGTGGGAAGGTGGCAAGGACTTCTTGTTGCCTGCACTAATCTCTGAGTGCCAAATAAAGGGGAAGAAGGATGCCTTTTCTATGCTGATCCTAAACGGATAGCAGCAGAAAAGAACATTATCATATTGCGTACAATGATTTGCATACTATCGATAAGAAAAGAGAAGAATTCCTGGACCTTAATACTGCTCCTACCCTAATAGGCAAGCACGGGGAAGGACTCCGTGTTGTAGGTTTTGTTTCTTACATTGCATCATACTCAGTGCAATTGGGGGGGGGGGTTTGTAGCAGAAAACCTTTAAGCCTTTTAGTGCTATCTTTGTTTTTCCCTTTTAATCTGCACTTTCCAAGGCCATTTCTGGCCTTTTAAGAAAAAGAATGCAAATGGAATTGCCTTTCCGCAAGATAAAATAACTTATATATTGCATGAAGGCAACTTTTCTTCAAGAAAACCAAAATAAGATTCCTTTTGTTGATGTTTTTAGTTTTCCTCCTCTTTTAAAAAACAGAGCTGAGTGTTAAACCATCACATTTCCCCTCTGAACATTTGTTTCTTGCATCTTTGGTTACCATGATTCAAATATTTTTTTTCTTCATTATTGATTTTTCTTCTTGGTTGGATGTATCCTTTGTTTATAATTTCCTAGGTCGCTGCTATGACCTTTGCGTAGTCTTTTTCATAGGAGTAAAGCGTGTTGAAATATTGGTAGCCTGTAAGCTGTTACTTCCAGTATTTCTAAAAAGAATATCCCTTTAACAGGAAAACTGTCGCTCATGGAGGCTCATTGATTCCACATCCCTACGGAATAAGTCTTTTTGAACATTCTGTGTATTTTACTGATTGGACAAAAATGGCAGTGATGAAAGCCAATAGATTTGCAGATTCTAACCCACAAGTGATTTTTCAGTCTTCCTTACGTCCCTACGGAGTGACAATTTATCATGCTTTCCGACAGCCACATGGTAAGTCAGATGATATAGGATTGCCGAAAGAGATATTACACTGTTCTTATTGTGGCTTAGAAAGCACAGCAAAGATAACTCTGCTATCAATGCACTAGACCGGAAGGGAAAATGTCGGGTGTTTTTCTCCTTTTTTCCCTCTCTGTTGTGTTCTTCCCCTTCCCTTCCTCTCTCCTTGATTCATGCCCAGCAAATAGCTCTAACTAATGGTCTAAGTCAGGGGTCAGCAACCTGTAGCTCTGGAGCCGCATGTGGCTCTTTCATCCCTCTGCTGCAGCTCCCTGTCACTCAAAATATGTGTCACAACTGCCACTGTGCGACACCCGCTGGCACGCAATTTATTGAGCTTTTCGACTCCTGGTAAGCCAACCATGGGTAAATCCAAGAAAAGAAGAGTTTAAGAAGAAAACAGAACGTATAATTCAACTATATATGCTAGTTTTGTGGCCGCTCAGGAAATAGTCAGGCACAGAAAGGCTTTTGTGGCTCCCGGCGTTTTCTTTTCTTGGGAAACTGGTTCAAATGGCTCTTTGAGTGTTTAAGGTTGCCAACCCCTGGTCTAAGTGGATCCCTGCCTAGGGTTTTAGAAATCAGCCCAAAGTCAGAGGTATCTCTAAGCTGCAAGTAGTCCATCCCTGCCCAGTGTAAATTTATTTACTTCTATTGATTTATTCTCATTGAAAACAATGAGATTTCAATTTCTGAAAAGGCTAATTTGCAGTTAAGCTTCAACAGACATTGAACTCATGTGAAGCACAATTATTCTGAGGAAACTATATTCCAAATAGAAAATGGTTCCTTGGGAAAAATTGCAATTTTCTTCCATATATTTGAAGGATTGACTGATGTTTACAAAAAACCTTCCTGTGCTGAGCACAAGGGTTTCTTGAAAGGATGGTCAGTGCTGTCAATTTGAAAAAAAAGAGACAGAATGCGTAGAATTGGATTCCTATTAACTCAGTAGCCAAAGCAGCGAATAAGCCACAGCTGACTGTGGAGCAATTCCCAGTCAGTACAGTTGAAATCCCAGCATCTCCAGAATATACCAGTGAGAAAATGTATTTAAGCAAATAGGCTGTATTTACAATGGAGTGACTATATATAACTGTATGTGGACTGGTATATATGGTTTTAATGGGAATTGCAGATACAAAATCCATTTTAACAGACTTTCAAAGGTAGCTTATAACATTCTTGGTCTGTACACCTATTCCTAATTTAGCAACCAAGTTCAATTCCAATGATCAGATCATTAAGGGGAATAATTGGGAAATGCCCATATAACTGAGAGACAGAGTGATATCTTGTGAAGATCATTGGTTGCTGTGATCTCATTTAGATAAAGTTCTAACATTGGAACGCCAATGTTAACTGTCACTTCAGCGTGCATTGTCAGGTGCTTAAAATTTGGTTGTGAATGTACACATGGGTCAGAAAATGCATTTTTATGACCATTTATGATCATTGTATTTGCAAATGGCCACTGACTGAAGTAGTTGCTAATTGAGAAGTGGGTGTATACATGAGAATTGTCAGCAAAATTTTAAAAAAAACTTTGCATACATCTGATATCAAATGCTAAACTTATAAAATATATTGTCTTCCAGTAAGAAATCCTTGCGGTGTTAATAACGGTGGATGTGAACAGATTTGTGTTCTCAGTCACAGAACTGACAATGATGGTCTAGGCTACCGCTGCAAATGCATGTTGGGCTTTGACTTGCACGCTGATGGACGACGCTGCATTGGTAGGTACTGCCATGGATACATGTTGCATAGAATCTCCATGGATAATCATATCAACTGCTTTTCTCCCTGGTTTTTGAAGGACGTTCTATTGTCAGATGGTGATAAACTTGTCTAAACCTTTAGAATCTTCAAACTAGTGAAATTAGTGAAATTCCTATAAACTCAACTTTAGAGGTAACTCTAATGTTGCTAATATAAATCCTGGGAGACTCTTGCTTGGAAGGATTTGAATTTGATCTTGGGGCCAAAGAACCTGATATGCACATAAGTAACAGTGACCAGATACTGAAATAATTTGCTGCATCACCTGTCTTCCAGTCTTAGTACTTTGCTTCTTCTCTATGTACTTAGTTATAATTGTCCTCTTTCATTTGTAACTGATTTTCTCTTCCAGCATGGTGCTTTCTTGCTAATAGGTGCTTTTTGTATTTTTATAATTTTCCTGTAATTCAGTTTTTAAGATGGCTTTTTAAAAAAAAAATATTTTAGGTTTGCTGGGATCTTAAAATAAAGAAACTCTTTTTTTCCCTCACAGCTGTGCAGCAGTTTCTGCTGTTCTCCTCCCAGTTCTCTGTGCGTGGAATCCCATTCAATCTTTCCACTCAGGAAGATGTAATAATTCCAATATCAGGAAGTTCCTCTTACTTTGTTGGAATTGACTTCTGTGCCCAAGAGGACACTATATTTTATTCAGACACCACTAAAGATATAATCTATAAACAAAAAATTGATGGCACAGGTAATATTCCCTTCTCTTGAAAAGAAACAGAATGAATAACTATGTCATTATATTTCACAGCAGTTGAAAGTCCATTTCTATATTAAATCCATGGTTCAGCTGATCTTATTTTTAAAAAGGGGGTTGCATCACTGATTACATTATGTTTGCATGTCACACAATGTCATGTTCTCGTCATCCTTATTTGGGTCCACACAAGTCACTAAGATATGTAAGCCAGGATTTACAATTTAAAGAAGGACGGAACAGTGTTGAGGATGAAGGCAGGCCTGGGAGGCCTACAGAAGTGAGGTCTCCTGAGGTGATCGAATCAGTCAATGACC
>JAOYMU010000001.1:22620434-22639888 GCA_025802295.1 Psammodynastes pulverulentus
TCAACTCCCAGAGTTCAACTCTGGGAGTTGAAGTCCACAAGTCTTAAAGTTGCCAAGGTTGGAGACCCCCTGGTCTATTCCAATTTTCTTGGCCCTACAGGAATCATGCTAATCTGCTCCCTGTGTGGGTGTACTTCTCAGGGGGGAAAAATCCTTTAAACAAACAAAACAAAAAAACCCCAGACTCTTCCAAACCAGCTAACTTGGCTACCAAAGAGCTAGCTTTTGGAGAATAGAAAACAATGATTTATGAAGAACATTTATTGCAACCTCGTGTCTGACTTTTTTTTTAAATCTTCTTTAAAGTTTACAAAGATTGGCTGGGAATGAATTTGGTGCATTTTTAATCCTAAACCAATTTGGTGGGACGTGTGGATGACGTTTCAATAAATATTATCTTTTCTTCCAGTTCCTTAAGGCTTTATTGGGTGGATGCCTTCTTTGATAAAATTGAGCACAGTACTTTTGACGGGTTAAATAGAAGGACACTTGAACGCATTAGTCAGATGACACATCCATTTGGTCTCACTATCTTTGGAGGTGAGTATGACATGAAAATAGGAAAACCCGGACAATTTCCAATTCTCATTTTTTCACTGCACAACAGTTGCAATACTTTAAAGTTCGGGTTCATTAATATCCATACAAGGAGCAGTTTGAGTTGATCTGGAAGATATGCATGCAAATATTTATTATATCCAAGTTTTTGTTAGTTAAAAGAAACTATATAAATGGAATTTTTTTACATGCAACCTTCTGTTAATATACATCAGGGCTGTCAAACTCAATTTCATTGAGGGCCGCATCAGGGTTGTGTTTGACAACCCAGGGGGTTGGGGTGGGCAGGGCCAGGATGGGCGTGGTCAGTTCAATGTCACTCATGTTGGGGATGATTGTGGTGGCCTGAGTGTTCTGCCAGCAATAACAGGCTCCTGAGCTTTATTTTCAGCTGCCCAGGCCTCCTACAACCTTCTGCCGGCAAAAACAGAGCACGGGAGGGCTGCATACGACCCTCCTGAGCTTCGTTTTTGCTGGCAGAGGGTTGTAGGAGACTGGGACAGCCAAAAATGGAGCTCGGGAGCCCATTTTCACTGGCAGAAGCACCATGGGCTGGTCCTTTGCTGTTTCCAGGGTGACCTGCAGGCCGGATCTAAGTACCCCGTAGGCTAGATCTGGCCCCCGGGCCTTGAGTTTGATACCCCTGATATACATGATTGCCCATTGATATAAGCAATCCTTAGGTAGGTAGCCAGGCAGACAGAGAGACAGACAGATTCTTAAATGTATATTCTTTAAAAGGCAATTTCCTTAAAAACAGGGACAGATATTAGGAAAGTTCATAAATTGTGTATCTGTTTTGGGCCATTGTTTGATGTATCATGTCCTTTCACTGAAAAAAGATCACCAATATTTTTTTTTGACATCTCTAGTAAAAAGTACTTTCAAGTTTTCATTTCCTTACGAAACTAATGGGAAACCAACTAGTGTGTGACCCTCTTCTCATATGCCAAAGTAGGATAACATTGGGTAAAAAAAGTCCCACTTTTAGGGTGATATAATATTCCATGTGGCTGGGAAAAAAAACAATCTAAAGGAAAATAGCCATGGCCATGCAGAAGTTGGTTATTCCTAGTTTTCCTTCCTTAAACAAACGGGCACTTCTGTCCTTCAAGCAGAAGAAGAATAATTTTTGTTTTGTTGGGGTTGCAGGTTATGCATACTTTACAGATTGGCGGCTTGGTGGAATAGTTCGAGTTCGAAAGTCTGACGGAGGAGAAATGGTTGTTATCAGGAGGGGAATCAGTAACATAATGCATGTGAAAGCCTACAACGCTCATTCTCAAATAGGTAGGCTTATTTGTCACACAAAATAAGGATATAAGTATACATCTGTATGTATAAAAGTGCAGGTAGTCCTCGACTTACGGCCGATGGAGCCCAACATTTCTGTCGTTAAGTGAGACGTTTGTTAAGTGAGTTTTGCCCCGTTTCGTTTTATGACCTTTCTTGCCACAGTTGTTAAGTAAATCACTGCAGTTGATAAGTTAGTAAACCAAGTTGTTAAGTGAATCTAGCTTCCCCATTAAACTTTGCTTGTCAGGTCACAAAAAGTGATCACATGACCTGGGGACGCAGCAATGGTCATAAATATGAAACAGGTGCTAAGCATTTGAATTTTTGGGATGCTGCAAAAGTCGTAACTGTAAAAAAACAGCCATAAGTCACTTTTTTCAGTGCCGTTGTTATTTTGAACGGTCACTAAACGAACTGTTGTAAATTGAGGACTACTTGTATCCTTTTTGATAACATGATTGCATATTAAAGTTTGCAAAATTATGTTCAGTTTTGCCTAAGGTTTTTAAACAGGTCAAGAATTATGTGTTCTTAATTCTGAGATGGTCAACCTTGCTACATTTTAATCTTGTGTGTAAGTCTTTGTATTTATTGAACACCGATAGAGTTATTAATAAAGCAAAAAATCTTATTCAATGATGATTCTATCCAATCTAGTACAGATGTTACTGCTCAAAATAGAACCAAACAACGGCTAATATAGAGGACTGAAACAGAATGCCACTTCTTGGGGTTTTTTTTCACACCTTTAAGCGTGAATAATTTATTGATTCCACAAAAAGCCGAATAATGAATTTCTGCTTTAATTTTTTAACATAAGACCAGTAATCTAAATGGCAGAGTAAAATAATGTAATGGTTCAACAGAAAGTCTAACTGTGTGTGGTGAACCTTTCCCTCCTATTAATGTACACAATACTACATAAGTATGTGTAGCATAGCCTCCTTAAGAATGTATATCAAACTCTCTTTGAAATCAGTGAACTTCAAAGGTCTTTAATTTTGGTTGGGTTATACTTTTATTTTTCTCCATACATTGCTTACTTTCTTCTCCAGTAAGGAAATGAATGAATGAATGAATGAATGAATGAACGAATGAATAAATGTAGATGTATGTATGGGATATGTGTATGTGTAGCTGAAAAAATAATTCATAATTTACCAACAATCCATAACAAGTAAATTGTTGTTCTGATCTTTCATATTTTGATATTTATTCTTCCTGGTATTTTTGAAGGCTCCAACTACTGCAACAGAGCAACAAATCCTAACGGGGACTGCAGCCATTTCTGTTTCCCAGTCCCCAATTTTCAGAGGGTTTGTGGCTGCCCTTATGGAATGAAGCTGAGTTCCAATCAGATCACCTGTGTGGAAGACCCATCCAATGAGCCCCCCACTTTACAATGTGGCTCTTACTCTTTTTCCTGTGGCAACGGCCGATGCGTGCCCAGGTTCTATCGGTGTGATGGTGTGGATGACTGCCATGACAATACGGATGAACAAAACTGTGGATCCCTAAGTAAGTGTTGCTTACAGATCCAAAAATGATATTGTTCAAAAAATGTGATGAGTAGCCACGTCTGAAAAGCGTTGATATTGTTGAGTGTATAAACAAAATGATGAACACAATAGTTTATCAAATGCCCACCTTCTGACATCGTGATGTTGAGAATTATAAGAATTATAAGAGTGCAAAGATGAAAAATTGTGACAGATCCAATTCATGAGTAGGATATATTGAGTCGCGGTGGTGCAATGTTTAGAATGGAGTACTGCAGACTACTTCTGCTGACGGCCAGCTGTCTGCAATTTGGCAGTTCAAATCTCACCAGGCTCAAGGTTGACTCAGCCTTCCATCCTTCCGAGGTGGGTACAATGAGGACCCAGATTGTTGGGGGCAATATGTTGACTCTAAACCACTTAGGGCAGTAAAGCCATGTAAAGCGGTATATAGTGCTATTGCTATATATGCCATTTAAATACTTTGTCTCTAAGAGGATTATCTCTGTTGTCTTCTTGATGGGCTGGGCTTCAGTTCACATTATTTCCTGCTGACATGGCATCATACGATAAGAAATCATAGAAGTTGCAATCCAACACATCTGGTCAGCCCAAGACTATGGGAATATATTCTACAAAACATTCCACTACTAATGTGGATTCAAAAAGTTACATTATATCAGAACTGATTTACAGTTTCCTGTTCTTTTTGGTTTTAACCTCCTTTGAAAATAAGTATTTTGGTTACATAAAACTTAAATAAAATATAGAGAACTAGGGACATGCAGAAATACTTGTAAATTGTTTTTAAGATTAAACCTTTCAGTTTAATATGCTTGAGTAGGATTTTACAGTACTTTTAATACAGCTTTTGATAATTTGCTCTTAGAATTACAAAAACACAGCTTTAAGAAGGTTTCAGAGCAAAAGTTCTGAAAAGTAAAAACAATGAGAGGAACTTGGACATGATGACAAACTTTGGGACTTGAGTTTATGATCACAGGAATTAATGCCCTGTGGACATTTCTCAGTGATTTCACATTTTAAAACTACTGTATTTTCCTGAATGAAATTTTAGCTTGATGTTACTTACATTAAACATTTATATTCTGCATTTCCTCAAGTTTGTGCTATAAATTCTAAGTATTAATCCATAGGCTTTAAAGGGCATAATTGTTTGAAATATTTCTGAAATTCAAGTTTCTTCCAGAACAGACACTTGGCTATTATATGTTCAGCAAAATTTTATGGATTCCAGATTTTTTCTCTCATAATATTATCAGTATTTAATAATAATAATAATAATAATAATAATAATAATAATAATAATAATAATAATACCAGTTTTATACACTTCAATGCTTATGTTGAATGCCTTTGCATGCCAGGGATGTGTTTCATCACAAAAGTTGTACTTTACAAAGTGATGCAAGCATAGATAACCCTGGTAATTTTGGGCAACACCACGACTCATAGATATTTATAATCTCTACATAAAAATTTGCACTGAGTTTATGAAGTGGTCTTCATATAATCCAAGGAGATTTTTAATGGGTTGTTTTTCTTCTTTAATAATGGTGGAAACAATCACTGGTAGTTCTTAGTTTGTGTGAAAGTCATAAACATATTGTAGAAAGCTCTCCATATTTATTTATTTATTTATTTATTTGTTTGTTTGTTCAGATAATTCTTGTGCTACATCAGCCTTCACCTGTAGGAACGGCCAGTGCATTCCCTCTCGGTGGCGATGTGATAAGCATAATGACTGCCTGGACAATAGTGATGAACTTCATTGCCCTACCCAGGGCCCAACGTCCTGTCCCACAAACTTGTTCACTTGTGATAACAGCAAATGCATTCCCAAACACTGGCTTTGTGATACTGATAACGATTGTGGCGATGGGTCGGATGAAAAGAACTGCAGTAAGTATAAGACACAAGTGGACTCCACAAGCTGTAACCATGTGGTTGTGATTGTATTGTAAGTCTCCGAATTTGTAGTGATAGGGCCTATGGCCAGGGCTTTTGGGAGCTGTAGGTCTTAAACCAGTGGAAGGCACAGTTTTCCTAATTTTTCTCCAGAACATTTTGGGGAAAAAGTGATAATTTGTGTATATGTTTGTGGGTATTTGCATGAAAGACATTGTATTAAATTGGACCTTTTTTAAAAAAAAAATGTGTTTATAGCCTTCACAGATGCATGTGAATTCGGTCAGTTTCAGTGTCCTGATCACAGGTGCATCGATCCATCTTATGTTTGTGATGGAGATCAGGATTGCGTGGATGGAGCAGATGAACATGATTGCAGTTAAGTATCAGATCAATCGTATTCAATTTTGTCAAGTTATGCTGATTCAACGTTATCGGGGTAAACAATAAACTTAGAAGAACTTAGCAGGCAAAACTAAATGCTATAAGAACAAATGTTTGTTCAGACACTGTGAGCTCCCCATGCTGTTCTCCCTTGACCCTGCAGTGTTTAGATATATTAAGTCTGCAATAAGACAATAAACCATATCTGTTGTTGTTGCTGCATTCCATTACCCTCCAAAGTCAGAAAATTGATTGTGTTCTTTTTGATGTCAAAAAGATTGAAAGGCGCGGTGCTCAGAATTTTCCTAATTTTTCCAATATACCTGAAACTGGATAAGGGTATAGACCAGTGATGACTAACCTTTTTGGTACCGAGTGCCCAAAGTGTGCACATGTGTGTATCTCCCCAAAATATAATACAAGCGCATCCCCTGTGCATGCGCCCTACCCTTGCACATGCACCCACCTCCTATGCATGTCCCCCACACATGCGCCCTGTCCCTGCACATGTGCGATGAAGGCCCAAAGACCAGATGGCCAGCGGGAGGTGTGCGAGCGCATGCGCAGTGGAGCTTAGCTGGGGTGGTGGCTTGTTTGCCCACAGGGAGGGCTCTGCGTGTCAACTCTGGCACATGTGCCATAGATTCACCGTCACGGGTATAGACCATTTCCCTCCAGTCTCCAGTCTAGTTAAAAGATTTTGGGATCATTAGATGCTCCGAAGAGAAAGTTTGTACATTATACAGTTAGATTGCTTTGACACTGTAATGAAAGTACCCTCAGAATTCTTCAATATGTGTGCGAGCACTTTAGAAGCTCTTGAACTTCAGATGTAGTGATCCAACTATGTAGCGCCTTCCTTCCGATACGAAGAGAGAAAAAGAGAGAGATTTCTTTGTACTGTTTCTTATTATGCTCTCACTCTGTAGTATGACTAATGGCAACTTGCTTAAAATTCTTACGGTTCTTTTCTATTTTAATGTAGTCTACAACTGTACTTCTACTGAGTTTAAGTGCGCAAGTGGGAACCAGTGTATTAGGAACTATTACCGGTGCGATGGTGTTTTTGACTGCAGTGATCATTCTGATGAGGCTGGTTGTCGTAAGTATAAACAAATCCATTTCCGTATTATTAATGAAGTGAACTTTACAAAAAAGGGTTGGAGAAACATCTGCTCCAGCCAAGAAGAAATAGTGGCAATACCTGATATTTATGCACCATAATGTAATCTTCTTAGTGACAACATGACATGGGATTAGTGGTTATGCATCTTCTGGGAAAAAGATTTATACTTTTAGAAAATGACATGGGATTAGTGGTTATGCATCTGCTG
This sequence comes from Psammodynastes pulverulentus, assembly GCA_025802295.1. NCBI lineage: Eukaryota > Metazoa > Chordata > Lepidosauria > Squamata > Psammodynastidae > Psammodynastes > Psammodynastes pulverulentus. The sequence goes on from JAOYMU010000001.1 coordinate 22,627,435, forward strand.
GGAAATATATTTATACTTTTAGAAACAAGTATAATAGAGATATAACCAGTGGTGGTTTCCTACCGGTATTGCCACTGGTTTGCTGAATGTGTGCGCGTGTGCGCCCCCCTCCCTTCTGCACATGTGCATGCCGATCAGCTGAGAGGACTCTTTTATCCTCTCAGCTGATCGGCGCAGCTTTTTTAGCTACCGGTTCGCTTGAACCGGTAGCCATTTTTTTGCTACCTCGTTCACCCGAACGGCAGCTTTTATTTGCCTGAACCGGTGCAAACCATTGGAATACCACCTCTGGATATAACTCCTTATGAAAATGTTTCCCATCCATTTAAATGGCATGCACACTAAATTCTAAATCTAAAAATAAAGATTAACACCACTGAAAATAATACCAATAGTAGAAAAGAGTAAATAATATAGTTCATTATAACAAAGTGTTGGTGGTATAATTAATTATTATTTCAATATACTAAATAATCACATGCTGCTTTCATGCATTTTATTTTTTTTTATTTTTTTTTATTTTTGCCTACATGCGTTTTAATATGTGCAGGCAATTCTTTCTTAAAACTGTAGTAAAAATATCCGTTACATTTTTCTCAAAAGTTTGATATCTCTTGTTGCACATTGCAACCATATACATTTTCTCAAGTAGAAATACCCTCTCTCTGAAGAACGCCCTTCTGCACGTGCATTTTCTTTTTTTAAAAAAATTCAGCAATTTGTATCAGAAATAGCAATATCCCTTAGACTTAAAAAGTATTTAAATGACATATGCTGTATAGCAATAGCACTTGGAGTTATATACCGCTTCACAGTGCTTTACAGCCCTCTCTAAGCAGTTTACAGAGTCAGCCTTTTGCCCCCAAGAATCTGGGTCCTGAATAATTAATGATAAAGTGCCATCCAAAGCATGTTGCTTGTTTACCTGCCCAGTAATAAAAGTCCTTGGGATATTGATTTCAGAATGCAGGTAGGGTACATACACATTGCATGCACACACAGAAAGAGAGAGAGATTGAGAGAGACAGAAAACCTGCAAGCGAAATGAGAGAGAGAGAGAGAGAGAGAGAGAGAGAGAGAGAGAGAGAGAGAGAGAGAGAGAGACGCATTAAAATTATAAACTATCATTTGCCTCTTTCTCCTGAAACCTCTTTGTATGCTCTTGCATCTGTTCAAAAGAGTTGAAAGATCCTTTTGACCATATGTAAGGGGCAGCCATTTTGGAGAGCAAGAGTCAAAAGTATCTTCAGCAAGCGGCAGATATCCTTATCCAATTGGATGCAGCCTCATGGAATGACTATACCATACTGGGTAAGTTTTATATTTCAAAAATAGGGTTCAGTTCTTTGAAGAGTTCAACTCATACAAAGATTTTCTAAATGCTGTTTGTTGAAATTGAACCCCACAATATTTGCTTTACCACATGTACAAATGAGCCTTGCTGTTAATACTTCCAGATAAACCACACAATTTGTTGCTTGTTTTTTGCCTTGATGGGGTCAACAGGAAGATTACTTTGTTAGCAGTTTCGCTTTGGCAGTTCCTAAAGATCAAGACTTACATTTATTCCTGATTGTCTGACTTGTTTGCTGAGGATGAAGGATGGATTGGCTAATAACAATCAGAATAATCTCTGCATCCTTAATGTGACTTCCAGCTACGAGACCTCCTGGAATGTGTCACCAGACTGAATTCCAGTGTCAGTCGGATGGCAGCTGTATCCCAGCTAGTTGGGAATGCGATGGTCACCCAGATTGCGTGGATGGCTCTGATGAACATCACAGGTGTCCACCTAGGACCTGCCCTCCTTCTTTTTTCCGCTGTGATAACGGAAACTGCATCTTTCAAGCCTGGGTCTGTGATGGTGACAATGATTGCCGGGATAGGAGTGATGAGAGGGACTGTCCAACCCAGCCTTTCCGGTGCCCCAGCTGGCAGTGGCAATGCCCAGGTCACAGTATATGTGTAAATCTCAGTAAAGTATGTGACAATCTTGCTGATTGCCCTAATGGAGCTGATGAATCACCCCTGTGCAGTAAGTATATTTTTTAATGTACACTCCAAAGAAAGCCTTCAAAACCTTCTCTGACAAAGTCACTTAAATATCATTGTTTTACCTCATAGGTTCACGGTAAAAATGCAAAAAGAAAACTATATCATACGGAGTTCTGACTTCTCTGAGGAAGGCTGGGTTTATAATGATAAAAATACTATTTTGCATGAGGTCATTCCTCATTTTTATTCTCTCACTAAATGCATGAGATAGGGCAGGGGTCAGCAGCCTGCGGCTCTGGAGCCGCATGTGGCTCTGGAGCCGCATGTGACTCTTTCATCCCTTTGCTGCGGCTCCCTGTCGCTCAAAATATGTGTCACAACCGCCAATTTGCGACACCTGCTGGCACGCAATTTATTGATCTTTTCAACTCCCGGTAGGTTTTGTGACTCTTGGTGTTTTCTTTTCTGTGGGAAATCGATCCAAATAGCTCTTTGAATGTTTAAGGTTGCTGACCCCTGAGGTAGGGGAAGCTGAGGGAAAGGGGCTGGCCCAAAGGACCTGCTGAACTGTATAGTTGGACTTGAACCCAAATTTCCCTGGTTTCAGCCCCCAACAGTCTTCATGACTACATCAAACGGAAATAAAAAAATATTGCATATAGTTTTCTGATTGCTGGAAATAGCATTATTTTTAGATAGTAACTATTTTGGGTTGTTTGTTTAGTTGCTAACAGGCTGCAAATGTGAACACCCATGTTTGCGTATGCTTTTTATGAATGTGGTTTTTACTTAGGTAACTTTAAACTTTAATACGTTTCACTTCAGGCTTTACTATTCATTTCTTTAAAAAACATGCTATGTTTATCATTTAAGATTGGGACTTAATCAGTAGTTGCTTTTAATTTAAATCAAATTTAAACCAATCTTTAATATTTCCTTTAATATTTCTAACTTTTATCTGATTTTAATCTCAAAACTAGAAGTAGTGTTGATTACTGACAATGTTGATTTAAGCTTATTCTAACTTCTTTCTTTCTTTCCTTCCTTTTTCTAATCAATCAATGCACAATCTCAGATGAGCCTCAGCCAGGTATGACACTAAATCATATGAGATTCACAGCTTAATAGATGCAGATTGCATGTGTTAAATGAACGATTGTTTACAAAAAACAGGGAGATTTGTTATGATTGAGGTTGTTCTTTCAGAATTGATATTTGAGTGTAAGAACTCTACTAGATCAGGGCAACAGCTTACCAAAGCAAGCTTTTTGTGTCTTTCTTGACCTATTAGATGCCCTTAAGAAACCCTCAAGCAAGAGATGAGCATAGTAAAATGGTTTACTTGTGTTCCCTGTTCTCTGACTATTATTTATTAGGTGGTTATTTCAGTGGGAAAGGACTCATTTCGTGATCAGCCATGATCCTTATTAATTCAGCCAATCACCTTTTCAGATAAAAGTCAACTCATCCTCCTTGTACGTCACATTCTTTGACATCTCTTAATCCAAATATAATTCCTTTGTTAAAGCACAGTTATTTATTAAGAAGTATGGGATGGCTTTCCAAGAATTTCAGCAACTGAATCATTTCCCATCTACAACCAATAAATTCCAAAGTACATTAGGGTGGAAATTTTTTTTATTTTCTTCGATTGCCATTCTGTGAATCAGTGAATTTGTGTGTCTTGCTGCTCTTGGTGAAGGTGCTTGCATATGGTCATTTATTAAACCACGTCTTGAAATCTTATCAGTCTGGGAGCCAAACGTGACTATGATCCAGAGATGATCTTCTTCTTCCTAGCATAGTCCTGCAGGTGCAGGGTCTGCTTTTTGGATCATTGAATGCCACTTTGCACAGTCAGCTGCGTCTCCAGGACACAGGCCTGCAGCTTGCATATCTTTGTTGATGGTATCTTGCCATCTCTGATTTGGATGCCCGCCAGGTCACCGGCCATTGATTTCTAGTTGGTAGGCAGTCTTGGCCACAGTGGAAGGTGCTGCTCTCTGGACATGTCCACACCAGCGGAGTTGGCCTTGTCTCATCTTCTCTGTAATTGGTGCCACACCAAAATGCTGTCGAATGGTGTCATTTGTGATGTGGTCAAGAAGGGAGATGCCCAATATCCACCGGAGCATTCTCATTTCCATGGCATGGTGATACCTTTCGGTCCCTGTTGCTGCCCAGCATTCCGTGCTATACAGTGCAACAGGGCGCATAATTCTCTTGTAAATCTTGCATTTAATGATTTAACTATGATCCAGAGATGCCTTTACAAAATTTTAATCTATTTCTATGTATATGTAGGAAACCAGTTGTTGCATTTCAGATGTAGCTTGTTCTCATATTCCAAGCACCCCAATATTTGGAGGAAGGGGGAGGGGAGAGAGCATATAGCTTTCTTTCATTTAGGTGACATCCCAGGATTAATGAACAGGGCTTTGCAGGGCTGTGGTTTTGAAGGTCTGTAAGCAAAATGGCCCCTGACTGTAAAAGTGTTGCCTTCTCCTGAAAGAAAGAGTAGCCAGTTAACATTGCATGTCTGATAAGGACAGCTTCAATCAAATCTGTCACTCAGAAGCCTCAAGCCAACTTTCTATCTCCAAACTGACAAGGCTCAACTATGAAACTAGACAGATTCTCTGTGGGAAGGAGAAACCTCTTCCCTCTTCAAGGCCAAATACTGAACTCCTCAGGTCATTTTGCCACAGAGTGTAATGGCCTTAATGCATGGATGCCCAAATGTGCAGTGATATAGCCCATGGCTTCTGTTAAACTCTACATGCCACTTTATATTTCTTCTTTAAATTTAAATTTAAATTGTTCTAAGTAAATGAGGAAACAGAATGCTGTTGAAGGTCGATGTCTGTGGAGATTCTCGGTCATCTAGGTCATGGTTGTCCCAAATGTGCTTTCAAAAAGGCAACTAGATGTTCTAGATTTTTCTTTAAGATGTTAATGATTGACTACTGACTGCAAACAATATAAATCCTTTCCATTCCTCTCCAATTAGTTAGAACTGAAGAAGTTTCTTGGATGAGAAGTGAGAAGTGAAAGTTTTCAAGTTCAGGTGCCTTTTTGAAAGCACCTTTGGGGCTGTTGAAGGCCCAACTTTTAATAGCATCTTCACTGATGAGGCTTCCTTAGATCCCAAAGGGATTCTAAGAAAATTACAGTTGTAGGTAATACGGTGCTTTGTTGGGAAGTCTGTTCTCTTCTCCAACATGACCCCTGCCCCCAAAATTGGAAGCTAAGTAAAGCACTCTAAAGAAATAGACAGTATTGCTACAGGGAATAGGGGACACAAGATACCAGTTTGCCTTATGCTCAGTGCTCATTTTATGACTAGTCCATAATGTGTCTTAAAAATTCAAAAGATGCTACTGACTCAACAAGTCTGGGGACCTCACTTTCATGTAAAGTGCGGAATGCTGCAGCCTGCCCTTCATATTCTAGCCATGGTCACATAAGCTAAGGAGAGACAAAAGGGAGCTAACATTATCCAAGGTTTCTTTGAATTCACTTCTATTGCAGAATGACTCCTTGACTTTGCTTTTAAAAACCCAATCTTAAATGCTCTTTTCTTTTGGTGTATGGGGTTGTGTAAGTAGGCCTAGAATTACTGTAACCACTACTTTTGTGATTAAGTCATCTCTTTTTGGTAGTAGAACGTGAGGGAAGAGTAACTTGCCTTCTCTGTTTGGTCTCACTGTTATTAAGGCCAAAGAGCTGAGCATCCTCTGACTATTCATTGGGAAGACCCAAAAACATTAGCTATCAGTCACCGTGGCCGTTTTTGCCTTGCCACATTGCTTTTTGCCGCGAGGAAAAGAAAAGGGAAGCAAACCAAACAGAAAAGAGCAGTCACTGTGCCGTGAAGGTGCAAAGCAGCTCCTTGGGGCAGATAGATAAAGTTATGGGTCATGGCAAGATGCTGTATTGCCTTGGCTATAGAGGGAAGAGGGATTTCTACAAGGCAGGATGAAGTGAGGCCTCCCATCAATGTGGGAACACTCCCCTCCAGCTCTAAGAGAAAGGCTGCACAATTACCATTATAGAATGTTCTATCTATTAAAGACTCACCCCTGTTTCATGGTCACATGGTATGCACCATCAGTCTTGAATGTGGGCAGCAGTAACGTGTTGGGGTCCATAGGATGGTGATTTGAAAGACTCACCTCGTGAGTTAAGGGTAGGTGGCCTACGTTCATATCACTCTCTCCAATTTATTTACAGACCAGGAGACCTGCTTGGATAATAATGCAGGCTGCACGCATGGATGCATTCAAGGGCCCTTTGGAGCCCAGTGCTCCTGCCCTTTTGGCTACCAACTCGCCAACGATTCGAAAACCTGTGAAGACATTAATGAATGTGACTCTCCTGGATTTTGTAGCCAATACTGCCACAATGAAAGGGGATCATTCAGGTGTTACTGTGATGATGGCTACATCTTAGAATCCAATGAGAATACGTGCAAAGTAACAGGTGAGGGATACCCTAATTATAAGGTGATAGGAACAGACACAAATGCATAATCATATCCTGGCCATTCTTACCCGGTGAGAGGCTTAAATATTGTCCACTCATTTGAATATAGGCCACTAGCACTAGCATATTCATAAGGCAGATTATCACGTTGACAAATTTAATTGCATCAGAAGTTATTGTGTGTTGAGTGCACAGATAATTATTTAACGATATGTTCGAAATGTCAAGCTGTCCAGTTGCTAAAAATTAACCTAATCGGTGTCATATGCAAGTAAATATTTTGGCTTCAGGTAATCATATGTACAATGGGACCTGAAGCCTTTATGGCTCAGATGCCATAGAACAATTGCTTAACAAAAGAATGCTTGCACGATATAACTTCCATTTCTATCACGAGCAAAACATTTACATATTCTATTGTAGAGCACAAAAGATTGAGCTAGACTGAGTTGGTTTATTAATCCATCTATTGGTAGCTCTTTAGATTTCACAGCTCAGCTTGGAAGTGCCAGGTTTAAATCTGAGATTATTGGCATGCAGACTGTGTATTTAGCCCTCCCTATACCAGTGGCCCCCAATCTTTTGGGTACCAGGGACCGGTTTCTGAGGAGAGAGGTTTTTCCGTGGACTGGAAGCGGTGTGGTTTTGTGTGCTGCCTGCAACCCGCAGATGTGGCTTCGGTTGTTTGCATGGCCTAGTTTCTGCATGCCGCAGACTGGTTCCAGTCCATGAACCAGGGTTCAGGAGCCCCCGCCCTGTAGTATCATGAAATTATGGCTTTTTAAAATACTGCGTATTAAATATTGTGCATTTAATGCATGTACAGTGTATTAAATGCATATATTATGTATGCTTTTTATGAAATGGAATGCCTTCTAGATGTTGATAGTTTAAAGGTTTGTTTTTAATTGTCTGTTTTTGCAGAATCTGGGAATCTTCTCTTGATGGTGGCAAGCCGTAACCAAATTGTCGTTAATAACATAACTTCCCAGGCACAGCGGATTTTTTCCTTGATTCGAGATGGAAGGAACATTGTTGCTCTTGATTTTGACTCAGCGACTGATAGAATCTTTTGGTCTGATATCAGCCAGGACAAGATTTGGAGTGCTTACCAGAATGGAACTGACCGAAAAGTAGTAAGCCTCTTGCTGATTTAAGACAGTGATCGCATGTCCAAATTTTATGGAGCTCTTAAGTATATCCAGGGGCTAATGCATATTCCTTTGTAAATTAATACATGTAGAAGGATTAGGGCTAGTGAACGCACACTAGAGATAAGCTTAGTAAGAGATCCCTGTTTCCTGAAAATAAGTTGATTTTGTTCATAAATATTCATTTTAGACTAAGAATTACAATTTTCTCCCCAGTGAATTGATAATTTTTTAGAGAGATTAGAGAATTTCACTTTAGTTAGTCTTGCCACGGTGGGGGGAGAGAAATAATACAGTACATGTTCTCATCTTTACATGTAAACTAACTTGAAACCTTTTCAATAATAAAAAATTACAAGGATGCCAATGTAATGGTTTCCCATGACTTTGTGCAGGTATTTGACAGTGGTGTCACAGTGACAGAAAGCATCGCAGTGGATTGGATAGGCCGCAATCTTTACTGGACAGACTATGTCTTGGAAACAATTGAAGTCTCCAGACTTGATGGAAGCCATAGGACTGTTCTGATCAGTGAAAATGTGACAAACCCAAGAGGACTAGTCTTAGATCCCAGAACTGAGTAAGATTTTTAAACATTGGCTTTAAGCTTACATCATCTCGTAATTGTTGTCGTGTATTTTGTAGTGACATGCCATAAGAAAGAAATTTGTTCAAGTGGCCCTCTTTGGAGTGGGCATTATAGCAAATAATTACGAAACAAAAGAACTTTAGGATTATCATAACATTATTGTAGGCATTCATGCTGCCAAATCACTTGATGGCATATCATAACTTCGTGGAACATTGGAGGGCATTCGGGTGCCACCAGTTGTCTTCTGAGTTGTAGCAAAAATCTGGTGCACAGTTCAATTCATGAAAGCAAATCACAGAATCACACCTAATTTGGGAACGAGAAGGTCTCCTTATGCCACAAGGCCACCTTAAATCTACTCCCATTGTAAAGTGGTGTCTTAGATAAGCAGAGAATGTTTTTCTGGTTGTCAAGTTCTGTAGTCCAATACGTTGCAACAGCATTATCATTGCCACATTATAGATAGGGGACTAAATCTAAAGGGCCAGTTTGATTTAGTGGTTTAAGGCACCAAATTAGAAAGTCGGAGACTCCAAGTTCTAGTCCCACCTTAGTCATGAAAGCCACTTGGGTGACCCTGGGCCAGACTCTCTGATCCCAACTCACCTCACAGGGTTGTTGTTGCGGTGGGGAAAAAAATAGGTGGAGGAAGGAGTATCAGATCTGCACACTGCTTTGAGTTGTTTGTAAAAATACCAAAGGTGGGATATAAATTAAAATAAAATTTAAAAACTCTTGAGAAATAATGGCTTGCCTAATGCTGCGCAGTGGCAGTGGTGAGATGTGAACCAGGAGCTTCCAGATTTATAGTGCTGAGCATCTTTCTACCATTAACCTGTTGTTTTCTGCAGTGGCCATGTGATGTTTTGGACAGACTGGGGTCAGAATCCCCGAATCGAAAGAGCAAGTATGGACGGCACGTTACGAACTACCATTGTCAGCAATAAGATCTATTGGCCCAATGGACTCTCCATCGACTATCCCAACAGACTCTTATATTTTGCGGATGCCTATCTTGACTACATTGATTTCTGTGATTATAATGGAAACAACAGGCGGCAGGTGGTGGCAAGTGACCTGGTATGAAAAAAAAATTCAAATTAAAAAAAAATGGGACAATGGATGGCCAATTTGTTCAAATATTTACTATCTAATAGCAATAGCATTTAGACTTATATACACCCTTACAGTGCTTTACAGCCCTCTTTAAGCGGTTTACAGAGTCAGTCTATTGCCCCCAACAATCTCGGTCCTCATTTTACCCACCTCGGAAGGATGGAAGGCTGAGTCAACCTTGAGCCTGGTGGGATTTGAACTCCCAAATTGCAGGCAGCCAGCAGTCAACAGAAGGGGCCTGCAGTACTGCTCTCTAACCACTGTGCCACCACAGCTCATCAAAATCATAATACCTAGTTTTGTACATTCTGTTGGCTGAAGCAGAACATTTTCACGACTGAGAACTGGAATCTTTGTCTCCCCGGAGTAAATCCAAGCAAGCTATCTAGTTTATTACTGCAGATTTTTGAGTGCTGGTATATAATCAGCACCTAAATTATATATATGACTTAGGTCCATGTATTAAAAAAGTCCACAGCTTGTTGCCTAAATATAATGATGCAAAGCTGTTAACGTATATTGCGAGCCATCTGTTGTTTCCTTGAGGTTTACTTCAGCAAGGCTAGGAAGATGCCTAGAAACTTTTATTTTCATATAATGTGTCACTTCATGATATATATAACAATAGCAAGGACATTGAACGGTAATGGAAACTTTTATGCTTTTTTTAAATAGATACTGCAGCATCCTCATGCACTCACGGTGTTTGAGGATTTCATCTATTGGACTGACCGATACACCCATCGGGTCATCCGAGCAAACAAATGGCATGGGAGAAATCAAACAGTAATGATCTATAATGTTCATCAGCCTTTAGGGATTGTGGCGGTTCATCGCGTGAAACAGCCTCCTGGTAAGCTTGGTCAGCAAAAACAGCAAACAGCTCAGTCTTAAAAAGCATTTAAAAAAAAAAAAGGCAGAACTGCAATAACAAGCTCTTTAGTGCTTCATAACACATGGGTTTTTTTTTCCGTTTTAAATATTAACGAGACTTGGATTTCTCCCAGTTTATAATGTCTGCCAATAAATTAAAGCTGCTGATTGATAATAATTGCCTTCTGGGGCAATAATATAATAATAAATCCTTATACAGCCTGTGAAAAGTTTTGTATTTGTGGTTGTGGCAACAGCAGATCATTGAACGTCTAGAGTTGTGTAGATTGGTGCAAAGCACTAGAAAGGAATGTTTCCCTGTGGATTTGTGCGTGTGGATTTGTGGCTATATAAAGTGGTGCGGTGGCCCTAGAGGTGGAGCTCTCGCCTCAAAATCAGGAGACGGTGTGTTCGATCCTAGGTAGAGGCAGATCTTTCTCTCTCTGGGCACAATGAGAATATATCTGCTGCGAACTCTGCATTGGTGACAGGAAGGGCACCGGCCAGTAAACACTCAGCTCCATTCAGTTGCCCCGACTCCACCCCGATGCAAGGGATTACGGGGTCCTTAAAAGATTAAACAAAAATTGTGTGTGTATGCACAGTCAACAACACTTTATTGTGTCATGAAAATGAACCATTTATACCTGCACACATAGATGGAAAAAACACTGAATCGTCCAAAGGACCTTTCTGCTTAATGCTTCAAGGACAAGGCATTTCTGTACACGATCTGCTGTGAAGGCAATTCCTTTCCAATGCTTTGCTTTTCCTAATGTTTTTTATTTAACATCATTAGAATGAGATGTTTTTCTTTCATATGAATTTTAAAAATTGACATGCGGTGTGACTCCTGCTAAATGATATAATCCTCCTTTCAAAACCTCCTGAAAGAGCATGTGTAGAAAACAGCAAAGAAAGTGTTGAAAAAAAAAGACAAGGGAAAAGGGAAAGTAGTTATTTGCAGTGGTCTAGCTGACACGTCAAAATGTTTAACTTCATATTTTTTTTTGCATAGTGACTCTACTTTACATCTAACTAAGAAAAAAGGCAGTTTGAAGTAGTGGTTAAGACCCAGGTTAGAAACTGGGAGACCATGAGTTTTAGTCCCATTTAAGGCACAAAGCCAGTTGGGTAACTTTGGGCCAGTCACTTCCTCTAAGCCCTAGGAAGGAGGCAAGGGTAGATCACTGCTGAAAACCTTTGCCAAGAGAACTGCAGGGATTTGTCCAGTTTCTGAGAAATGAATCCAATTGACTGGAAGGAGAAAAAAAAATCTAAGGAAAACCTTTCCTGAACTCCTAGGCTGAATCCATGTTGCCTGCAAGAAGACATCCTCAACAGTTTAGAGAAATAGTTAGATCCAAAGAGAAAAGAGGTCTTTAAATCTTGCTCATCTGAGTAGCTTTCTCCTAAAGAACTCACTCTTTCTCAAGAGAGCCACCCCTGGTTCTCCAGACATGGTACAAAACATCAAGCTCAATATACAGCATGCAAAACTCAATGTCCCCTCAGGGACTTGGTCAAATGCTCATATTTACTCACGATTTGGGGTTCACGAGGGCTTTAATTTTTCTCCCAGGTATCAATTTCTGTGACCGATCCCGCTGTAGTCACCTGTGTTTGCTTTCTTCATCGGGTCCCTGGTTTTATTCCTGTGCCTGCCCTTCTGGATGGACTCTCTCCCCGGATAACGTGAACTGCATGAGAGGTGGGACCGTAAGAGAGCTTTATTGGGGTATAAATAATCAGAAAATGTGCTGAAGGATGTTTCCCAAACTTCAGAATATAGGGAGGGGAAAAGCACTCGCAATTTATCTGGTGTTATCATTACTGTATAGATCTTGTATGATTTTCTCTCTCTCTCTCTTTTTCTTGCATTTGAGTCAGAAGTTCTGAGGCACTTCCAGGTTGAAAGGGTTAGCTAGTGATATTACTGTTACTCTGGGGATGCCCAGTTGGGGGCTTTTTCCATACCCAGTTGGGGGCTTTCATGTCCCCAGCAGGAGCCGGAGTGAAGGACGAGAGCTCAACCCCGGCCCATCAGTGGTGGGATTCAAATTTCTTTTACTACCGGTTCCGTGGGTGTGGTTTCGTGGGCGTGGTATGGCTTGGTGGGTGTGGCTTGGTGGGAATGGTAGGGAAGGATACTGCAAAATCTCCACTCCCTCTCCACTCCTGGGGGAAGGTTACCACCGGTTCTCTGAACTACTCAAAATTTCCGCTACCGGTTCTCCAGAAC
>JAOYMU010000001.1:22858234-22868783 GCA_025802295.1 Psammodynastes pulverulentus
CCGAGGTGGGTAAAATGAGGACCCAGATTGTTGGGGGCAATAGGCTGACTCTGTAAACCTCTTAGAGAGGGCTGTAAGACACTATGAAGCAGTATATAGTCTAAGTTATATTAATATTGATAGAGAAAGAAATGCTGAATATCCAGAACCAAAAACATTTCCTTTTTATTATTTTATTCATTTATTTATTAGATATTTTTAAAATCTCCACCTTCATAAGTAACTTAAGCTGGAGAACATATATAACATACTCCTTCCTCCTCTATAAGGTGGGTGGGCTTAGAAGGACGCTCAAAGAAGTCCGGCTTTCATGCCTAAGGTGGGGCTAGAACTCGCGGTCTCCCGGGTTTGAGGCCAGCACTTCTATTCACTACTATACCAAACAGGTTCTAAAATAATGTTATGCTTTCAGATATCCCCAGCCCTCTCTGATCATCTGCGCATGTTTTCTAGCTTCCGGTTTGGCTGAACCGGCACTTTTTTTAACTCATTGACCACTCTGTAAAACTCTGTTGACCACCATGTAAAGACTCCTTCTCTTTCTCTTTTCCTCTTCTCCCTTCAGACTGTGCAGGCTGCCCTGGACAAAGCCCGAGAAGGCAGGACCTGCATCGTCATCGCGCACCGCTTATCCACCATTCAGAATTCGGACATCATCGCTGTCATGTCTCAGGGAGTCATCATTGAGAAGGGCACTCATGAAGAACTGATGGCCCAGGAAAGGGCATACTATAAACTGGTCACCACGGGGGCACCCATTAGCTGAGCTTCTGCAGTCCCCATGGGAGTTGTGTTTGTTTTCTTAAGGGACGTGCTAAAACCATTAGGAACATATCAACCAGCAAAAGATGACTGTGCTGTGATATAGAACGATGCACCTATGTTGGCAAAACCAACAAAGCCCTGGAGGCCAACTTTTGACTGAGCTGTTCTCTCAAACCACTGCAACTGCTGGGAAGAAAATGGCAGCCATCTCCTGGAGAAGTGAGATCATACAGGAAGAGGGCTCAGGAACCTTTCCAATAACAAAGTGTCCATAGATTATTTTTATACCTGTTTCCTTTGCTCCTGAATTCGCAATATCAAAAAGGCCCAATGAACTTCGTGGTGGATCCAGAGGGAGGCTCCATTCAGCATTCAGTGCAAATGGCGGCATTGAGCTGTATTTCCTACTGCTCCCTCATCATCATCATCGTCATCTCACTCTCAATGATTCTGGGTGGTCCACAACAATCAAAGAAATGACAATGAAATCAATAAAAATGAAGAAAATTCAGATAAAAGACGGCAAGAGCGACGAAGTGAGGGATGTCTCTCTTCCTTACCAAAGACCTGGACGAGGAGCCTGGTCCTCCCACCTGCTAAGCAACAGTAAAGTAGGGGGAGATCCACATCTTGGGGGACCCTCGCTCCAGAGGGCAGGTGGTGCATCAGAGAAGGGCGTCTTCACCATTATGATGGGGAAGTATCAGGCACAGATTCTTACATCCATAAAAGAACAATATTGAAACCTGATTCTGTGTATCTCCGGGGACTCTCTTATGTGTACAATGTCTTCTGTGTAATGGTTCTCTACGTAGTGTTAAAAGCACTCTGGCCAGATTACAAAATACAATTATTCTATTCACTGCCAGCGAGACAATTAGCCATCGCAATTTCCCAAACAGCCATCAGGAAAAAAAAAAACACGAGCTCTTTGCAAAATAACACATTTATTAACGTATATTACTGTCCACTATCCCAGCACCTACAGTAAATAGATTGAATGCATCTCGCTCGTAGACGAGTGTCCCATTAAAGGGCATTTGATAGAGAAAGCCTGATCGCTTTATATAGGACAGAAACAAACAACAGCGGGGAAAAGAATAATAACCCAGAGAATTCAATAGCAATGCAGCCCTGCTACTTTTAACGTGCGCAGAGAAATTAAATCAGGCTTGAGAAATAGCGTAAGCAGGTGGTAACGACTGTTATTAAATCAAGCAATTGTCCTTTATTGAATCCCTTTATTCAAAGCAGCTGAATCTACTTTGTCAGTGGATTCCTAAGGGGCCTTTTGCAGTCCTGCTATCTTCCATCCTTCAACAGGAGATCCTTATGAACCAGTCCAGAAGCATTTACACACGAGAACCTGCATTCTACTGCCGGAGTTCATTCTGTAGTGGCTGAAGCTTCTTTGTCAAAGTCCCCTTATCTCAAAATGGGAGGGGATGACACGCCATGGCCATCTTGCCACAGGACAACGCGTAGGGGCCAACTCGCCGTGGGACAATTCAACAGTTCAATTTCATTATTTAAAATAATTAAAAACTTATCTTAGTTTTTGTCGTTCACATTTCATTTTGTCCCTCCGTTTGCAACCTTTCTTTAATGATTCTGTTCCACTGTTCCTTCAATATTAGTATAAATCTTGTTCCATGGCAAGTTGCTCCACAGTGAGTCAGCTGTGGCGAGTTGTCCTGCGGTTAGTTGGATGCAGTGACTTGGCTACAGCAAGTTGTCCTAAACCTACCACAAAGCCACGCTCCATGCTAAAGACTGTTACCTGCGTAGACCAGTGGTGGGATTCAATTTTTCTTTTACCACCGGTTCTGTGGGTGTGGCTTGGTGGGCGTGGCTTGGTAGGCATGGCAGGGGAAGGATACTGCAAAATCTCCATTCCCTCCCCACTCCTGGGGGAAGGTTCGCCAAACTACTCAAAATTTCCGCTACCGGTTCTCCAGAACTGGTCAGAACCTGCTGAATACCACCTCTGGTGTAGACTCATAAACCAGAGGAAAACTGGAAAACCGACAGGGCTGTTTCTGTCAATGTTGCAGAAACTGGAATCTTGTGAATAAAGGGGATTGAAAGGACTGATAATGGCAAATACCCCTTGGAGGTGATGAAGGTGGCTTGTTCATGGAATACCTAAAACAATAAAACAAGCAGCAGGTCAAGTTGTGAAAATCTTAACATTCAGGAGCTGTGTTAGGAGGACAAAGAAGCAAAGGAGACAGCCAAGATCAAGACTGGATCATCAAGTTACGTCGATGCTTTTCAATTGACCATTTATGTAACTGGCTCCATAAATACTAATTTCAGTTTTAATTTAAGCAGTTACAGCTCCTACCTTTGTATCTTCCTCCAGCTATGAGCCTTTTAGCACCTAATGCTGTTGTTTTGTGTTTGATTGTTCCATGTAGAGCTGCCGTATGGATATTTTTGTCCCCACGTCTTCCTCTTCCCCCTTTTGCTAGATGACCAAATGACTAGATTTTATAGCAAAATGTCAGACTGTGCTTATCAAATTGTTTGATGGGACTTTATTTCCCTGGTAGCCAGTGTATAAAGTGTATAAATTTGTTTTATGTGTGTTTTCATGTCAGTGTTGATTGCCGGCATCTGCTTGGACAAGCCCCTGGAGTTTTCTTGGCAAGGTTTCAGGAGTTGTTTGTCATTGCCTCCTTCCTAGGGCAGAGAGAGAGGGCCTGGCTCAAGATCACCCAGATGGTTTCATGTCTAAAGCAGGACTGGAACTCCGGGTCTCCTGGTTTATGGCCTGGTGCCTTAACTCCTACACCAACTAGCTCCCCTATAAAGGTACATTGCCTCTGAATCTGGTGGTTCAGTTTGCTATCTCATCTAATAGTTGTTGCTTTTAACATAACCATTCCTTTGTTAAACCCATTTAAGCCAAATGACCATATCTTGGCGCAAGAGTTCTATAAATTAATGATGAAACCAAGTCGTTTGATTGACTCTTTTGCAAAGTGGTGCAAAATACGGTGAAAGTTATATTCTTCAGATCGTTTATAACTTTACCAGCTCATTACCCATGTATGAGTCTTTTCACATAGGGTGAGTAATTCAACATGTTATCATTTTGATTCCCTTGTTCTGCACTCTGTGTATGCTGTTGTTTTCCAGATGTAGCTGGACCATCAAGTTATGTTAAACCTACTTTTCCTGAATAGCCATACCCCACTCAACGAAAAGGGATATTTTGCTATAATCTGCATCACGTTATTCCGGGGCACATTCTTTTATTGCTCCTTCATTCCCTTTGGAGCCCTTCATGGTCCCATTCATTTGGGCCATTCTGAATCATTTAGTGCCATTTCTATTCATGATCACCTCATTGCTCCAGAGAAGCATTTTTCAACCTGGGGAACTTTAAGATGTGTGGACTTGTTTGTGTTTTAGTGACTAAGACCATTCTTTAGGCCACGGGTGTCAAACTCAGGGCCCAGGGGCCAGATTCAATCCACGGGGTGCTTAGATCTGGCCTGCTGGGATGCGCTGGAAATAGCAAAGGACCAGCCCGCAGTGCCTCTGCCAGTGAAAATAGAGCTCAGGAGGGCCGCACATTGCTCCCCCAAGCTTCATTTTTGGCTGTGGTGGCCTGCAGCCTTCTGCCAGCAAAAATGGAGCTTGGGGGAGATGCATGTGGCCCTTCAGGCTCCATTTTTACTGGCAGTGGGCTAGCAAAACAAACAAACAAACAAAAAAGGAGAATTGTTTGCCCTTTTGCATTTGAGCATGCAAGAAGGGACAGCAAAGGAGAAAGGGAAAGAGGAAAGAAAAAGGAGGAAAGATGGGATGAGAGCAAGGAAGGAAAAGGAAAGAGAGGAAGGAAGAAGAAAGGAGAATGAAGAGGGAAGGGAAGGAAGGAAGGAAGGAAGGAAGGAAGGAAGGAAGGAAGGAAGGAAGGAAGGAAGGAAATTATAATGAGAGGGAGAGAGGGTCTGAGGGAAGTCTGGTCTTAGCACTTGGCCACCACAGGTGCCCCCGACATGATTGACATCGACCTGGCCATGCCCACTCTGGCCACGCCCACCCTGGCCACACACCCCACCTTTCTGAGGTCAAACACAACCCTGATGCATCCCTCAGTGAAATCAAGTTTGATACCCCTGGCTTAGGCAGAGAAAAACTAAGTTTCTCCAGCTTTTTTTGCCAAGTTTCTGAAGGCTAACCCTATCTAAGCAAGGCGACGGTCCTGACCTTGAGTGGTCCTTACCCCTTAAAAGCTCAGACAGTTGAACACTTTTGATGGTCTAGAGAGGGACAAATCACAGTAGAAGCTTTGCTGGATGCTGCCTTAAAGGTTTGAAACAAACATCAATTATAGGGATTGTCATCAAGTGGAACATCTCCTCATGTACCCCTTTAAATATTACTTGGCAATTCCCAAATCTTAATACCTGTGGCAATACTTTGCCACCTCACCGGGAAACATTTGCATAGCCAAAAAAAAAGAGGAATATTAAATTAAAAACTAGAATCCCCTTGGGTGGCTATTAGCCATTTATAGAGAGGACCATTAACGGGGAAAAATAATTGGGATTGCAACTTACACGATTCAACAGTAGTTCGTAAATCCCTTGCTCCAAGCTAGAACTCTCCATGCATTGCAAATTAGGTTCACAAGGTGACATTTCTGCCACTTGTTGAGCGTTTCCTCCTTTCCTTCAAGTAGCAACATAGTAGGGGCTGGTTTTGTCTCTCACACATTGAAGGTTGGGTATCCCGTAGCTATCTTGTTTAAAAGGGTGGATGGATGATGTCCCCAGGGGTGGGCTGCTGGGGGTTCACAGGGGTTTGGAAGAAACTCTAGCTAAGATTCTGTGCAGTTCAGAGAATCCCCAAATCTCACTCCTGGCTGGCCTCGCCTACCCTTCCCCTCCCCTCCCAGGAATCCCCACGCAGCCCATTTTGGATGCAGGTAAATGCAGGGCATGTGCGGAGGCTCAGGGAGGGCAAAAGACAGGCCTACTGGAAGTTTGGGAAGACCAAAAAACGCCCGTTTCCGGCCTCTAGATGGCCTTCAGAGCCTGGGTAGGCCGTTTTCATCCTCCCAGGGGCTCAAGGAAAACCTCCAGGGCAAAAATGCCCCTCCCCCATGGTGCAGGAGGCCAACTAGGCCATGCCCACCATGGCCACACCCGCCATGTTCCCCCCACCCACCCAGCAACCAGGCAGAGAACCCCTTGCTAAAATCTGCAACCCCCTGGCTATCCCTGCAACCCTTCTTGCCGATGAATTCAATCCAGAAAGATCATACGTGTAACCATTGTTTTGGGTCATTTGGTCTATGTATTCATTTAATATTGATTCAGCCACATTCAGGAGCTGAACATTGCTAAACTGCGGCGTTCAGAATGTGAGGCTACTTAAGAGATGTTTAATATGTAAATTCCATTTCTATTTTCCATTGTACAGTTGGGAGAAGTCAGGGGAGAACACTGAAATACAAGTAGGCCTTTAAAAGAAAGAAAAAAAGCTGCAAAATATGGGCCATTAGTACATGTATAGGCCTGAAAATCAGGAAGTGCAATTCTTAAAGAAGCAATTACTTTTGCTTCACAGAAAAAAAATCTGAAGTCTATGTTTACAGTCACCATTGGGATAAACCACATTTTGTTTTCCTACCAATATAGAAGATGTCCAAACAAAATCCTCCAGAAAAGAAAGCATTTTTCAGCAGTCATAAGGTTGCTGCTGTATGCCATTTTGATTAATTCCACCTAGATGACAAAGTAGTTCTATACAATGTTTTTTAAAAACACAACAGAATGCTGTAGAACTCAACAACATTCTAAAAAATCTGAACGGAGCACAGTCCCATTCTGTATTATATGAAGTTTCCAAAGATTCAAAAAATTGCCTTACTATTTAAATAAAAGATGCATTTATTGTTCATTGTCATCCATATCATTTTTTTTGTCCCAGTCACTTAAGATGAGACCGGGGAGGAAATCTGAAACAGTTAATCCAAATCCTCTAATACTTGATCATAATTGCAGACAAGTCTTGTAAAGTCTGCAGCCTTTCTGTAAATTCCAAATTATGGCTACTCCATAGCCAATACAGAACCACCTGGAATAGTTTAAAAACTACTAAGATTGAGTACCTCAGATAAGTTTCATTTCCTTTGCTCTACTTAATTAGTAGAATTAAAAGCCTGTAGTAGAAGTTTTTGAAGTAATATGTTGTGCATTTATATCCTTGGTGGTAGATTCATTGCATGCAAAGGACTTTTAAGAAATAAGAGTGCATTTTTTTGTTGATTGGTAATGTCACTAGATGGAAAGAAAATGTTAAGATTTCTTATCTTTCTTTGCTGCTATCTACTGCTCACTTAGAGCTTTGCAGCCCAATTTTTGCAACCCAATTTTCACCCAAGATCTAACACTTCTAATTAATTAATTCTAATCTGCACTCTTCTAATTAATTTCACCTGCCGCTATACAGGCTGGGAGAAATACATTAATAATTGCTCCCAGCAGTAGTAATTCAAGCTTTGCATTTTTATTCCAAATTAAAAATTGCCAATATGACCACATTCATCACTTAGTTCTTGCAATGCCTTTAAAGAGTGAACGCCAACAGTAAGAATGTATAAGCGGTAAAGAAGAAGTTTGAAGCTAGTTGTTCCCAAATATTATTTGCTCAGCACAAGATATTATTTAAAGCATTAATTTGCTGCTTCCTACTAAAAATGTTAAAGTTTCAAAAAAAAAATTCAAATAATGAAAACCTTAGGTTAAAATACTGGGAAAGAACAAAATGATTAAAAATATTCTTAAAAATACATAAGCAGTGAAATAAGAAAGAGTCAATGATAATGTAAAAGCAGCAAGAACATCTGTTTATCAGTCTGTGAGTCATCCAAAGTCATATATATGAGATAGCAGCGATATAAATTGAATGAACAAATGAATACATGTTTATCAACCTATTAGACAAAAGCCAGGGAAGGAAGAAAAAGGTCTTTGCTTACTGCTAAAGAAGATAATGAGAAGGGCACCAGGCATGCCTTCCTGAGGAGGACATCCCAAAGCTGAAGGAGATACTAGTGAAAAGGCTTGCTCTTGGATAGCCATTTACTCAGTATGAGAGGAGAATTGGAACAGCCTGAATACACTTTATGCTTCTTCTAATCAAAGCTTGCTCATACATGGTCGTACAGAAAAGAGATGAAGGGGAACTTGGAGGTCTTCTAGTCCAACCTCTTACTCAAGCAAGAGACCCTTCAGGGCTGAAGAAGCTTCTTGGATAAGAAGCGAAACATCTTCAAAGAAAAACCAAAAAGTCCAGTTGCCTCCTGAAAAAGCACCTTTGGGACACATCATGACCTGGATGACTGAGATTCTCCATAGACAAGACAGCTTATACCATTTCAGACAAGTGGTTGTCCTGTCTCTTCTTAAAAGCCTCCAGTGATGAAACACCCACAACCTCTGAAGGCAAGCTGTTCCACTGGTTGATTGTTCTCAATGTTAGGACATTTCTTCTTGTTCTGACCTAGGCTTCCCCAAAAAGCACTAAGCAGATGCTTTGTCCCGACAAAACCCCTTTTATTAAATGAATGTGAATTCCTCTCATTCATATTCAGCCAAAGGCCTGGCAAACAGTCTTTCAAAGGTGTAGTTATGACTACAGACCTTATCTAACTTGGAGAGGTGCCATGTAAATATTTTCAAATGCAGTGCTGACAAGGAAAGACTTGGCACAGAGTCTCTGAGATGCACAGACAGATCCTCACATTGCTGCAACAAACGAATTGTTTCCTGCAAAAGCCCACTCCTCTTTCGCTCCTCCTATGGGAGGGGCCATTCACCATCCACCTGTGGCTTTACTTCCAAGTCAACCCTTATTTTGTAATTGTTCTTTTCTTTTGGCAGCTCTGTGCATGCGCATGCTGGGAACCGGCTCCAGCTGCTCCCCCGCCTCACTTCTGTCCGACTCCAAAGGCAGCTGATAACTGCCAGACTGCCCTGGCCCCATCTCTGCCTCTGACACAGAGCCCTCGTCCAAGCCTTCCTCAGCCTCCAGGACTGGCCCAATCTCCTCACTGTCCAACTCTGCTGCCAACTCCACTGGCCGCTGATGGGCCACAACACTTCTTCATTCTAAGCAGCTTCTCTCCTTGATTAGTTTCCATCCATTGCTTCTTGTCCTGCCCTCAGGTGCTTTGGAAAATAGGTTGACCCCCCTCTTCTTTGTGGCAGCCCCTCAAATATTGGAACACTGCTATCATGTCACCCCTAGTCCTTCTTTTCTCTAGACTAGCTATACCTAATTGCTGCAACTGTTCTTCATATGTTTAAATCTCCAGACCTTTAATCATCTTAGCTTCTCTTTTCTGCACTTTTGCCAAAGCCTCAACATCTTTTCTTATAATGTGGTGACCCAAACTGGACGCTAATCAAGTTTTGATCGTTCGCTCTCTTCTTCGTGGCCTAGTGCAGTATTTCTCAACCGTAGCAACTTCAAGATGCATGGATGTCAACTTCCCGAATTCTGAGAGTGGAAGTCCACTTATCTTTAAACTGCCAGGGTTGAGAAAG
This sequence comes from Psammodynastes pulverulentus, assembly GCA_025802295.1. Lineage (NCBI taxonomy): Eukaryota > Metazoa > Chordata > Lepidosauria > Squamata > Psammodynastidae > Psammodynastes > Psammodynastes pulverulentus. The sequence continues at coordinate 22,867,570 of JAOYMU010000001.1, forward strand.
ATTGTCCAAGAGGCTGTTCTCACAGAGGCTTTTCTGCAACGGTGTGTTGTCAGAGGCAAAAAAAAACCCCGTAACTTTTGCTGGGTTCATTTCTTTGCTGTCGTAATTACTGAGCTCACACAAAGTGATAAGCCTGTTTGGTAATGAACCAGGTTCATTCCTCCTTGGCTCTGCCTGCAAGCAGAAGTGTCTACAGAAACTAGGCATTTGATTTGCTAGCCCTGGAGAGCATCAGGTCTGGTTTATCTCTTGCATAGCAAGCTAAGATTTGGAATTCTTGGCTTAAAAAGTCTTGTTAGAGGGAATGAGACGCCAAGAGGTTTTGGACATGATATCACAGCTGAGATCTTTGTTCCTGGAAACACTTCTAATTACAGGCCCATTTGGGAAAGCACATTTGCTCATAATTGAAATGCCAAGCAGCTCAACAATCTAGAGCAGGGGTGTCAAACACATAGCCTACAGGCCCACAGTGTGGTCATATCTGACCCTTGGGGCCATCCTGAAAATTGTAAGGGGCTGGACCACATTGCTTCGGCCCGGTCTACCCAATACAAAGAGGAAACAGGGCAGCAGTTTGGGGAGCGGCATCAAGCTGGCCACACCCACCCAGTTGGCCACACCCAGTGAGTGGTGGCAAGCTGGCCACACCCACCCAGTTGGCCACACCCACCAAGTCGGTCTCACATACACATCTCCGCCCCCCCTGAGATCAACCACAGCCCTGATGCAGCTCTCAATGAAATTGAGGTTGACACCCCTGGTCTAAAGTTATTCTCTAGTGCAAATGCAGCCATTATTAGACAAAAAAAAAAAAAGAATGATAGAATAAGTATGCTTTCCATTATTTTCCTGTCAGTATAATATATCTAACACTTTGCAGACTACAAGAATTATATAAGACAAGAGCATGAAGGAAAAGAAGAATTTGAGCAGTAATAAAAAAAGCAGTCTTCATGAAAGTGATAATCCTTAAGACGCTAGTCCTCCATTGTGCTCTGAATTCAGAATGTCTTTTTATTGGCATTAATTCACTTTTTCAGGGCCAATTACGTCTACCTCTATTGTCCCAGGTCCATTGGGAGAGTTCTGAATTGTTGAAATGAAGTTTAATTTACCACACATCCATTTTTTTACTTACCATATTTTTCGGACTATAAGATGCACCGGAGTATAAGACGCACCTAACTTTTAGGGGAGGAAAACAAGAAAAA
>JAOYMU010000001.1:23126504-23140328 GCA_025802295.1 Psammodynastes pulverulentus
CCGCCAATATTCCGCGCACGCGGTCCTCCCCTCCCTCCTGGTCCAGAAGCCGTGACGTCATTCGCCTCTTCCCTCCCCCTCCCCCTCCCCCTCCCGCACATTTGACTCGTAGGGATAAAAAAAAAATATCAGCGTTTTTTCGCCCTCCGGAACGAAGTTTTTCCTCTCCTTTTAACAGTTCGGAGTGTGATTTAGACAGAATAAGCTCACAGTTGTGCCTAAGGGCGAACCTCCTTTAAAATTCTGTTCCCTTCAGAGACGAAGGTGGCTCCTTCGTTCTTCTCCCCACAGCGGCGCCCTAAATACGCACCTTCCTTAGCCCTGGGCCCTTCAGAGACCCACTAGCTCCCCTTTCCTCCCTCTGACAGGCTCTTGCTTCTCCTTCTGACAATACTCTCTTTCCCTGAGAGTTTAAGGGCTTTCCCGCCAAGATTCCCTGCGGGGGTTTCCTCTCCTCATTCCTGCAGGGGCGGTGACATCATCACCTCCCATTCCTTTGAGTTATCCTTGTACAGTATTATAACGTCTGTCCTATTGCAACTCTGGCGCCATATTATACAGGTGGTCCTCAGCTTACGACCACAATTGAGCCCAAAACTTCTATTCCTAAGTGAGACATTTGTTAAACAAGTTTTGCCCCATTTCATGGCTTTTCTTGCCATTGTTGTTAAGTGAATCATTGCAGTCGTTAAGTGAACCTGGTTTCTCCATTGACTTTGCTGGTCAGAAGGTGGCAAAAGTTGATCACATGACCTAGGACACTGCAAGCTTCATAAATATGAACTAATTGCCAAGCTTCTGAATGTTGATCACCTGACCATGGGGATTCTGTAACGGTCATAAATGTGAAAAACAGTTATAAGTCACTTTTTCAGTACCGTTGTAACATTGAATGGACACTAAATGAATTGTAAGTCAAGGACTAGCTGTAGTAATTTTATTATCTTAATTTAATAATTTATCTCATATATTGTATTGTCCACATCTTACATTAGTTTCCATCCATTGCTTCTTGTCCTGCCTTCAGGTGCTTTGGAGAACTGGGAGTCAAGCTATTCTCCAAAGCACCTGAAGGGAGGACAAGAAGCAATGGGTGAAAACTAATCAAGGAGAGAAGCAACCTAGAACTAAGGAGAAATTTCCTGATGGTTAGAATGATTAACCAGAGGAACAACTTCCCTCCAGAAGTTGTGTGTAAGTTTTTAAGAAGAGATTGGACAACCAGGAAGGGCCCTTTGGATTGATTCCCCTTTCTGACACAGATGAAAATTAATGGCACATTTTTCCAGCCATCTTAAAATAAAGACCACCCAGAATTGACGTTACTGAGTGGAGCTATTTTTCTCCTCAAGTGTCTCTGCTGGGCAAAGACTGAGTCAAAACTGGAGAACCGCCAGGCAAAAGAGGCGTGACAAGAAAGAGACAACTGGACTTTGCACTGAAGACGCTTCGCTTCTCATCCATGAGCTGAAGAAGCTTCTTGGGTGATAAGCGAAACATCTTCAAAGAAAAAACAGAAAGTCCAGTTGCCTCTTGAAAAAGGAACTTTGGGTCCCTCACGTGCTTCCCTGCTTGCTTCCCAAGGGGGAAGGAGCTTCAGCTGGTAGCCCCGCACAACCTAAGCCCCCCCCCATAAGTCTGGGCTCTCCACTTCCCACATGGTCCCTTCATTGTCCCCAGAGTGTCCTTGCTGCTGCTGGAAAACGCCTCTTGTGTTGCCACAGCTGGATTTTTAAGCCTACATCTGGATTTCTAGGGGTTTTTTTAAATTAAAATCTAAAGTTTTCTATACATCACATATTGTATGTATCTAATAGGTAAAAAGTAGTTTGAAGCAGATTTACAGGTAGTGCTTGACTTACAAGTTTGTTTAGTGATTGTTCAAAGTTACAGTGGCACTTTAAAAAAGTGACCTATGACCATTTTTCATAACTTACGACCATTGCAGCTTCCCCGTGATCATCTGATCATGACACTTGGCAACTGACTCATAGTTATGACAGTTGCAGTGTCCCAGAATCACGTGATCCTCTTTTGCAACCTTTTGACAAGCAAAGTCAATGGAGAAGCCAGATTCGCTTAACAACTGTGGTACTAACTTAACAAGATCAGTAAGTATATTTATTAAATATTATTTCTATATATTGCCCGTCTCACTTTCAAGTGGCTTGCAACGTTATAAAAACAAAACTACAAAACATTAAATATGAAAAATAACAGGAATTAGGTAAGCTAGAAACTAGAATATAACTAGCTAGAAGCCAACCAGAAGGCTGCCAGTCCCTTGGATGAAGAAAACATCGAAGGTGTGCTAAGAATTAAAAAGGAAATCGAAGAGAAGCTGAACAAATTCTTTCCCTACATCTTTGTAAAGAAAAATGGGTGTGGATCCATCAACTTGAATTCATGATCTGAGGAAGGGCTTCAGATGAATCAAGCCGTATACTGATGATGTGCTAGGCCTCACTGACAAATCACCAGGCCCCCAATAAGGATTATGAAGGAGCTCAAAGCTAAGATTCCGGACTTTCTAAGCCCAATGCTGGGAAAGATTGAGGGAAATAGAAGAAGGTGGGGGACAGAAAATGAAGTGGCTGGAAGGAGTCACTGAGGCAGTCAGCGTGACATTAAATGGACTCCTGGAAGGCCTGGAGGAACGTTGTCCATTGGGTCGCGATGGGTCGGATGCGACTTCGCAACTAACAACAATGAACCTATCTGTCAATAAACAGATAGATAGATAGATAGATAGATAGATAGATAGATAGATAGATAAATAAAAGCCAGGGTTTAAAATCAAAAACTTGCAGGATTTGAAAGAATGAGATAGCATCTAGTGACTCTAAATTTCAGAATTCTATTATAAGGCTGGTTTATAGCACTCTGCAGCTGGGCTGCTACACGCAGTAACCTTAGTTTGCTTTGCAACTGGCTAGGTTTCGCGCTCTTTTTCTCCCCACCTCTCAGCTTTGCTTCTCAAAGGTTTTGCAGTTCCAAGAATTGCTGCTTTCTCTCTCTGGCGGAAGATAGCTGCCGAGGGGCTGATCTTTGACTTGGAGGTACCTCTTTCCCAGAGTCTCTGTTGTCTTCCTAGTTTAACTCCTTTCTCGATCGACACCCATGCTTGTTTTCAGTTTATCAAATAAACTCTCCAATGAAGGAGAGCTGAAGGAGGCTGTCTTAGCCCTCCTGCCCAAGTAGCCCCAAAACTCTGGATTCCAGGAAGAAGAAAAAGATGCCTGGTTATGCCAGGTGGTGAGTTGACTCTTTCACAGGATCAGAAGCTGCCGAGGTCCAGCAGGATCCCTCCTCCCCAGACAGCATTAATTTTGGGGTTCCTGCTGATTCTGGCGTTCTCGGCTTTCCTGCTGAAGGGCTACTCCGGTGAGTATCCTAAAAGGGGGAAGGGAGGATGGATTTGTCCCCTCCCCAGGTCTGGGAGTTCTCTGTGTTGGGGAACTATCTGAAAGATGGTTGGGAGGACCAAGCAGGGGATCTAAAAATCTGCCTGGCCTCAGGCAACAAGGAGACAATAGCAATGATAGCAATAGCACAGACTTATATATCGCTTTATAGTGCTTTTTACAGCCCTCTCTAAGCGCTTTACAAAATCAGCCTGTTGCCCCCACAATCTGGGTCCTCATTTGACCCACCTGGGAAGGATGGAAGGCTGAGTCAACCTTGAGCCTGGTGAGATTCGATCTGCCTAATTGCCAAATTGCAGGCAGATGGCTGTAAGCAGAAGTAGCCTGCAATAATTGCATTCTATCCTCTGCGCCATGGAGGCTCTTTGAGGATCAAATGAGGACCAAAGTCACTTCTTTGGAGAAAGTATTACACAATTCAGAGGCACGGAGGAAGGTCTTCCTCATGTATTAGAGGGCTAAATTTCTGGAAGCAAGGAAGATCAAAAGGACCATTTTTACTGATCTAAGTAACTAGATGGGTTCATAGCAGGAAATGCAGTCCTTCAGATAATTAAGTTCTAAATAGTTTAAAGGTTTAAAGCTGAACCTTAAATTGTGCCTGGTAAATAATTGGCAACTACAGGTTGTCTTCAACTTAAGGACACAATAGAGCCCAATGTTTATGTCGCTAAGTGAGAAATTTGTTAAATGAGTTTTGCCCCATTTTACGACTTTTCTTGCCACATTTGTTAAGTGAATCACTGCAGTTGTTAAGTTAGTAACACTGTTGTGAGTTTGCTTGTTAGAGGATGCAAAAGGTGATCACATGACCTCGGAACACTCAACTATCATAAATATGAACCAGTTATTCAAGCATTCAAGTGTAAATCATGTGACCATGGGGATGCTATAACGGTCGGAGGTGTGAAAAATGGTCATAAATCACTTTCTTCAGTGCTATTGTAACTGTCACTAAATGAACTGTTGTAAGTTGAGGACTACTTATAGTGCATATTTTTTAAATTCGGTTCTCATATCATCCCCCTAGTGGTCATATTTGTACTAGTCAGCTGTCTAGTTGCTCCATTTTGTACTAATGCAGTTAGGCGGCGCTGTTCAAGTACATCACCGAGCAAAGCATCTAGCAGCAGCCAAGAGAAGAAGGTAGGGATGGTCATTGCTAAGTCTAGCTGTCACAGGAAGGGTCCTAGTTGACACATTAGCCATGGTTGGGTAATGTGCTCCTTACCACAGCCTTCACTTGCAAATCTAATGATAACTGGTACTTTGATACTTCCAAATTGTGAACTTGCTATTTCTGAGGAATGCTGTCCTGTCTAAAACCAACCTCACTTCAGTCCCAGAGCCCAACTTTCTTCTTACTATCTGTTTCTTCATCTTGTCTGGATATAATCTCACCTTATTCTTTCATCCAGCCCATCGAGTTTAAACACTAGTCAGAAGTAGTCTGAAGTGATTGTTTTATTGGAATTAGATGGTCAGGATCTTACACTTGTGAGATATCATCAGCATATTTGATATCTGTATTGGTGTTGCCTTCTTCCTAAATTCCAAATGATCCTCTTAGCAGTTTCATGTATGTGTTGAACAGCATTGGGCAGGTGTTACCAATCCCTGGGCCGTGTCCCACTACCAGGTTGTGGCCTATTCAGGCCACGCGAGTGGCAGGCTGGTGGACATGTGTACGCATTACCACCACTCACACAAGTTGAGCTGTGCATGTACATGCTGGCCCGCCACTCGCGCAAGGACTGTGTGCGCTTATGCAGCCCAGTTGCCTGCTCCCCCCCAGCCGGGCCACCATGAGACCTCCATAGGTCCCTGATTTAGGGGTCAAACACTAATCCTTAGCACCACCTTCTTGCTGTATTCCAACATAAATTAACTAAACCACAAGAGAACAGTATCCTTGAGATCCAACCCTGCTAAAAGGCCTCCAAATACTACAATCAATAGTTCTGGAAACCATCAAGACATTCAGGAAAACTGGCAAGGCTTCATTCTCTCATCTAATTTCAGAAGCTGGTCATCACCAGGGAGACCAAAGCAGTGTCAGTATCCTATCTTAGGCAGAACCCCAATTGAGATAGGGCAGTATAATTCATTTTACCCAACTGCATCTGGAGCTGTGAAGCCAACTCCTTCTCAATTACTTTTATCTAGGAATTGGAGACCGGCCCTCCGATTAGAAAGATCTTTCTGGTTTAGGGAGATCTTTTTCAATAACGTTGCATAACCACTTCCTTTAAACAAATGAGAATATATTCCTCATTTAAGGAGATACTAAGCTCTTCCCATAATGATGGGATTAGCCTTGGCCTCGCTGATTTAATCAGCCAAGAATGACAAGCGTCAATCAAAGAGATGATCCTTGTCCACACCCTTGAGATGTATAAGCTGAACAACTTCATGGAGGAGGTGCTACATAGCTAAGACCATTGCTGGTCCGTTCTTAGGTGCAATGGAAGTAGAGAAGTGAACCCTTATTGTCATCAAGTAGGATTGCAGCTGGGCCTTAAACTGGGACTTCCCTGCGTTTGAAACAATTTGTCCTGAAAATTCCTCCATTTGTGTTCCTGTCTTTCTCTTAGTTCCCTCCTTCCCTGATTAACCAAGCTGCTGACACAGTTCTGCACATTGGAAGAGAGCACTTAAAAGCAATAGTGTCAGCCATCCATGTTTTGTTATTTGGCCATGCTTTCATCACTGACAGATGAAGCGAGAAACTCCCCAAACGGCATTTGAGAAACTGTTGGGATTTACCACCTGCCTAGATTGAGCCATCTTAAAGGGCCCTCAGCTCTGTGGAGTTTTACAGCAGCCATCAATCTAAAACTGAGCAGTTTGTCTCTCTGTGACAGCAAAGCACCTTTTTAAACTTTCAGGTCACCTGCTCCAGGTGGACAGAATACCAAATACCATCTGTTACCCTGCTGCATTTCTGGGCTTAATACTAGGTAATTGGATGTTGCAGAGAATCATGGAAATGACCTTGAAGGAAATAAGCAAGAACAATTATATAAGTAAACGGAGCTGAAACATTCCTTAAGTCCCAGGAAAACAAGATCCTGCAGTATTCAGACATTGCTCAGGAAAAACTGGGCTCTAAGGAGAAGGGGAGGTAAAGCACCATGAGGCATGCAAGACTGCAGTTATAGTCTCTCTCAAAAACACATATAGTTCTAAACCAGGGGTATCACACTCGTAATGGTGGCGTCACGTGACATATTGGGACTTTTCTCCCCTTCGCTAAATCAGATGTGGGAGTGGCCAGCACATGACGCATCCGGCCTGCATGCCAGGAGTTTGACAGCCCTGTTCTAAACTTTTTGTGGAGTTGGTTTTTTGATTTGTTGTACCCTAATGGGCTCACAAATGCATTTATTGAGGCATTTTGTGCTGCAGAAACCACACACTATGCTTTGATTATAGCACTGAAAGATTTTGAAGTCTCAGGTTGGGCCCTCCTTTCTCCACTATTTTCCTCATTTTGAGAAAAGTAATGTTTGCCCATGTTAAATGAGAAGCCATAGTTGTCAAACTGAGCGGTATAATTTCTCTGCTTTGTAGAAATTGGGTGGTGGTGTACTTCTCCATATTGGAGTGTTTCAAAAGGTGCTTTGATCTAGACCAGGGGTATCAAACTGGATTTCTTCAAGGGCCAGATCAGCATTGTAGTTCTCCGCAGGGTGGGGGTTGGGGTGGGACAGATAGCTCCTGCAGCACTCTGCCGGCTGGAAACAGGCCACGCCTGTTTTCTGGCCTGGTTTTGGGCCATGTTTTGGTCTGTTTTCTGGCTGTTTTCGGACAGCGGAGTGCAGCAGGAGGCCATGGAGGGTGAAAACAAGGCACGGGGGCTGCACGCAGCCCGTTTTAGCTGCCAGAAAAGCACTGCGGGCCGGTCCTTTGATATTTGTAGGCCAGCCCCACGGGCCGGATTTAAGCACCCTGGGCCTTGAGTTTGATCTAGACTGTGGCATTGACTTCTAGGCCTTGTTATATAGGTTAACATGGAAGATGTGGGATAAGGGTGCAAGAAGATATATTGCTAGTTACTTTACATCAAATGGTTTGGTTCTATATATAGTTGCTCAAAACAATTCATAGAAATGAAGTTAAATAATTATAGAGTACAGTGTTTAAGAATAGCTTTAGAATCTTGAATATTTTTAACAGGAATTTCTTTCTCTGCAGGCTATTTTCTGTTCCTTGTTTTTTTCTGGTACAACAAGACGAGGTGAATAGAATGTTTAAGGCTTTTAGTTTTGTACTGAACATCTTTAGTATGACTTTACTTTTTTCTCTGTTTTCTTGAGCATTTTCATTTTGAAGAATTGTTTTCTAGAATTTGTAGCAACATTTTAATTCATTTCTTGCGTTCGTTAAAATGTCTGGCCTTAAATGTAGCTTTAAAAAAAAACCCAAACCCCAGGCTACAAGGTATAATAGTAAATGATTTCTACTGTGTTCTGGTCTAGATTACTTCTCAGAATATGTAAATACATCATTTATCTGAAAGGAAGACTTGTTTCTGCACAAATTGGTTATCTTTAAAGGGAGGAAATCTCAGAATATGATAATGGGGCAGACAAGATAAGTTTGGGGTAGATATGGCAATTAACTTTAAGCCATATGTACAACTTGAAATATCCTGCTGGAAGTCACTTCCAAACAAGGCTTTCATTGTGCAGTTTCTCTGTAAGCATATGTGAATTTGTAGGAGAGCCCTCCTGAGGGTTCCTACTGCCACTTCTCCTTTTTCCCCTCTCTTCCCCCCAATTCATTGAGAGAAAAGTAGAAGAGCTGTTCTTTGACACTGCCTTTTAACTGATATTGTGTAAACTTATTCAGTGTTTTAGGCTCACCCTGCTTTAGTCTGCAAACTGCTGGCACAAAGCAGTTAAATAATAGTGGTTTCAATGGCTTAATACTCTTTTCGTTTTTGAAAGTAAGCGTTGCTTTTCCTTTAACTAATAATAGTTTTAGAATTTTAGTTTGTTACTAAAAATGAGGCCTTTGAAGTTATCTCTGAAAACTACAATCTAACTTGTATGTAATAAGATCATAGGAAAGATGTTTCCGTAGTTTTTCAGCCATAGGCTGATTTCAGATCAACATATAAAGGGTGAATTGGCTCCTTGAGTAATACTATACTCCCTCTTTTTATTTGACCTTGAACTGAGATCTTCAGCTGTCCTGTTGATGGTTCAATGGATGGCATTCAGTGCTGACTCAGGTGCTGGTACATCAGAATTTGCATTGCTGTTGGGTTGATAATTACCCACTTCTCCTGTTAGGTTTTTTTTTTTTTTTTGTTCTGGTGAAGGGAACCTACAATACCTCTTGGGCCAACTCCTAGGAAATGCCTATAACAAAGGAATAGGACAATGCATTATTAAGAAGAAAATTTTCATATTTGGATAAGATGCTAGTTTAAACTATTTCCGTTTATGGTTAGAATGTGTAAAATGTCAGAAATTGCATTGTGACTCAGGCCTGCCTGGCAATCTATCATGAAATGTTTTTGTAGATTATGTTTGTTTATTCCATCATATTCAAGAAAATCTTCTTTCCTTTCCTTCCTGAAAACTACTTCTGAGCTTAAATAAGCCCCTTTATGTTTTCTTTGGGATGCCATTGCAGTACAAACACATCTGATGTTGCTTGGCTGCAAAATTCAGTCCTCACAACTATTTTAATTTAAAAAAAAATGTTGGCCTGAGGTGAAGGTAGAAGAACAGGTTCTGGATTGAAGTGATTTATTAGGCAGGTTAAACTTTTTAAGGATTATTTGTGTCCTTTTCAGTATGTCTCTTTCTGAAAGAGTCTCTTAAAGACAAACATATTTATTGCTTCTTAGGTTTTTGATAATAAGCTTGTTAATCTTTAATGTGCTATAAGATTCAGTATTTGCTGAAGAAGACCAATGTGGTTTCTCCTTTGGCAAATAAGGGAGTAGTTTTCCTTTCCTCAGCTATACTCCCCTCTGGTGAACTGGGATTTCAGACATACCTATTAATTAGGGCAGAAGCTTTTTGTTTTTCAATTATTGACAGCAGGGAACAAAGGAAAAATTCTAAATTCAAAAGGTAGTTCTTTGCTGCGTAATGTTTTTAAATTCCACAAATAATGCCGATGAAAGAAATAGGGGAAATTTCTACTGTCAGTCAGTCTGGAAGGGCGATTAAGTTAGAGGCAGGGTTGGTATTCTCTGAGTGATAGAAAGAGTCTAACATATATTTTTTTAAATAAAAGACGTATTTCAGTATTTAAAAGTTCCCATTTACATTTAGATCAAATAAGCATACAAGTAAGCCTAAATTAGGCTGTTAAAGCTCCTAAAAAGGAGTGATAATCAAATATAAGTGTAGTTAGTATTTAATATACTATTTCATATTTGCTAAGCCTGGAGACTAAAACATATGAAGAATGGTTACAGGAATTGGGCATGGCTAGTCTAATAAAGAGAAGGACCAGGGGAGACATGATAGCAGTGTTCCAATATATGAGGGGCTGCCACAGAGAGGAGGGGGTCAAGCTATTTTCTAAAGCACCTGTAGGCCAGACAAGGAATAATGGATGGAAACTGAACAAGGAGAGATTTAATCTGGAAACAAGGAGAAACTTTCTGACAGTGAGAACAACCAACCAATGGAACAGCTTGCCCCCGGAAGTTGTGGATGCATCATCACTTGAGACTTCAAAGAAGAGATTGGACTGCCACTTGTCAGAAATGGTGTAGGGTCTCCTGCTTGTGTGTGTGGTGGTGGTGGGGGTTGGACTAGATGACCTACAAGGTCCCTTCCCACTCTGATTATCTGTTATCTGAGTGTTGTTAAACTCCAGTTGTTAAGTGTATCACATGACTGCTAAGCAAATCTGGCTGTTTTCCCCATCGACTTTGCTTGTCAGAAGTTTCTGAGAAAGTTTCAAAGGTGCTTTTTCAACTGGACTATTTTTTCTTTCAGGAAGACATTTCGCTTCTCATCCAAGAAGCTTCATCCGTTCTGGCAGAATGGATTTTGAAAAAAACATATTTGAAACAACTACGACCAGGTTGACTGAGAATCTCCACAGACATTATCTCTGAGAAGGTTTCAAATGGTAACCTGGGAATTCTAGAAACCGCAGTCCCAACCTGAGGCATCCAAGCAGGTCAAAAAAGTCAAAATGGCAATTGCACAGTTGCAGCTACTGCTTTGGTTTCTCTCTCTTCCCTTTCTTGACACACCAGATGGTATCAGATTGGGAAAAACTTTGTTAGCCCAGCTGGTTTGTCAGTCACAGAAATTGGAGTCCAAAAATAAAAGAAGGATTGCAGCCTTCACCAGCTCAGCAGTTCTGCTGTAATCTACTCTCTGGGCTTCTCCATTTTTGCAAATCTCCCTGAACCTCAGTGTACCACTTTTAATTTTTACCACTGGTTGGTTGTCAGCATTAAAATCCATATTTGCAGTTATTAAAAAACTGCCCTCAGAGATGCTCAGGTATCTGGGGGTGGAAATAATATAATCCCAGATGTCTTTTCACCATGATGTTTACTTACCAGCCTTTGGAAAAGTACATATTAAATTCTGGCCTTGTACTTTTAAATGGCTGGTAAAATTGTTACTGGCTCTACAGTAAATTACTTTCGGACTATTGTCAGAGGTGACCAGAATGTTCTCACATCACTTTCAAAATCCACACATATAGAATAGTTTCATGAGAATATGCAGATAAATTGCTTATTGCAAGGGGGTCCATTTCATCCTATAATTTTCCTTGTTTAACCTCTCCAAACAGGTTGGAAATGTTAGTAAAACAAAGCTTTTATGATGTCAAAATGTTGGAAATGATCTTAGAAATCATTGGCACCAATTCTGTTCTCCATGAGGCCCTGTGAGGCTCAAGCCATGTAAAGCAGCCTTAGTGGCAGATTGCAACGTAGCTACTACAGTACTTAAATCTCTCTCCCCAATGATGAGCCCATCACTTTCTGTGAATATGCCATAGGTATTGCCAAGTAGGAGCCTGGCCTAAAATTTGTTTTGTCTTTTCTTGATACCAATCTGCAAGGATGAAGGCGTCACAAAATGCAGAGAGGCTGTTTAGCTGGACTTTATGATAGCATCTTCCCAAATTTTATGAGGGTCTGGTTTGAAATGCATATATTCTCACAGCAATGACCCTCTTCACTTAGATTAATCTCCTCTCTGTAGTGACATGATATACGGATTTATAATCTTGTCAAGATGCCGTTCCTTATCACCTCCTAGACAAAAATGACAGTTAGGGTAGATTTTATATTTTAAGTGCAAGAATTCAACAACATTTCTAATTAACACATATTTATTAACATTCATACCCACACCCTCACCGTTCAGAAAGGAAGAGAATGAGAAGGAAGGAAGGAAGGAAGGAAGGAAGGAAGGAAGGAAGGAAGGAAGGAAGGAAGGAAGATCATGCCTTATTGACAAAATGAAAAGTTGTCAATAAGACATGATCTTTCTTTCTTTCTTTCTTTCTCTTTCTTTCTTTCTTTCTTTCTTTCTTTCTTTCTCAAAGCCTCATTTTTTCTTATCTTTTCTTTACAAATTTAGTAATGTTTTGCTACATCTTGGGGTAACCAAAAGAACGATTTCAGGAAGGAAAACAGACATACAATATTTCATGCTTAGCTCCTCATCTAACAGAGAGGAGGGAGCAGAGTAATGTTCCTAACTCCCTTCCATTCCATTTCCCCAATAATATTTGCCTTTTTAATGGATAAGATATGAAGTGTTTTAATAGAGATCGACTGTTTAATTCACTGGTTAATTGATGATTAAACATTATATTCTTCCCTTCAATCATTGTTCCAAGGCTGTTGGCAAAATTCTTCTTTTGGGAGACTGGGAACTTCAGATTCTTGCAAGTTCCTGGACAGGTTCACACCATTTTCTTGGCAAGGTTTTTGGAAATAGTTTGCCCTTGCCATCTTCCTAGGAGTGAGAGAGAGACTGGCTAAAGATCACCCAGCTGGCTTTGTGCCTAGAGCAAAACTAGAACTCATGATCTCACAATTTCTAGTCTGATGCCTTAACCACTACCTAAAAATACTTAGAATAAAATAAATAACAAATGTGTGATCCATCCATTTTATTCAGTGTCAAACTCTAATCAATAGTTCACAATGGCAACTTTCCCTCACACTCACACACAGCAGTGCAGTGCTTCCAAATAAATTCCTGTCAGTAGACACTCCCACTGTCATTCAGTCGCAATCTGCAAAATTTACCAACCAGGAATGATGACTATGAATGTTTTGATAAGACAGACCTGGGGCCAGTTATGAGCCCTCCACTCCGTTTATTTCATATCCTGGCTGTTGTGGAGAGAATTTGAGGGAATATACTGCCTTGAACCCTCAGAGGTAGGATATAAATTCAATGAAAAATAATGATAAGGATGATTTTCCACAGTGATCTATATCAGGGACCAGCAAATTCATAATTTTAAATCCCACGGCACGGACCACTAATAGGAATCCAGTGCACCTCTTGCTGAAATGTCTGAACTCAGAGTGACAGGATGAGGTCTTTCAGGTACTTAGCTTGGCTGCCTGTTTCTGCAACCTTAAACACTCAAAGAGCTATTTGGACCCATTTCCCACAGAAAACAAAACACCAAGGTCTGTCATCTCTCTCTCTCTCTCTCTCTCTCTCTCTCTCTCTCATCTCTCTCTGTATCTCTCTCTTTCTTTCTCTCTCTCATCTCTCTTTTTCTCTTTCATCTCTCTCTGTATCCCTCTCATCTCTCTTTCTCTCTCATCTCTGTATCTCTCATTTCTTTCTCTCTCTCATCTCTTTTTCTTTCTCTCATCTCTCTTTTTCTCTTTCTCATCTCTCTCTGTCTCTCTCCCATCTCTTTGTCTGTCTCTTTCTCCTCTCTCTCTCTTTCTCTCTCCCTCTCTCATTCCCAGCCCCACCACAAGCTGCCTGGCCGGTCCCATATTCCAGAGCTCTAGTCACAGGATTGGCCATCCTGGAGCAGCTCCTCTACCTGGGTGCGCTGCGGACCACCAAAATTTTCTCTCAGACCACCAGTGGTCCTCGGACCACTGGTTGGAGACCTCTGGTCTATATTGACTCCCATTGATGCTTTTATTATATGGTTCATGTCAAGTCAGTCAGATGCTTAGATTGGATTTGACATTTTTATCCTATTGATAAAAATATCCTATTGAATCCTACCCAAGGAACAGGGATAAAAGTGTCTTATTGAGTCTTACCCAAGGATCAGGGATAGACAGATGTGGATGTTTGATGGTGTTAAAGGTATCGTGCCAGGATGTAAGCCAGGGGTGTCCAAACTTTTTTCAAAGAGGGCCAGATTGGATGAAGTGAACATGGTGGAGGGCCGAACATTTTTCCGA
>JAOYMU010000001.1:23256488-23266778 GCA_025802295.1 Psammodynastes pulverulentus
GGTTCTCCAAACTACTCAAAATTTCCGCTACCGGTTCTCCAGAACTGGTCAGAACCTGCTGAATACCACCTCTGAATTTGGCAGCTTTTACTTCCAGTGCTGTGGGCTCCCAGGAGCTTGAATCTTTTAAGCTTTTCCATTGAAAGGAAGCCTTATAAGAATAAAGAATGGCCACAGCAGTGATTACTGTTGAGGAAGTGCTAAACTGAAATACCACTTTTTCCTTAGGAGGTGGTCTTTATCTATTTAGCAGCCTTTGTTTATAGCAATATTTCCCAACCTTGGGAATTTCTAGGAGTGTGGACTTCAACTCCAAGAATTCTCATCAATAACAAAATTAAAAGAGTTGGAAGGGACCTTGGAGGTCTTCTAGTCCAATCCCCTACGTAAGCAGGAAATCCTATAACATTTCGGACAGGTGGCTGTCCAATCTCTTCTTAAAAACCTCCAGTGTTGGAGCACCCACAACATCTGAAGGCAGGTCGTTCCATCTAAATGTCAGGAAATTTCTCCTCAGTTTTATGTTTGTTCCCTCCTTGATTAGCTAGCTTTCCATCCATTGCTTCTTGTCCTGACTTCAAGCGCTTTGGAGAATAGGTTGACCCCTTCTTCTTTGTGGCAAGCCCCTCTGATATTGGAACACTGCTGTCAGTGGTCATGCTGACTTTGGGATTCTGGGAGCTGAAGTCCCCACTCCTGGAAATTTCAAAGGTTGGAAAACCCTGGCTTACAGACTGCCCAGAACAGACATTATGACTTTCACCCACTTCTCTCTCTCCCTCACACAACTTTTCTGGTTTTTTTACCTTCTACATGCAAGTAAGAAACTCTGAAGCTTTCAAAACATTCATAGTTGATCTTGTAGTGTTTTTTTTGGCCTTGTAATCTTAGTCCTTTTTCAATTTAGTAATGTTGTCAAAAAATACATAAAACATCAGAATAATATCTGATGCTAGCAAGGAAATATAACATTTTAGATTCAGATATAATGACTGACATGCCATAATTTAGGAGTGCAATGGAGGATTGGTTTGGATGGGGTTCTAAACATATAGACAGAAGTGAAATTGTTGGACTGAGAAAGGAGGACAGTCCAATTGAAGAAGATCTGATCGAAAAAGACCAAGAAAGAACTCTCTTCATGAAAATCAGCTGTGCTATAGTTGCTTTCCAAGGCAAAAAACAAATTTGCAACTCCATTTTAATTAGATATCGTTTCCTACATAAAAGTAAACCATCATCAACTTTTTATCTCTAAAATGCATTTTAGCTTTGTTTTTTGTTTTTTTTTTGTTAAAAAACTTTTATTCCCAGTACTTTCTCTTATATTGATATACTTGTAATACACTTGGGGATAGTCGCGACTATAAAAACTGTAAAATACTGCCTGAATATTAACAGCAACTTATTTATGAAGCTAGAATACATTCAGAATACAGAAGGAGCACTTCATTACATTTTGATGTGTTTACCATGGCTTCATCCCTCTACTTTTTCCCTCCCTCCAGGAATTCCAGAAAGGAGCTTAATGACATACGATTTGAGTTTACTCCAGGCAGAGGTAAGACTTTTAATTGAAATTATGTTTTTATGACTCCAAATGGAATTTCAGAAATTGATTTCTGTTTTATCGGCTTAGTATAAATTAGCTCTATGAAATGTACCAACCAAATGTTTTAGACTACCCTAGTTCACCAAAACAAAGCTAGTGCCAAGTGTGCGTGTTTTTAGCGGCATAGTTACGGATTGAATGGTTGAATTCAGAGGATGTTATACAGGCAAAGAATTGTCTGGTACTTTTGCTTGATTTTAATCTCGGGAAGTACAATCCATTGTTGTCTTCCTTCTGATAGCTGATCTCATAGTTCTGTACTAAATACAGTGTTATGGTATGCCAGTAAATGGTCCCGATGTAAAAACTAACTCTAGGTAGAATATAAACTATGGCGAAAGCTTGATAATGATGCTTTTAATACCACCTCCCATATCCCTCTAGGAGACGCTGTAATTTTCCCCCTAGCAACAACAAGGAAAACATATAGCTGTTGAATTCTTTAATCTTTGTAGCATACCTCAGATAGCTGCAGCTCATCTATTGTCAGGCACAAAAAAACAGGTCCACATGTGAAGGCCCAATTAAACTGATTTATTGCTAAAAACCTGGTGATAGGAATCTACTCAACTAACTGGTCAGCACAATTAACAGAATTCAAGTGGGGTGGAGTTGGATTTAGTCTGCTTGTGACTGCATTGTTCCAATGCTTCTCCTACAGCTGAATGTCCTAATGAAGTATTTATAATTGTCTTTGCTGATATCCTGTACACGTGGTCCTTGACATACAACCATTCATTTAGTGACTGTTCAAAATTACAATGGCACTGAAAACAGTGACTTAGAACTGATCCTCACACTTATAACTGTCACAGCATCGCCACCATCATATGATCGCCATTTGCAACCTTCCCAGCTGGCTTCCAATAAACAGGGTCAATGGGGGAAGCCAGATTTACTTAAGAATAGTGCAATTCACTTAACAACTGTGGCAAAAAGAAGGTTGTAAGAGCCAGTATGACTCACTTAGCAACCCTCTTGCTTAGCAATGGAAATTCTGATCCCACCTGTGGTCATAACTTGAGGACTACCTGTAATGGGCATAATGGAAATCCAGAGGGAGGAAAAATACTGACTTCATGGCTAATAGTGAAGAATGCTAGATGCTGTAGAAACAACTTCTCCCCAGCTACAGGTTGCCCCATTCTGCTTTAACCAAAGCTTGTTTACGTTTAAGCTTTGTAGATAATTTTTTTAAATCTGCAGGTATTCAGGACAACCATGTTTTAATTGACTTTTCCTTTGAAAATCCTTTTATTTTTATCGTTGCACAGCTGAACATGCTTTAAAAGCAACCTCAATGCAAATGTTGTAAATAAAACAACCGTATTGTGTGTCTGTCTGACTTCTGCAATATGCACAGTTGAAGATACAGTGGCTTGATATAGTTCTCCTGACACATGCATTTTGATCAGGGCATAAAATGTTTCCTCACTGAAAATATCAGAAAGCAGGATAATACAAGAATATATCAAGTTGAGATTGTTGGAACAATATAGCTTAGGAAAGCTAGAGCAGACTATGAACAATACTTACAAAAGGTACAGCAGCTTTCTATATTAATTTGCAGCTATAGGGAAAGAAATTTTACGAGGAGATGCTAGTGCTGTCCTTCAATTGCAAATCTTCTGTGTAGATCAGGGGTGTCGAACTGGTAGCTCGCAGGCCGGATGCGTCACGCACAGGCCACACCCTCCCCAGCTCCATGAAGGAGAAAAACGGTGCAAAAGTCACATGACAGCAACGTGATGCGGCGAGTTTGACACCCATGGTTTAGACCCAGTAGGAGGCTTCCAGTTTACAATAACATTAAGCTGTAGATGTTTTATGTGAACGGAATTATTCCCTTCAAAGTGAAGAAAGGGAATAAAAGTATTACGTTAGGCAACCGTACTTATTTAACACCATTCTTACATTTCCTCTTTGAATAAAGATATCCAAATATATATTATGAGAGAACTTTGATATTTAAACAATAGGCCTTTCTAGGATTTGTGAAGAATGTATCAGTTCTGTGGGGTCCTCTCATGTTAAAATTGCGGAGTAGTAACTAATGGAATGCAAGTTGTTTTTAATGAAAATAATTTTGATTTAAGCACATGTTGGCAATGGATGTTCATCGAGTAAATATACTTCTTACACAAATTGCTTTGGCTTATTGTTATTTTTCATTTTTTCCCCCCTCACTTTTATTAGTACTAATGCCTATTCATTTCACATTTTACAGACACGGCAGATGGTGTATCTCAAGAGCTGTTCTCTGCAGGCTTGGTTGATGGCCATGATGTAGTTATAGGTAAATTATGTTTCATTCTGAGATTATGTTATACCCCCAAACTTAGAACATTAAATGCATACAGGCCCATTCATAATATCATCCGTGCTTGGGTTTTTATGAAAACAAAAACACAATACAGCATTCTTCCTTCAATTGACCAGGTATATTTCTCTTGATATGATTTAGACAAATGCTTCACTTATAATTTAGGTGTTCTTTCTTCACTTTGATCTTTGTGTTCTTAAAAAAATTTATATTAGTGCCTCTGTTTTCTTCTGTCCTTTCTAATAATGCCAAAGATCTAAAGCACTGTTTCTCAAACTCAGTAACTTGAAGATATGTGGACTTCAACTCCCAGAATTCCCTAGCCACCATGCTGATTGGGGAACTCTGGGAATTGAAATCCAAGCTTCCTAAAGTTACTGTGATTAAGAAACAACTGACCTATAGATTCATTTGGTGAAATAGACTTAGCAGTGTCATTTGTGGACCTTCACACATTTTTCTTTCTTTTTACTTATCTATCTGTATACATAATGTTTTCAGAAATTATGAGCAAGGGAGACATATAATGTTTCATATTCTCCCATGAGAGATGCAAGTTGCAGCAAAAACCTGCTTTATGGTTGAGCTCTATCATCTTCTAGAATGATGAATAATCTGTGCCATCTCTTTGAATAACATACCCGATATTTAAGCCAGCCAAACTTCCTTCTTTCAGAGCTTCTGTTTGATTTAAAAAAGTATAATTATATCAAATAGAAGAAATTTTACCATTTCTTATAGCGTATATACATCCTCATTTATAAACAGTTCTTCCTGCCATCCTTCGAATGAATATTTTTCAGTAATTTGAAATGGCAAGGATAAATTGAACCTTTTTCCCCCCCAGGAAGGAAAATGTAGCATACATTCTTTCCCTCTGTCTGCATTTCAAAGAATCCTGTGAATTACATGCCATTTTTCAGTGAAATGTGCAGAAAATTGACCTGTTGTTGATGTGAAAAAAACATAAAAATTGAATTTAGTGAAAGTGCTTTGAGATCTGAGATTCTATTTATTTTCTTTGTGAACTATAAATAATACAAATTTGGAAAACCCAGATGAACAGGGCAATATTTTTCTCTGACTTATATATCTTTATATTGTATATTAATAACTATATCGAGTAAATCTGAAAACTTCCAACAACATTATTGTGTGTGGGGGGGTAAGCACTCTTCACATTTTTGTGTGATGTTGTTTTCAAGGAGGCTTTATGTGTAGAGCTTAAAAAGATTTGATATGAGGTTCATCCTAGGTTTAAAAATAGAAATAATAATTTCCAGTCGGTGTATCTGTAACATAGAGAAACCTGAACTTTTTAATGACTTTTTACTCCTTGTTCAAATGATAAATCTTACATGTGGTACAAAGCGCAAGTACCTTTGCTTGAATTTATCAGTTCAAGTTGTGTCTGTCATTTCCACTCCTAACTTAAATTTAAATACGCTTTTCAGAATAAGAGTCTCTTGGCTTATATCGAACCATAAATCAGCACTTAGCCTGATGCCTCTAATAAAAATAAGATTTATGGCCCATTTCCTAAAGCAGGGTCATCCGTGAATTTACCTCATTCATTCATTTAGAAAACATTGCTTGCATTAGCCATAAATAAATTGCTCCAGATCAGATGATTTTTGCAAGAGTAAAAGTAAAAGGTAATCCTCTCTTCCTATAGTCACACTTGCATGCGCCTGGGCGCGCACCCCTCTCCTCCCCCCACACGTTTATGATGCTAGAGAGACATCTCCTGCATTCATTTTTTACCCTTGCCAAAATGGCCAATGATAAGAGAATTCAATACACCTGAAAGAGCACCAGCTTGCTGATTGGGTCTTAAAACTCTGTTGTGCCTTAAAGCTAAAGTACCCACTTCTTGAATGGCAGCTCGCATTAGGGACAGCTATGCCCACATCCATATATTGCAATAGTTGTATTCCTTCTTGTGGATGCGAATGTAATTGGGCTCAAAGGACAAACTCTGAATGAGATTCCTGTCGAATATTTTCACCCAGGGCCCAGGTCTGATTAAGAGAGACATCCAAAACCTGTTTTAATCTCTTATGGAAGATGAGAAAATTCTTTCAATGTACTAAAGCAGTCTTCTACAGCCATCTCCCAGATGTGTTAGGCTAGGAGTGTCAAACTCAAGGTGCTCAGATCTGGCCTGTGTCCTGAAAACAGTGAAGTACCGCAGTGTTTCTGCCAGTGAAAATAGAGCCTGGGTAGGCTGCACATGGCCGCCTGCAGCACTCTGCCCATTGGGGCCCGGGAAAACTGGGCCCAGGGGGACAGGAAAGGAGAAAGGGAAAAAGGAAAGACAAAAAGAAAAAGAAGGGAAGATGGGAGGAAAAAGAGGGGAAGAAAGAAGAAAGGATAATGAAGAGGGAAGGAAAAAGAGAAGGAAGGATCCCCCCAAGCCCCATCCAGGCCACCACAGGTTCCCCCGACACGAGTGACATCAAGCTGGCCACATACACCCTGCTCCTGAGGTCAGTCACAACTCTGATGTGACCCTCAATGAAATTGAGTTTGACACGCTTGTGTTAGGCTGATAAGGAAGCATAACTTTCAGTAGAGTTACCACTTGTTAATATGAATCAAGAAATCCATAAAAGCCCTTTTAGTTTTAGCTTTTATTCCCTTTCAAAATGGCATTTTAGTTTACTAGAGGTTGAGTATGAAGAGATGGGATTTCTCGGTGGCCAATTGCATGTATTGCTAAACATGTGACACTACATGAAGAGGCTGAGCTAGAGATAAAACCAAGAGAGGCCTTGCTAGGGGGGAAAAAACCTACACTTACCAAAGTTAAGCGTTCCAGCTAAATTAATGGTTTTGGCAATAAACTGCACCAATACCTCAACCACACAACACATACCATGTAGTGATGTCATTATGTAAATGCTCTGAAGATATGCCTGCGTTCGATCATCTGATGCAAATATCAGTCATCTCATTTGCCTGATGACATAATCGCAAAGGCTTTGTTATTTGCCCACTATGGCCTTCCTGCAAATGCTGAGGGGTAAGCTAGAACAGGGCTGTCAAACTCCCAGCCTGCGGGCTGGATGTGTCACACGCTGGCCACACCCACGCCCGGTTTAGCGAAGGAGGGGAAAGTCCCAATACGTCACGTGACGATGCCATGACAACGTAAGTTTGACACCCCTGAGCTAAAACCATCACTAGGCAAAGCAATTGAGTCAGATGGGTCCCTCACCCCCACTTAACCTTTAGTGTCCTGAAAAGTGAAAGTTTTGTGCCATTGAACCCCTGTTCTGTGCCAGCAGAACAGC
Organism: Psammodynastes pulverulentus; assembly: GCA_025802295.1. NCBI lineage: Eukaryota > Metazoa > Chordata > Lepidosauria > Squamata > Psammodynastidae > Psammodynastes > Psammodynastes pulverulentus. Next base: position 23,263,720 of record JAOYMU010000001.1, read on the forward strand.
TAAGAAGATAGCCTAACTAATCAGAATTGCTGTAGTTAGCTTGCTGGATACTACAGTTCTTCCTGATAGGCTGAATGTGAAATCTCCATTGTAAAATAATTGTATATTTCAGTGAAGGAATATTCTCCACTGCCACATTTGCTTATGAAAGTTATATTCGATTTGACTTTCTGAATATGTATACAAGAGAGCAAGAGGTGTTAAAATATGCACGGAATAGATTTCTGGCAAGAGTGAATGAAGGGCTGATTGTTAGTTTCATGCAAAGTATGGTGAAAAGAAAAATAAAAGTTAACTTGAAATGGCACACCGTATAACATTATTTCTCAGTAGCTCAGAAAGAGCACCTGCAGGAGTTTGCCTAAAGCGTGGATTTGCTGAAGGATAGAAAAACAATATAGTTTCTTTTGAAAAAGCCAAAGTGGTTTATTCTGTGACTCTCCTTTCTTAAATGTAAACGTTGCCAACATTTACATTAGAAAAGTTAATTAAGAGTCAACATTCAGCTTCTTCCTAATTAGCAAGGGTCTTTGTAATTCAAAGACAAGAGACTATTTCAAGAATTACCAACACTTGCCATGTTTTCTTTTGTGTGTGTGTGTGTGTGTGTGTGTGTGTGTGTGTGTGTGTGTGTGTGTGTATTTATTTCCCCCACCCTGTCTCTTGAAATAGACATCTAGTTGATGTCTTTATACGTAACTCTCCCTCCTGTTCTTTAAGGTCCCGTGGTTCCTAATTACAGGAAATCCTTAAAGCCAGTGTCCCAACTCGCTGGTCTCGGGCAGCCCCGTACAGCTAATAGTGTAACCCTACAAGACCAAAAGCTAAAGCGTTTAACATTATTATGTGATTTATATACAGAACTATATTATATAATATAATAAGTTGAAGTAGTCCTCAACTTAAGACCACGGTGGAGCCCAAAATTTATGCTGCTAAGTGAGAAATTTGTTAAGTGAGTTTTGCCCCATTTGATGTCTTTTCTTGCCATATTTGTTAAGTGAATCACTGCAGTTGTTAAATTAGTTTAAGTGAATCTGACTTTCCTGTTGACTTTAGCAATAGCAATAAGACTTATATACCGCTTCACAATGCTTTACAGCCCTCTCTAAGTGGTTTACAGAATCAGCATTTTGCCCCCAACAATCGGGGTCCTCATTTTACTCACCTCGGAAGGATGGAAGGCTGAGTCAACTTTGAGCCTGATGGGATTTGAACTGCCAAATTGCAGGCAGCCAATAGTCAGCAGAAGTGGCCTGCAGTACAGCACTTTAACCACTGCTCCACTGAGGCTCTTACTTTGCTTGTCAGAAGGTTGCAAAAGGGATCACATGACCCCAGGACACTGTAACCATCAGACATATATGAGTCAGTCGCTAAGCATCTGAATTTTGATTGTGTGATCATCGTGTGAAAAATGGTCATAAACCCTATTTTTAGTACCATTGTAACTTCGAATAGTGACTAAATGAACCGTTGTAAGTCGAGGTCTACCTGTATTAGCAAAAGCATTTTTTTACACCAAAGCCACTTGGGCTTTTGATGATAAAACTAGATCCAGGAATATCCTTGGATTTTGTTTTTTACCTTTAGGACAGGGGTGTCAAAGTTAACTTCATTGAGGGCCGCATCAGGGTTGTGTTTGACCTCAGGAGGTGTGGCCAGCTCAACTTCTCTCGTGTTGGGGGCACCTGTGGTGGCCCAAGCGCTCTGCCATTGAAAACGGGCTCCCAAGATCCCTTTTTGGTTGTGACGGCCTCCTGCAATCTGCCAGTGAAAACGGCGCTCGGGAGGACCGTCCATTACCCTCCAAGCTCCGTTTTCACTGGCAGAGGCACCGCGGGCCGGTCCTTCTCTGTTTCCAGGGTGATCCTGTTGGCCAGCTCTAAGCAGCCTGTGGGCCGGATCCAGCCCGCGGACCATGAGTTTGACACCCCTGCTAAAGGAGGACAATTCCATCCCATTGTATTCATTTTGAGAACCAGCTGTACAAAAAACATTCTGGTGGTTATTATATGGTTTCAGTTTGCTGACTGTCCTCCAACCAATTATACTTCCAAACACAGATTCAATACCTATATGACCAACAGCAAGGAGCTTGGAAACTAAACTGTTTTTTACGTGGGCATCCCTTGGCTGTTGGTTAAACTTGAGATATCAAAAGTCATTCCAGAAGGTAATGGCAAATATTATTAATACTTTTGCTATTAGGAGTCATCCTCGACTTGCAACCATTCATTTAATGATCATTTGTCAGACGACCAGTCCTGGTACTTATAACAGATCACATGAGACAGTCTTGGTCTCATGTGATCAAAATTTGGACATCTTGCAACTGGCACGTATTTACAAGGGTTGCAGCATCCTGGTGTCAGGAGGTCACCATTTGCAGACTTCCCAGCTGGTTTCTGACAAGCAAAGTTAATGGGAGATGCTGGATTCAGTTAATGACTGTGCGATTCACTTAAGTGACTGCAACCATAAAGGTCATACAATTGGGCACAAGTCACTTAGCTTTGTCGCTTAATGAAGCTCTAATCCCTATTGTTGTAAGTCAGGGGTGTCAAACTCAAGTCACGGCGGTGTCATGTGACGTATTGGGACATTTTTCCCCTTTGCTAAACCGGGCGTGGGCATGGCCAGCGCATGATGTATCCGGCCTGCAGGCTGGGAGTTTGACAGCCCTATTGTAAGTCGAAGAGTACCTGTACCTTCTTCAGTTGCCTATAAAACCTACATTGACATATCCATGAAATCACTACAAGGGATTTGATTCGAAGGAGGTATCGTTTGTCCTCAAGACTCTGACCTTGCCCCCAATCCTCCAATGAGCGCAATACTTGAAAGCAGTAAGGGCAGAATTGACCTTATTTTATATTTAGGCACTTTTGGTGTACAGGATTCCCCATTCTGGAAATGATGCTGGTAGCAACAGCAGTAGCTGTTCCACTTCAAGTACTTACAATGAAAATTAGGCCATATTCCAGAGGTTCCCAATCTGTGCGCCGCGGCTCCCTGGGGAGCCGCGGCACCATTGCAAGGGCGCCGCGCCATTTCTA
>JAOYMU010000001.1:23287918-23299339 GCA_025802295.1 Psammodynastes pulverulentus
ATGACGCGGCTGAGCGGATTTCCCTGTTAGAACAGCTGGGAGGCACTTTGGCTGGGGCTTGCCTGAGCTGCGCACGCACGCACGCACGCTGTCACCGAACCGGTGGCATTGCTGGTAGGAAACCACCTCTGGGGCAGGGGTGTCAAACTTGATTTCATTGAGGGCCGCATCAGGGTTATGTTTGACCTCGGGGGGGCTGGGGTAGGCGTGGCCAGATTGACATCACTCGTGTCAGGGCGTTTGTGGTGGGCCGAGTGCTCTGCCAGCAAAAATGGGCTCCTGAGCTCCATTTCCAGCTACGACGGCTTTCTGCAACCCTCTGCCAGCAAAAACCCAGCTCGGAAGGGCCATCCCGAGCTCCGTTTTCACTGGCAGAGGCCCCAGAGGCTGGTCCTTCCCTGTTTCCAGGGTGCCCTCCCCAGGCCAGTTCTAAGCACCCCGTGGGCCAGATCCAATCTACCGGCCTTGAGTGTGACAACCCTGGATTAGAGCATCAAAACTAGATAGAACTCACCCTAATTCAAATCCTACATTGTTTTAATCAATAATCGCAATTGGAGATGTGAGGTGTGGCTGTGAAAGTTTTTGCCTTTTAATAAATGACTTTAAATGTGTTAATCCGAAAAGGGGCTACCAGATTCCTCATGAATTTTAGTCACAATGATATGCTGTGTTGAGGCCTTTAAAAGACCGGGATGTAATGCTGGTCTTTTTACTTAGGAAGAAAATGCCTTCCCTCACTCTTTCTATGTGTTTGTGTACATGACAGAGATATTTATAACCAGTTGAGGACATTTTCCCTTGTTTTCAATGCCCTTTTTTGTGTAATGGTGGCTTCATGCAGGTCCTCTTACTTTTCAGCTGTGTGTGTGGTAGTTTTTGTAAAAATTTCAGAGGACCAAGACAGAACTTCAAAAAGGTTTATCAAATGAAGCCAAGATGTATGTATTCCCACACCTTAACTCTGAGCCTTCCCTCCCAGCTTCTTTCTGCCTCAATGTGGAATATAGTATTACTTATTATTTCATTTAGGACAAAATTCCCAGATGGGCAATATGCAAAATAATAAAGTCGAATCCTTGTTTCTTAAGCGACCTGTATATCTCAGTTTCATTTCAAAGGAGACAATATTTGAACACAGTTGCTATTCCATATGCAGCTTGAATTGCCACTGTCACAAACTATTAAATTATGTGGTGTGAAAATGCAATAAACAAGTAAATTAAATTTTATTTGCCTACTTTTAGCAATTGTTCCATTTGAGTCTCCAGGGTATTTTCAATTGTTCATCCTATATATAATATATCTTTCTATCACTGACACTTCATGCATCTCAGCAATCATTTCTCATTTTCATTTCGCTCGTGCTTTAAATTGCAGATCATCTATACTCACTTGGTGATGTTTAACTGTTTATCCATGAAAGTTGAGATTTGTCTAACTTTAATCCCAGCCCATTTTTTTTACCTTTCTTTTTTCTCCTACCTTATTCCCATAATGACCAATTAAATTTTCTCATTAGAGTCTTTCTATTTTATTAGAATTCCCCAACATTTAATTTACTAGCTCCTGTGGAGACACAAATAAACCAGTATAGATTCCCTTTCAAAATTAAAACTTCTCAAATCTGAGAAACACTCAAAATACTCCCAGGATTTTTCATGCTGTCTTTTGTGACTCAATTCTGTCTTTACCCTTTTTGGTTGAGATACAAGTAACTAAGATGTTTATTAGAAGTTTTATTTAGTTCTTAAAATGAAAGGAGCATTCCTCTTAAAGTTCCTAAGAACAGACCAAAAGATAATACAGCACAGTGAACATGGTAGTGATGGTTGTCGTTCTTCCTTCTCTTCCTCCTCTGTGATATTTATAAGTATCGTGATATCTAGCATCAAAGGCAGAGGTGGTATTCAGCAGGTTCTGACCAGTTCTGGAGAACCGGTAGCAGAAATTTTGAGTAATTCAGAGAATCGGCAAATACCACCTTTGACTGGCCCCGCCCCCATCTATTCTCTGCCTCCCGAGTCCTGGCTGATCATCTGGGTCTTCTTTTGTTGCCCTGCACAGGAGAACGGAGCTGGAAAGCAGGTTAGTAGGGTCGGGAGGGAATGGGATTTTGCAGTAACCTTCCCCCAGGAGTAGGGAGGGAATGGGGATTTTACAGTATCCTTACCCTGCCACACCCACCAAGCCACGCCCACAGAACTGGTAGTAAATTTTTTTGAATCCCATCACTGATCAAAGGCAATTCAGGAATATTCTACATGGAAATCTGGACAAATAAACCAACCTTTTCCAACCTGGGTGTTCTTCAGATGCAAGGGCTCTAGCCAGCATCAACTTTTTTGACTTGACAGGTCTCAGGTAGGTGAAAGTTTCCTGATTCATGGTGGGTACCTTGTCGCAATGCTGTATTTCTGGTTCAGGGTGCAATCTAATACACAGTTGGATAGGATCCATTGAACAGCAAAGTGTGTTGCTTTTGTACTTGTAATCAGAAGCACCGAGGCACTTCTGGGTTGAAAGGATTAACTAGTGACATCACCAATATCCCGGGGACGCCCAGTTGGAGGCTCTTTTCATGTCTCTGGCAGCAGCTGGAGCGAAGGACGAGAACACAACCCCGCCCCATCGCAGCTCTCGGGTCTCAAACGTGGGCTTGCTAATCTTCTGCCCAGCGTCCCAACCACTCAAGCCACCGTGGTCCTAGTTTGTAGCTAGATAAATGTATATAATGCTAAATAATCACACTCAGGTTTTTCTTGTTCTTTTCTACTTTTTCTTCTGAATTTATCCATTTTGTAGGTACAAATAAAAAGAGCAGAAGATAGATTAAAAGGACACCATAACATTAGGAAAAAAGAATTTAAAATATGTCCCTGTTGCAATAACTTGCATCAATTTGAAACTGTATGTCAAATAAAGTCTTAATCAGATCATTATGCAGTAATTAACAATTTAATCAGAATATCTCAAATTATAAATTATAAAACATGATAAACTGCAATAATTTGAACCAAATCTAAAAAAAAAATGACAAATGTTATGTTAGATATAGGATAGTGTTAAATTCTGTATCAGATTTGTTTTTCGGATATAAATTTCATTTTGGTTTTGTTGCACACTCCCATAACTTAATTTGCCATTTTTAATGGAATGAATTTGTAATTTCCAATGAGAAGCCTAATCAGTTTTTAAGATGTTGTTAAGACAACAATAATAAATTCTCCATAAGGTAATGGTATCCGCCATAAGATAATGGTATGACTCTTCACATCTTGCACTTGGGATATTATTACTCCATCAGTCTAAATAGATTTGCATACAATTAAAGTGATAAGATATAATGAAACTACAACAGTCCTTGAGTAAGATTCCCATTCACAATGGCTTCATACAACAGAGTATTAAGTGTGTTTGTTTCCTTCTTCTGTCTTGGGCTGCTACTATTTGTATTTGTATCTGACTATATAAACAACACTTTGCATTGTGTGCTGGAATAAATTAGTTTCAGGAGATGAGGGCGGGATGTCCAGCCTGCATGGTTTACTGACATGGGAACATGGATGGAAGCGATCCTACTGGATGAGGTACCAGACTCGATTATTTTGTATATTTACCCTCTTCATCAACTGGTTAATGCTATACTGTGACAGATTAGTTGCTTGGAGTCATACAGATTGTGTCCATTGTGTTAGACCAGTGGTCCCCAACCCCCGGTCCATAGAGCGGCACTGGTCCAAGGCATGCCGGAAACCAGGCCCTGCAAACAAGCAAAGCCCCATCCGTGGGATGCAGGCAGCACACAAAACCATGACCCTTCCGGTCTGTGGAAAAAACTCTCTCCACGGAACTGGTCCCTGGTGCCCAAAGGTTTGGGGGGCTGTTGTATTAGACCATTGTCTATCCTTTACAGGGACTGTACATACATCCTTTACAGGGAGTATATTATAAAAGACAACCCTTTCTTTCAGAAACTAGTCTCGATTTAATTTGATTATATATTTTCTTGGTTTTGCTCTGGGATTTTCCTCTGTACAGCAAAGTTACAAACACAAACAATTTTTAATGCCTTATGATCCACTTTCATATTTGCCCCCTTTTCATATTTACTTTTTATTTTTTCCAAGAAAGCACGGTCATTGTTCTATCCTTTTGTGGTAGTGACAAATACTCTTTAAATACTGCTCCTCAGTCCTGAGGATTTAGCATCAGGTTTTCCGTTTCATTGTGGACAATCGACTAGCTCCCACTTCCCTTGGAATCACAATCCCCCAAATCATAACCATCTTTGTTGAACTAATCTTCCTACAGGTGGGAAGATGGCACCACCGCCTTTGGGTTCCTGTCTGTATGTTTCTGTCTTTCAGAATCTCAGGACAGTGTCCCATCCAGGCATGAAATGTGAAATTTTTCTTAAGAGGCTCCATGGGCGTGTCTTGGTGGTCATGTGACTGGATGGGTGGGTGTGGCCAAGTCGACGTCAGCCATGACCCAATGCATCTTAAATCAAAATATGCAGGGAGGTGGGCTCAGGGCAGGGGGCTGCTTGCGGTCTTGAAGGGAGGGACAGGGACTGGCTAGTGCTAAGTGTTTACCTTTGTTTCAGGTGAGCAGGAAAGGGTTGACCCGACCGCGTGGCCAGAAGACTATAGATAGGCGTGGGCATGGCACGGGTGGGAGCGAGTGACCGTTGACCGCGTCCAGGAGGTGGGTTTGGGGCATGTGTTTATATGGGCTCCGAGAACTCGTTCACATGGGCCCTAGTACCTCTCAAGAGGTCTCCGGATGTACTAAGATTTCATCACTGAACTACTTTCACTTCTTTCAACAAACATTCCTCATAATCTACCAAATACTACCCACCCGCTAACTTTCTATCACCATTTGCACACCCGTAGTAATCATTCAACAATGAGTACAAATTCACCTACATGCTCTAGTTACCGGTATTCCTTGACTTACAACAGTTTACCTAGTGACCTTTCAAAGTTACAACAGCACTATAAAAAAGTAACTTATGACCATTGGTCACATGTATGACCATTGCAACATTCCCATAGTCATGTGATTTACATTCAGATGCTTGACAACTGACTCATATTTATGATGGTTGCAATGTCTTGGAGTCATATGATTACATTTTACAACCTTCTGACAAGCAAAGTCAGTGGGAAAACCAGATTCACTTAACAACTATGTTGCTAATTTAACAACTGCGGTGATTCACTTAATGACTATGGCAAGAAAAGTCATATAATGGGGCAAAACTCACTTTACAACATAAATTATGTTGACAACATAAATTTTGGGCTCAATTGTGGCCGTAAGTTGAGGACCACTTGTATTTATGCATAACAATCATTTACAGTGCTCCATTTTTCCAGTCAAATGCAACCACATTGATCGATGATAAATCAGTTTTCAGATCCATGCTTCTCATTACATTACCTAATCTATCTAACATTTAGTGCAAATCTTGCACATTCTCAGCTAATAACACCTCACTCACCTGTCTGCCAAAGTACACATATATACAGGTCCCCAACCAACACAACTCTAGTGTCACCACAAACATTCCTTATGCATTTATCCATAAATAGATTAAACAATCAAGAAAATGTCACTCATCTTCAACTTGGATCTTACTTAATGTTGAAACTTTAATTAAGGATGTCATGTATTCCCATGTATGCCTTACCTCCCTTTTATAACAGTAGAATTTGGTAACATAACTTTTTTCAGTCTGTCCTAAGCAGCTTCACCCTCAAAACTTCCGCCCCGCCTAACAGCTGGCCTCCACAGATTGCCCTGGAACTATGGAAGGAGAATAAGGAGCAATCGGGCAATTGGACACAATCACACAACTGTCTGACATCTAGTCAAGAACAACCTTGGCCTGTATGGAAATTGCTAAATAGACTGATAGGTATATTTTCCAAAGCACCAGAAGGCGAGATAAGAAACAGCGGATGGACACTAATTAAGGGAAAAGCAACCTGGAATTAAGGAGAAACTTGCTAAGAGTGAGAACAATTAACCAGTGGAACAGCTTGCCTTGAGAAGTTTTGGGCGCTCCATCACTGGAGGTTTTTAAGAGGGGACTGGACAGTCATTTGTCTGAAATGGTATAAGGTCTCCTGCTTGAGCAGCGGGTTGGACTAGATCAGGGGTCTCCATCCTTTCAGACCTCAAGGACCACCGAATTTATAATTTTAAATCCCATGGACCACTAATAGGAATCCAGCGCTCCGCTCGCTGAAGCACCTGGACTTGCAGTGACAGGATGAGATACTTCAGGCACTTAGCTTGGCCACTTGTTTCTGAAAACTTAAACACTCAAAGAGCCATTTGGGCCCATTTTCCATAGAAAACAAAACACCGGGATCTGTCATCTCTCTCTGTCTCATCTCTCTCTCTCTCTCTCTCTCTCTCTCTCTCTCTCTCTCTCTCTCTCTCTTTCCAGCCGGTGAGGGCTGTGCTACTCCTTGCACATTGCACCTCCTGCAAAGTTGCAAGTTGAACATGCCTCCTTCTATGGTGGAGATTTCCAGCCCCACCATGAGCTGCCTGGTCAGTCCAGAGCTCTAGTCACAGGACTGGCCCATTGGTCATCCTGGAGCAGCTCGTCCACCTGGGTGCGCTGTGGACCACCAAAATATTCTTCCGGACCACTGGTTGGAGACCTCTGGACTAAATAGAAGATCTCCAAGGTTCCTTCCAGCTCTATTCTGATTGAATTGATTGTGTGCCACGACAGGAAGATCAAAGGAGGATCTGAGAAAATGGGACTTCTCTATAGAAGATACTCTGTGTGATTGTGGAGAAGAACAATCCATCTAGCATATGCAATGATGGATACAATGTCCTTCAACATGTGCAGAGGGAAAATGCTATTGATGTGGCCTGATATTGGGTGAATGTCATTTAGTTTTTAATCCTCTTTATTCTACATACTTTTTACACACGATACTTCTATGATCTATTTTATTGCTCCGTGTTGAATGCTATATATGTCTATAATTTGTAGGTGCTTCTGACCTGAATTTTTTAAAAAAGAAAGCTTCATAGATCTTTTCCTTACATCCACTTCCGGTCCATTATTTTGGGAGACTCATCAATTTTATAATAGGGGGGGGGGGGGTTGAGCTAAACTCCATGGAACTTCTGAATTAGGGGAAGAGTTGAGCGTGTTGCATGCAGGACGAATGCAATGAAAGGAATTGTGCTGGTGTTGGATACAGTCAACCATGCCTTGATGTTGTTTTTCTTCTTTCCATCTCACTGGCTGCGCATAACCCATGGTTGTTATCACCAGTATTTTCAGGTGCTGCACATAGGACATGATTGGGTCCGGCTGGCTTTCCCTTGCCAATTCACACACATACACACGCACACAAATATCTCTGTCTGGTCCCAATTATGACAACATTTCTAACTTGCTTGCTATAATGATACAATCATGGTGAGTCATTCCCATTCTGTTCACCTTCTGCATGTGTGGGTCAGCAAAGGAGATACAACCAGAGCTGTATCAACTTTGGTTTTACCTGGACTGGGAAGGAAGAGAAACCAAATGGACAGTGTGTTCAATGTGAACATGTGAGAAGCAACAAGGAAATTAAATCTGTCTTTCCCAAGACTTTGTTTATTTATGAATGAATGTGATTGATCTCTCCTTCAGTCTTTGATGTACTCTTGATAGTGCCAAGAAATGATCTCACCTCATTTTCAGAATCTCCCACCATTCTTACATCTTAAACTCATAAACAATTAGATCAAATATATTCATTTTGTTACATGTATATATGTATATGTGTGTGTATACTTTTTTTAAAAAAGAGATACTTAAATATTAAACATCTGACTCTAAAGTCTCCAGTCACATTTCCCAACAATTCATGTCATCAGTAGGCAGGGCTTTTTTTCTGCTGGAACTCAGCGGTACTGCGTTCTGGCACCTTTTCCGAGTCCGCGTCACGTGGTCCGTCTCGACCAATCGCGCGCTATTATTTCCGGGTTTTTTAACGCGATGACGGGGGTGCGTTCCGGCACCTTTCTTCAGAGAAGAAAAGCCCTGAGCATATTTGATTAACAATGAAAACCTCAAAAATTATTTCCTCCATCCTCATATAGTCTTGTATTTATTAAGTGGGCTTTTAACTCTGCCCCTCCCCTCCATTATGTATGGCCCACCCAAAAGCTTACTTATACCTATCTTTAAGCAAACAAACAACCTTCTTTTTTATATTATAAAATAACAGGTGATTGTGCTGGTGTTTCTGCAGTAAAAAAAATTCTGGTTTTTTTTTTTTAAATAGCAATAGCATTTAGACTTATATACCGCTTCACAGTGCTTTTCAGCCCTCTCTAAGCAGTTTACAGAGTCAGCCCAGTGGTGGGATTCAATTTTTTTTACTACTGGTTCTGTGGGCATGGCTTGGTGGGCATGCCCGGGGAAGGATACTGCAAAATTTCCATTCCCACCCCACTCCAGGGGAAGGATACTGTAAAATCTCCAGGTTACCACTGGTTCTCCAAGCTACTCAAAAATTCCGCTACCGGTTCCTCAGAAATGGTCAGAACCTGCTGAATACCACCTCTGCTATAGCCCCCAACAATCTGGGTCCTCATTTTACTGACCTCGGAAGGATGGGAGGCTGAGTCAACCTTGAGCCGGTGAGACCCGAACTGCCAAACTGCTGGCAGCCGGTAATCAGCAGAAGTAGCCTGCAGTGTTGCATTCTAACTACTGTGCCACCGCGGCTCATGAGAGCCAGTTTGATGGAGTAGTTAAAGGAGTAAGGATAGAAACCAGGAAACCAGGAAACCATGAACATGAAGCCAACTGGATGATCTTGCATCATTCACTCTCTCTTCGCACTAGGAAAAAGGCAATGATAAAGCCCTAGTGAAAATCTTACCAAGAAAACTGTAGGAACTTGTCTACAGAATCATGCATGCATGCATATATCTATGTATGTGTTGTTTGAATGAAAAAGATTGTGATTTTGCTTTATTTCATCAGATGCCAGGAATAGAACTCTGTATGTGAGATGTGTGTTTGAATGTATACATAAACGTACACATACACTGCATGCTGATTTTTGCATGAAAGAAGAGTAACATATTCGCAAGTTTTATAAAATATACAACACAAGAGTAAACCAAATGGATGGGGTAAAATACCAACATAGCAGAGTCTCTATTGAAAGTATAACATAAGCTACTATAATAACATACTTTAATAAATGATACGAGTCTATGATCTGCAAAATAAAAAATGCATGTCTTCTAAAAAGTAAAATAATACAAAATACACTAATACAATGTCAGAATTTCCCTAGAATCTAAGTAGTTATTCTTGGAACCAGCGATGCCTCATTTTCATTGTGGAGACACATCATTTGGCTGCTGTGCAAGTAATGAAGGGTTTTAAATCTTCTAAAAGATGATATGCACACAAATTCCCCGGCCTTCCTGAAGATAAAAGTGTGAGAAATGTGTGTGTTTGCTACTTATTTTCATTATTCACATTCTACCAACCAAGCAACTCTGAAGTCCCTCTAGCCTTATTCCTTTCTTTCAGTTCCCTCTGCCGTTAGTTCATCTTCAGTCAACCATCCTCTATATTTGGGTTTTGCACATGTGTGAAAGAGCATTTCCTACTTGCTGGCTCATAGATTCCAGGCTCCATTTAAACTCCAGTTGGAACTGAGTAGAATATTAGTTTGTATAGGAAGCAGGACCATATCCTTAAGTGCAAACTACAATTGACTTTACAAATTTGGATTGTAAAAATTAGTTTGAAATAGATGACTGTAAGACAGTCTGCACATTTCACAGATTGTTCTTTTGGAAATTATCTTTTTCAGTCCTCCAAGGCTCCTCTAAACCAACTTTTTCTGATGCTCAAATGGTAGCCATGCTTAAAAAGAAGACAAAAAACCAAATACATTATTGTTTTACTTCACTTTAAGTTGTTTAAAGTTAAATATAGTTAATGAATTAATTTCTAATATGTTTAATATGTTTTCTCCCCCAACAGTAACCAGAATTACTGTTTAATAACTATTTCTGGAGACCTCAAGAGGCTGCATTCAAATCTTTTAAGGGTGCTTGTGATTAGAAAGCCTCTGATTGTTTCTCTCTACCGTAATCCAATTAACTTTATTGTTGCATGAAGCCAAAATACCAAGCAGCCTAATGTAAAGGAAATGGAAAAATATTTACAAGTGGAGCTAAATTTATTCCATAATAAAGGGATAAAGGAGGAATCAGAGTAGTGGAAATAAAAGCAAATGAATTGTTTTTGTTTGTCTGCATCAACTGATGAAGAGAAATAATGTCTGGTGATAATAAGCGTGTTGTTGAATTGATGACACTGTTTTATTCCCCTTTTTCTCCAGGATGAAGAAGAAGAGATTAAACAAGAAATTAACATGCTCAAGAAATACTCTCATCACCGAAATATCGCTACTTATTATGGTGCTTTCATTAAAAAGAACCCACCAGGAATGGATGATCAGCTCTGGGTAATACAGTTCTTTTGCTTGTGTTTTAACAATTTTCACTTTTCATTTTCTGTAGTTGGATAAATCTTAAATGCAACCAGTGTATTAGTAGGTAACAATACTCTACTCACCCATGGTTGATTTTGGAAGCTATGTAGAGTTGAGACCCGGTTATTACTTGGATGAGGAACCAGACATGTTGAAAAGTTGCAAAGATGTCCTTTAAGAAGATAATGTCAAACTGTTCTTCCTCTATAGTCACCAGGAGTTTGATTAGATTGAAGGGAGACTTTACTGCAAATATTACAGGTAGTCCTCATTTAATGAGCCTAATTGGGACCAGCTAAGCTAAGCAGTTGCTAAGTGGAAAATCATAGGACTGCAACAGTGGTTTTTGGTGGGAAAGCGAAAAGACAAATCAGTTTCACACCTTTGCTTTTGTGTGTCAAATTTCTTCTTTCTGGGAAATGGGAGGCAAAGAAAAAGAAGAAAATTTCTGCAGGCGGTATCTCCTTTGCCTGACCCTTCCACTTACCCTCCATAGAGCAGAGAGATTGGACAGAAAGGATTTCAAGAGAGTAAGCTGCTTGCTCTGCAGGGGAAGGTAGAAAAAGAACCCCATAGATCAGGCGTTTAATAATACATACTAACCGTAATGGTGATCATGTGGCCGAAGGATGCGGAGAAAATCATAGATGTTGTTAATTGGCCATAAGATTATAAACAAACAAATAAATAAATAAATAAACAAACAAACAAACAAACAAACAGCCATCTCTGTTTTGAAGAGAGTCTTAATTGTGCAATCTTGATTACAACTTATATCAGGAAAAGTTTGGCCACTTTTTCCAGCTAAGAAATCTTTATTAAACTTGTCAGAAAAAGGGCTGTCAGAGTCCTACTGACT
>JAOYMU010000001.1:23384694-23399649 GCA_025802295.1 Psammodynastes pulverulentus
TCTATCTATCTATCTATCTATCTATCTATCTATCTATCTATCTATCTATCTATCTATCTATCTATCTATCTATCCAGAGAGGGGAGGGGAGAAGGGCAGGGAAAGGGGGAGAGGGAAACGGAGACAGAGACAGATTTCTAAGTTAAATCCTGGGCTTCTGATTTATTTATGTTTTACTAAAATGTCAAATAATAATTGCATCTTTTCAGTTTAATTTGACAGCGGCTATGTCTGTGAGATGTAGATTTAAGTACAGTGTGATTTAGTAAACTGCACTGTGCTTTGAAAAGCAATAACAAGGTCAGCTCTTGACAATCAACTCCAAAACCATCCTGCTGAATTGAAAATTCGATTGGTATATTGGTCTTCCATCCACATAGGTAAAGTCCTGTTCTGCCTCAGTAAAGAATATCATTATCTGCTATCATCCGGTGCTGAAAATCTAGTCTATCCTATAATAACAATAGAAAGGGAAGAAAATAGTATGGCAGGCAGAATACCTGTTGTGCCATGTTTATGAAAGCTGAGCAACCCTGTCTTAGCCTACATAAAGCCCACTTACACAGATTTGACTCTTGCTGATGGAACAGCTTCTGTCACCAGGATAAAGGGAACACGATCCCCTTTCCACATTTTCCACAGTGCTCACAAAACACACTGAGAGTATGTGGGGAAAACTGGCAGTCCTCTGAAGTAGGCTTGGACTGGGTTGGTGCTCCGGAGAGGGAACTGCACCAGTCTTTGTTCTTAGAACAGCTTTAAATGCAATTTTTCTGCACTTTAAACTCCTGTTTCTTAGCCACAATAGCAACCTCTCTGACTCACAAGGGGCCATTCTCTCTGTCCTTGTAGGATTCTACAAGAGTTTAGATATGACAAGTGCTCACTTCCAGGGACAAAGCAGTGAAAGATCTGATTTGTTCCCCATGAGCTATTTTTATCCCATTATGAACCAGCTTCAGCAAGTCGGAATGTTATCATCAGTTAATATACGATATTCACATGACATAATTAATTGTCTGGGGTAATCTTGAGCTATCATACCTGTTTAAATAAAACTAAATTTGATTTTCCAAGTGGGTTGTTGTTGTTGTTGTTGTTGTTTTGTTTATCTCATAACCTTTCAAAATACAGTTGGATTGGATAGTTATGCAGGGTCCCAGGGGCACTTAGCAAATTCAGTATCTATCAATGTCAGGACAGAGATTTCTTTAACCTCCTGAATGCTTAGAAGCTTGAATTACCATTGTTCTTCCTGAAGTAAAATGCCACGGACAGCGTGGATTAAAGGAGAAAATGTAGTGCTGTAGAACATGTCTTGTCTGTTGAGAGAATTGAAGCAAGTTTAGATACTTAACTTGTTCAGAGGAATAACATACAATGCAGTCTTTAAGATAGTGAGACATTCTGAAAGTAGAGATATTTAAAAACCATTCTCCTTTTCCAGCAAGTATATTTCATTCCTTGTAACAGTGATTGTGCTTCTAAGAATAGCAATATTAGAACATGAAAGAGCTGAACTCTTTCATGAAGGTATTATAGAGAGAGTTACTGTATTATGCTTCCCGAGTACAGTATTCTCAAGAGGTGCAGTGGCTTAAAGACACTGAAGACGGTCTTTGCTCCGAGGGTTTGAGTCCTAGCATCATATAGCAGAGTGAGCCTCAGCTTCTGCCCACCTAGCAGTTTGAAAGCATGCTACATGCAAGTAGATAAATAGGTATCACTTCGGTGGGAAAATAACAGTGTTTCATATGGTAGTGTGAATCCAGCTGGTGCTGGACCTTCCCCAATGCGACTCCTTAGTGGGAGGCGACATTAGTGGAGGGACAAGCCCCAAATGACCCTGTAGAAAGCCACTAAGCCTTTCTGAGTGTGGAGCTAGTCCACCACCTGTGGTGTATCTTGGATAACATACAAGCGTGAACTGAATTGTTGGCAGCCAAACAACTACTCTGTATTAACACTGCAGTCTTCTGGCTAATGTAACATCACCATACACTAAAAAAACAAATAAATAAACAAGTAAGTAAGTAAGTAAGTAAGTAAGTAAGTAAATAAATAAATAAATAAATAAATAAATAAATTACAGTTGCTTCAGTAATGAATACATTGTTTCAGTAAAGGCCAATCAAAACTTCCATCCCTATTAAAATAAATTAAAATCACCAATACAATTCAAATCAAACTAAAAATTGGTGACAGTCCAAGATTAGAGCACATTTCTCTTGCCCTCTAAACAAAATAATAATTATTGGTAATCATTGCTTATTATTATTTCCAGGGAGAAGAATGAAAGCAAAGAAATTAATGACAAGGGTATTCTCTAATAAAAGCCAATTTTAAAAAAAGGAAGGGGAAAATAAAAGTAGGATGGGGAAATTAGGAAAAAGCACATTTATAACTAAAAATTGCACTAATTGTGCAGAAGTAAATATGAATGTATAATTAAGAAGAAAGAGATAAAGAAATCTAATAGTCTGAATATAACTCCAAGAAGTAAAAATATTAGAAATATATTAATAATATATAACTATTATGTTTATAATAACAAATTATAATTAATCATAATTATAAATACAATATGAATCTAATAATTATTTCTGTAAATAATAATAATAATAAATCTCTTCTGTTAACAGGAGCTTGAAGAATAAAATGTTTCCACTTCCATTTGGTTATGAAATGATTTCTGTGTACCATTTGATAATTTCAGACCAACAGAAACCCCATAAAATGTTGAAGATTTTTCTCTTGAGTTACACTTATTATGTTAATTTAACATTTTGCTGCATTGTTGAATGGTTTCAGTAAAACTGGATAAATAAAATATGAGACTTTTCATCAGATGCAGAGATTGGGGTATGTTTAAAATTTCATTCCTCATGACAAAACTAAGGAACTGCACCATAAATGTGTGCAGAATCCATCAGACCTTCCAAAGAAATAGCTGAAAGCTTTGGAATTCTTTCAACATTAATCTTACAATCACCTGGCAAAGCCACCATTTCCAACATCAAAGCTTCAATAAAACAAACTGTCTAGTTTTTTCCTCAGTTTCTTCCAGAATTTCTATGATCTGTACCTTAGCTTGGCAGGAATGAGATTCCAAAGACCTTATCTTAACTTGAAGTGTCTTCATCATCTTTAGTAGATCAGTTGTAAATATTTCTACCCAAGATTTTTCAACAAAGATACTCTGTTCTTAACTGCATCTATGCTGGAATTTACAATATTAACGGTCCTTAATAGCTTTTTTAACCTCACTAATCTCAAGGAGAGCAGTTCGCTTTCTCAGTAGCTGTCAACATTATTGCTTCACCAGGGGAAGAAAATCGCAGAACTTCCTTGGATGCTATCCAAGCAGGTGACAAATTCTCCCTGATGAAACATACTATTATCACCATTTTGATTCCAACAGTAGTAAGTAATACATTAAATAAGCAATGATAAATATAATATCAATTGTAGCAGCACGTTTAGTCCCACGAGGTAGAACAGATTAGGAAATCAATTCCACAGGAAGGCTAAAAGTATTTTTTTTGTTACTGAGAGTGGCTCAATGCAAATATTTCTCCACTTACAGCCACCAATTGGGATTAGAATTTCAGTTGCTAAGCAAATCGGTTGTTAAAGGGATCGCATCTGATTTTATGACCTTTTTTTGATAAGCAAATCACTACAGTTGTTAAGTGAATCATCCACTTGTTAAGCAAATTCGACTTCCGCTACTGACTTTGCTTGCCGGAAGCCAGCTGGGAAGGTCACAAATGACGATTGTGTGACCCTGGGATCCCGCAGCTGTCATAAATTCATGCTGATTGCCAACTGTCCAGATTTTGATCACATGACTGTGGGGACGCTGCATTGGTCTTATTATGGTGGATGAGGCTGTTCTTTTGGATGTAATTCAGATAAGAAATGGATGGAGAGGATTTATGCTTTTTTCTCCCTAGCTCATTGTTTTCAATATTAATTGGATCTCCTTTGTAATATGGGATTGTGATCACCTGCTATGAAACGCAGTGGTTAGAATGCAGTACTGCAGGGTACTGCAGGGTACTTCTGCTGACTGCAGTTTGGCAGTTCGATCCTGACCGGCTTTCCATCCAAGATTGACTCAGCCTTCCATCCTTCCAGGATGGGTAAAATGAGGAGCCAGATTGTTGGGGGCCAATAGGCTGACTCTGCAAACCGCTTAGAGAGGGCTGTAAAGCACTGTGAAGCGGTATATAAGTCTAAGTGCTATTGCTACATGTTGATGAGGCAAACTAAGTGAAATGGCTTTTCTGCAAAGACTTTTATGGTGCCCCAAGACAAAATACATTTTAAAAAAATACATTTTTTTTTACAGAAAACCTGGGTAGGAGAGGTTTATGTAAGTGACAATTCTTTTAACATTACAATTAATAGATGTCCTAAAGGGATACTTGACACAGAAGTATCACATGGAGAAGTTGCTTCTTAACACCTATTGTCAGATTGAGTAATGAACATTT
This sequence comes from Psammodynastes pulverulentus, assembly GCA_025802295.1. Classification (NCBI taxonomy): domain Eukaryota; kingdom Metazoa; phylum Chordata; class Lepidosauria; order Squamata; family Psammodynastidae; genus Psammodynastes; species Psammodynastes pulverulentus. The sequence continues at coordinate 23,389,194 of JAOYMU010000001.1, forward strand.
AGCATTCCTAAATGTAGATGGCCCAATTACAGATTCTTCTGACTGAATACATAATGACTTTCGACATTTGTATATAAAGTCAATGGACCATATAATAGGTGCAGATGACTTGAATAAAACTTTGGGTCATTTTTGAGACTGTAACACCTATCACTTCAGTTGTACGCTCCGATTCATAAATGTTTTGTTAGATTAATTTAATTTAATGATAATTGCAAGAACTTAATTTAGTGGCTCTCAGCTTTATTTTAATCATTGCCAATGGAAATGTACCTCTCTTACCTCTGCATATAGGATTTTTTGGCTAACTTATTCTTTGACATGTAAAATAGAAGCATGTGAAGCTACAATTTTATTCTCATCTGAAACTAATTTCGTGAGAATTTACACACAATTATTTAAGTGGTCAGGAAATGGGTTTTTTGATAAAAAAATATTCTTAAACAAATAGAACAGATAATAGTAGAATTTTTTTTCATATTAACAGGGTTAGAGTTGCATTACATTATTGTCTAATATGGTTCCTTAATTGACTTTTAGGAATAATGAGCTTCATATACTATTAAAGGAAAGGAAAATTACGTTAAACAATGGAAATGTATTTCCTAGGATGTCCTAACAACAAATATTTTGTGTATTCTGGATACCTCAGAGAATGTTTAATAAGGAATGGCTGTGATCACTTTGTCACTGGGCTTGTAACTCAACAGTTGGAATATTATGCAATTGGTCTTAGCCTCATATTGTTGAATTTGGGGCTGATAAAGCCTGGATCAATCATGGAATATTAAGAATGCATGCATGGATGTATTTATATATGTATCAGAAATGAATGAATAAATGAACATATCAAGAATTGTGGGTTTTTCAGGCACATGAATTGACTAAAATTATTATTTTTCCAACATCAGGAAATCACCCCTGATTTGTGTTAATAGACACCTGATATATGTTGATTGTCCACATTGGGGAATTAGTCTTTTTTCTTTCTACAAAGGAGCATAGAAGAACAACTTTTAAGCCATACAATAAACATTTCTGTATTTTTTGTTGGTGAGTTGCTCTGTTTATACTTCATTTTTCTTTTGGGTTGATCCTTTAATGTTATGGTACACATTAGTATCTTCAAAATTAGTTTGCAATGGATAGCAAGCAGACAAATAATCACTCCTGCTTGTTTAAAGACATCTTGAAGTTTGACTAGATTTCTATCTATGGATCTTTTCTTCAATTTGAAAAAAAGGGGGAGGGAAGGAAGAAATAGCTATGCGAATGAAGCATCTCACACAACCACCAGTGACAAGAGTTAAAGCTGAAGCTCCATACAAAAATTTATTTTTGCTATCTTGACTATTTTGGAACCCTGGGGGTGGGGTGGGGCAGGGAGAAGGATCAGTACAGGTCATGGACAAACTTCAAGGCAGTCCATAGACATTTTTCATAGTCCTTCATATTGTGTTCACTGGCATTCAAGCTCATTTGCTTTTCTCACACTCTCATAAATCACCACTGGCATAGTTCAGGTGCAGCAGAGACGTGCCTTTTTCATTTGCAAGTCACATCATACAGGAGCGATCACCTGTATCGCCAAGCTTTAGCCTATCTACTCCATATGCAATAGCTGCATATTAGATGCATGCATTGGAAGTTTAGGGAACTTTCCCACAACAGAAGAATGGGTGGAAAAAGTGAACTAGCAGAAACGGTAAAATCAATGGCTTTAATTAGAGAAAAGAAGATATCCAGCTTGCTTCTGTTGGAAACCGCTTCTGGACTTTGTGCTCAAAAGAAAAAATTCTTGAGTTTGAATTTTGCTGATTAAAGTAGATCGTGGGTGTCAAACTCAATTTCATTGAGGGTCGCATCAGGGTTGTGTTTGACCTCGGGGGGCCGGGGTGGGTGTGGCCACCTTGATGTCACTCGTGTCGGGATCACCTATGGTGGCCCTAGCGCTCTGCTAGTGAAAATGGGCTCCCAAATTCTGTTTTCAACTGTGACGGCATCCTGAAGCTCTCTGCCAGCAAAAACAGAACTCGTGGTCCCCACGTGCAGCCCTCCTAGGCCCCATTATTGGCCATTACTGCCTCCTGCAGCCCTCTGCATGCACCCCCCCAACCGAGCTCCATTTTTGCTGGCAGAGTCCTGGCTTTTTTCAGGGTGGCCCCACGGGCCAGATCAAAGTACCCTGTAGGCCAGATCCAGCCCATGTGTCTTGAGTTTGACACCCCTGAACTAAATGGTTGTTATAGCTTGGATGGCTAACAGCAATCAACAACCAGTAGTGTAATGTTGAGGCCCTTGTCTGTATATTGTTGACCAGCAGAGGCCTTGGCTGTCTTGCCCTTCTCCTAAATCTTTGTTTTGCTACTTGTTTTTTGGAGCAAGTGAGCCGTGAGAGCAGTGAAAGGTTGGAGCAGGATCCTCAACTCGTTCTTCTCTTTCTCTTTGGCAAAAGAATGAACTGCAAAGACAAGACCGAAAGATAGTGAGATCCACCAAGAACATCTGCCACTGCCTGAAGCCTGCACGAAGTAGTTCATCCCAAAGAACAAGTCTCCCAAAGCTCTGCTTTATTAGAAAGAAGGTTACAATGCAAGAATTTCAACAAATACTTTAGCTTCAAATGAGAAACCAAAATAGAGGCCAATTAGGGTGGCAATGTTTCAGTTTCATTTTTCATTTTTCATTTTCCCCCCAAGATGAAGGGGAGGAGCAGTCTGCACCTGTTGATTGCTGGCAAAATGGTTACAGATAGTCCTCCACTTACAACAGTTTATTTAGCAACCATTCAAAGTCACAACGGCATTGAAAAAAAAGTAACTCGTGACCATTTTTCAAGTAACCACTTTTACAGCATCTCCAGGATCCTGTGATCAAAATTCAGATATTTGGCAACTGGTTCAGACTTATGACCATTGCAGCATCCCAGGGTCACATGATCTCCTTTTGCAACCTTCTGACACGCAAAGTCAATGGGGAAGCCAGATTCACTTAACAACCAGGTTACTAATGTATCAACTGCAGAGATTCACTTAACAACTGTGGCAAGAAATGCGGCAAAACACACTTAACAAATGTCTCACTTGTCAACAAAAAATTTGGGCTCAATTGTGGTCATAAGTTGAGGACTGCCTGTATTGTATTTGTTATCTTCCACCAGCTTTTTGAAATCCTGATGGGGATAATAATCCACAGTCCTCAGCTACAATAAGCATAACTTACAACACTTTGGCACCTGTTGATTTCCCACAACCTTCCTTCCGATAGCACTGTGCTATGTGTAATGTTGAGAAGGGCTCTGATTGTTGGGGGCTTTTCCATGAGAGCAGGATAAAAACCAGGATGATATTTTTCAAGTTTTATCTCAATACCAGGGGTGTCTACAGGGGGGAATTGTAAGAGTCAAAATGGCCATGACTACACAATTGAAGCCCCTCCTCTTTTCCAACTGTGTATCCCAGAAAGGTGGGGCTTCAACCACACTTTTATAAGATGCCATCAGGAATGTGGACATCCACCTCACCTTCCCATGTTCCTGCTCAGAACATGGATACTGGGCTTAGAAAAGACTCTCAAGGATATAATGAAACCATGTCATCTTTCATCCTGTACTTCATTCAGTACTGCAGGCTACTTCAGCTGACTGCTAGCTGCAGTTCGGCAATTCAAATCTCACCGGCTCAAGGTTGACTCAACCTTCCATCCTTCTGAGGTGGGTAAAATGAGGACCCAGATTGTTGGGAGCAATATGCTGACTCTGTAAAATCGCTTAGAGAGGGCTGTAAACAGAGGTGGGATCTTCCCAGATCGGCTCAGATTGGGTGAACCGGTAGCTCCGACAAGTAGTAGCTTCGATGATCGGTGTTTGTGCGATTTTTGGGCCCCCACACCCACCCATGCTCTTTGGTGCTCTTTATCCACTCAGCTGATCAGCGTGGCAGAGCGGATTGCCATTCTAAAGCAGCTGAGAGGCCCTTTAGCTGGAGTTTGTCCTAGCTGCACATGTGTGTGGGTGATCACCGAACCAGTAGCCAGACCAGTAGGATCCCACCCCTGGCTGTAAAGCACTATACAACGGCATATAAGTCTAAGTGCTATTGCTAAAACCTCTGTCAGGAAAATGTCAAAGAATAGACATCAGATAATTTGAATTTTTGTTTTTGACAAAAAGAAGAAGTTGAGAAAGTTTCATAGAAAGTTATGAAATGCTGTGAATAAAAATGAGCACATTTTTGACACCTGTGTCTGGTTTCTTTGAATGATTAACTGGTTGGTATGTTAGAACCATGCTTTGATTAGATTTGACAATTTACATAACAGGAACAGATACTTTGACTCATAGTTCTTCCACCACAGCATGGATTTGCTTAGACACCCATTCTTGTTTCAATCTAGGCAGTTCCCAATCTAGGCAGTTCCCAACCTGGCCTATTTGGAACTGGACCTCACTCCTGTGAGTGTCACAGGCCCTCACGGCCCCACTTGTGTGTAATGGGTGCTCGCTTGCCCCTCCCACAAAACCAACTGGGGAACTGTGATCAAGGGTAATACATTCACACATTCTACTGGGTTCTTAACTGTGTCTTTTTTTCTGTAATAAAAATGGAACCTCTGCTCTTATTATTATCAGAATTGTTCATATATTAATTGCCTCACTGTTTTAAGAATTTATATAGGTATAAATTGTATGAGGGACCTTTATGGCAGGGTAAAATATAATTGAATAAAGAAATTTTATATCATGTGCCTAATTAGTGTTTCTTGGTATGAGAACAGAATGTAAAAACAATAAGCATAGATATTTCTCTTTAATGTTGCTGCAAAAGACACCATGCTTGTACCATAAAATAAGTTTCCTTGCCTCCTAAAATATTATTTTTGAAGCAAAATATTTTTTTATTCTCGAAGGAAAAGAAGAATTGCATGCATTCAACTAGGGTAATATCCATTGGAAAGGAACATCAAATTCATCAAATTATTTAGATTTTTCTGCTTTGGCCATCCCATTTAAAGTTCTTGTTTTTACTTCCAGATCCGATATATATATTATGAAAAGTACAATAAAAAGAAATAATTCAATGTTCTTTTAAATAAGCTGTTTCTTTCATAAGTTCATGGACTATTTTCTTTTAAGAGGATAAGAATGCTTTATGAACGCAGAGATTTATCCCAATTTTTTTCTGGAGGTTCCCTGAAATTCATAATATTTTGATGGGTATTGATCAATTCTCACTTCAAATTTGCCTGTGAAAATTAAAGAGAAAAGGTTGTTGGAAAGAAGGTTTTCCGTCAACCAAATCTGTGATGGAATAAATTGGTCTTAAAAAAGGTAACTAGAGAAATGCAAATATGTTTGCTTGCTTGCTTGTTTGTTTAGATTTATTTGGCCACCCACTCCCTCTTAGTGGCTCTGGGTGGCTTACAAACAATATTCATCTTAAGGAATGCTGAAAAATATGTGAAAGATGACAAACTGGGTATAGGGAAAAAAAATCGAGTGGAACATCAAGGTGAATGAGAAACTGAGTTTAGGGCTCTCTGGAGTATATGCAGACAAACATTGTAGGATTAAGAGCCTTGGTGACGCAGAGGATAGAGTGCAGTAATTGCAGGCTACTTCTGCTGACAGCCAGCTGCCTGCAATTTGTTAATTTGGCAGATCAAATCCCACCAGGCTCAAGGTTGACTCAGCCTTCCATCCTTCCAAGGTGGGTAAAATGAGGACCCAAACTGTGCTGATTCTGTAAACTGCTTAGAGAGGGCTGTAAAGCACTATGAAGCAGTATATAAGTCTAAGTGCAATTGCTATTGCTATAATTCTCCTGCTATAAACCGAACCCAGGACTGAGCTTTTTTTTCTTGTAAAAAAGCATGCTAAATAGATTATGACTAAATGCTTGTAAATGGAGACCAAGACCAGCACATTAGAGTATCACCTTTCATTTTAAATTCATAAAAACTTTATGAGGTGGGATAGGCTAAGAGATGGTGGTTGTTTGAGTCATCCATTGGGGTTCATATGCAGATTAAGCCTTGAATCCAGGAACCTCTGGAGTCTGTTCAATGCTCTAAACACTATTACATATACATAGGTTTAGCTGATTCATCCTGTTCAATGTAGAATTCTGATGGCTGAATTCTTATCAGTGGACATGAAATGATTCATCTAAAAATAAGATAGTAGCTTGTTTTTTGTACATGCAGAACATCAATATATGGTACTTCCATAAATGGACTACAAAAATAATACAAAAAGATCCTAAAATGTTATTAATCATGGTCTCTCAGTTTGTAGGACTTATTCAAAGTTGAAATGGCCAAGGAAAGGAATATAAAGTAGATTTTGGAAAGAAAAGCATAAAAAGAAAGATGAAGAGAAAGAAAAATAAATGGGAACAAAAAAAGACCAAAAGGAATAGTAGTAATCCTCAAGTTACAACCACAATTGAGCTGAAATTTTTGTTGCTAAATTAGACTTTTGTGAATTTTGCCCCATTTTACAACTTTTCCTACCACGGTTGTTAAGTGAATCACTGCAGTTGTTAAGTTAGTAACACAGTGGTTTAGTGAATCTGGCTTCCCCATTGACTTTGCTTATCAGAAGGTCACAAGAAATGACCATATGACCCTGGGACATTGCAACAGTCATAAATATGAACTAGTTGCCAGAAATCTAAATTTTGATCATGTGGTCATGGGAATGCCACAATGGTCATAAGTGTGAAAAACGATCATAAATCACTTTTTTCATGCTGTTGTAACTTTGAATAGTCACTAAATGAACTGTTGTAGGTCAAGGACTACCTGTATTTATTCTTCCCTCTCCTCCTTCTAGACAAACCCTGTCTCTCAAACACTTGAACAAAACTACAGTTCAAATCAGAATATAATTATTAATCTCAGAAGATACAATTGTGGAATTAATTGAAATAAAACAACAGACCTTTTTATATCAACTCACATGTAATATTTTTTTTTTTGTTATGTCTATAGAAGCCATATCTGCGAGTTATGCTACCATTAGCAATGCTACTAAGGGCCCTTATATAGCTCTGCATTAGCTGATATCAAAGCCAAAAGTGATTTAAACTACCGGTATGTCATTTCCGAGTGCTCAGGTCCAGGAATAATCAGTTGAGAGGTTTGTTTGTTTGTTTTCTTTGTCTGATGAAGCTTATTCTTCCTTTTAAAGGTTCAGAGAAAATACAGCAGGTTTTCAAGAATACATCAAAAAGTCATGAATAATACTTAGGAATACTTAGTGAAGAACTATTGAGAAATAGGGGATGTTGCATTTATGCTGAAAATCCAACTTTAAACCAGTTGATTTTATCATAAGTAAAAGTAAAAGCCACTTTATAAACGTTTTTATGATTTTTTAAAAAAAAAACTTCATAAAGTTTTTAGACTCATTAATAATTTATTAACCAACTTATTTTAAAAAGTTAAAATTCATTTTAAATACAAGTGAATGAGGTGCCATCCAGCATTATGATAGTAGATTCTGACTGGATAGTTTTTGTTTGCTAAACCTTCCAATCTGGTCTGGAAGAGCTATTACCACTATGAAGTATAATTAGGAAGCATAGGTTTCAGCTGATGAATACAGTTAAGAGTTTTCTGCTTGATATATTCCGTAAAAGTTAAGCACTGAATTCAGTGTGTACTTAATATTAATCAATGATGTAAATTAATATAAACCCAGTTCATCAATTACCATTTATTTTAACACATTTTTTTTAAATAGTATTATTTATTCTGGTATTTATTTAAAGCTTTATCTTGATCTCATTATTGAATCATTACTAGGCAGAATAATTTATAACGCTTTTCTTTTTTAAAAAAACATGCTTTTTAAAAATGTAAAAGAATTTCAGCTAAATATTTTTGTGGCACTAAATATGCATTTAGTTGAAATACTAAGGCCAAATGAAATTGATGCTATGAATCAGCTTTGTATAAATTATTTGTGCCAAAAATTAGCTGGCAGTTCTTCAAATTGATTCTTCCCCTGTTCCGCTTTCTATTTTAATATCAATGTTAGGTGGGGATTCCTTTCAAATTTTTCTTGGTGATAATTTGCAATTTACTTTGTTGTTTAAGTGGCAGCTCTATTGTTTCTGGTGCACATCTTTCCCTCACTCTGAAGCCACTCTGGCTCCCCACATTTCACTATCCAAAAAATTACAGTGATGAAATTTTGAACGTCACATGGAAAATCAAGGAGGCTTCAGAGCATTGAAGAGGGAGCTGAACAATGAAAATCAAGTCATTCACAGATATTACAGAAGAATCCACAAGCCACAGTTTTGAAAGTGGAGGGAGTGACCAGGTAATCAAAGTTTCAGTTTTCTTCAATATGTGTCACATATGTAACAATTAAATTGTCATAATATAGCATGCGTGCAAAAAGAGATGAGACTTCAGTTGTCCACTTGCATGCACTGTCTTGAAGCTAATGATTGTCACTGCAGAGGCCCTGAACCTTTGCAATTTAATACTTGTATTTTTTTTAAATGGAAGAACACCACACCTACCAAACAAACATAGAGTCATAGAATAACAGAGTTGGAAGGGACCTTGGAGGTCATCTAGTCCAACTCCCTGCTTTCCCATGGGAATAATCACACTGAATTGAAATGTGTAGAAAAAAAAATCAGGCTAATTTTTCTGGATAGCTTTTGTTTAAATATTCTGCATAGTGTACTGTTGTAAAACAAAAGTGGTAACTTTGGGATGATTAAAAAAAATCAAAGCCTGATTGATACTAGTCAAAATATCTAAGCAGAATGCAAGCTGTATTTATTAAATTTATTCCAACAGAAAATAATATGTGTAGCTCAGGAATGAACAGAGCAGTCATTAGTGCTTCCTGAACTGGCTATTATTACTATAGCCTATTCAATTTATTTTCTTGCATTGAACTAAATAAAATGAATTATTCATCTATTGAAAGCTCACTCTAACACAAGCAGACTTTCTATTTTTAGTGAGCATTGGGCAAAAGTAGTTGTTATTTCACATTTGACATTAGTACACCTCATTTGTCCTATCTTTCTTTTCTCCCTTCCTCCATTCATACAAACTAATAATCACAAAAGCCTCAAATATATCTTTCAATAATCAATTCATACAATCTTCAGGAAAAGGGAATTTTAAAAACAAAACAAAAAAGTAAGATAATGTCCAAAGAGAGAGCAACCCGAATAGCTCATTTTTTCACATCACTGTCAAAGGAAAAGTTGATTTTATCTATCTGGTGCTGCAGATGAATATACGTCTTACTGATGTAGTGGTGACAGCTGTTACTGTATTATAGAATTTGTCTCTAAGCCTTTATCACAGCACAGAACCCTTATTCAATACAGATCTAAATCACGTAGAATTTATGGAACCAATCTACCTAAAGTTAATCATTTTTTTCCTGATAAGAATGTTAATTCATAAATGAATATAGTCACAAAATGTGAGAAGAGCACAATTGTAACAATAAGATCAATCAACTTAAAAATGTATTGAAAAAAGTAAACAAAATAAAACAGCCCATGATCAAAAATACTGTAGTTCTCCTGCCCTCCTCTTTTTATATATTTAGAGATTTCTTTTCTAGACTTTCAAACCTAAGTTGACCAAATTGCTGGACTTAATGTTTGATAATTTCTATACCAGAAGAGAAAGTGTAGAATTTTCCAGAACTCTGAATAACTGTTCAGATACTGAAAGCATAATAAAGTCATCAGCAAAGACTTTGAAGGTCTTCTACTCCATTCTCCTCCCCAGGACACTAATCCTTAGACCATCCTAGAGAAATGTGTATTAAAAACCTCCAGTCCAGTCATAAGTTTTTTTTTTGTTGGAAAACAAGATCCAATTTTTAAAAAAGTATTTTAACAAAGATGTTTCTCATACCTAAATTAAGCAATGATCCAATAGGTTATAAATATTGAAATTACCAGTGGATTCAATATAGGAACAAAAGCCATAGTAGTCTATGACGGCCAAAAAGTATATCAAGTTGTAGTATCACCTTTTCTGACTAACAACTTTTATTAAGATGACACCATTCTCTTTGTCCTTCTTTAACATGTGTCATCTCAAACCTGTTTTGGTTCCAGTTTACGTCAGAATGAATTGATTTCAGTAACACATTTTAAGAATGGTTGCAGTTATATTTGTCTCAATAACTTGAAAAATCTCAGTGGGAAATAATCCATGAAGTTTTTATCTGAAGATTGGTGAAACAATATATTTCAGAAGGCAGCTACAGAGGTTTCTCAATAATTCAGGTCTGAAGTGATTCTATTTAAAAAAAAATAAGTCTCAGGGTATAGTTAGGAAGTTGCTAGTTGATGTAAACAACATATGGCACAATTGCACTTATACTCTCTCTCTCTCTCTCTCTCTCTCTCTCTCACACACACACACACACACACACACACACACACACACACACACA
>JAOYMU010000001.1:23625836-23637011 GCA_025802295.1 Psammodynastes pulverulentus
TGGCGACGGCTCGCGTGCCTGCACAAATGGCTCTGCGTGCCACCTGTGGCACGCGTGCCATAGGTTCGCCATCACTGATATAGAGTGTAATATAACATAACGTAATGTCAAGTAATAATGTAACATAACATAACATAACATAAATACCAATAGAGGCAGAATAAAAAGATAATAAATAAAATGTGCATTTGAATTTAGTGAAATGGTTATTCAGATTTCTATTGGAAACTAGTCTCAGCAGGTGGGGACGTTTTTAGGGGAAAACAGCTGGCTCACTTTCAGAACCCAAACAAACGGAATCACTCAGGAAATCAATCTGCGGTAGAATATTTAGCTGAAAATTCTAGAATGGGAAGACAATGGTAGAAGATGGAAAAGAGAAGATGCCCAAGATTTTTAGAACAGGGAAAGGATCCAACAAGAAGACTGCAAAAAGAACAGAATTTGCTGTCCATCATCCTAGTGGCCCACTCATCCAAGTAAAAGTAATACATATAGAGTTCATCAGTTTTCAATGTTCACCACAGATGCACAGACCTGTGCAAATGGGCATTTTCCATCTCGATGTAAATGTTTTTCACACATTCAGCCAGAAACAGAGACAATCTATATTTCTCCAGCGCCAAATTCCAAACAGATTTATACAACGTATGCTTTATTTATTCAGGTTTTGCTTTTTTGAAAATGTCACCAGTGCTGCAGCAGGTAACCTTATTTCAATTTCATCCCTTTAATGTTTCATAATAACATCCAATAGCTGTGAAATGCTAAGACATATGACGTCCTTGTCTTTCATCCAAACAACACATTGTTGAGAAAAAGCAGGGATGTGCTTTATTGTTAAATTATAAATATATATATAAAGTGGAGAAACAATTATTGCAACCAATAATGTAAAAATTAAACAGTCTTTGAAGGCACTATAACTATGAAATTCAATGTTCAGAACAGTTTGGCATTAGTAAATAAAAAATAAATACTTGATAACAAAGCTTTTTCAAAACTCCTCTGCCAAGAAGCAAATGTATTTTTATCGGTTTGTTTCTTTTTTCAATTTGAGAATGGATTTGACCTACGCTCTACAAATGATCAAAGCCCAATACTGATAATGAAGATTGCCTTTATTATCATATGTATGTTGTATGATACAATCTCTAATTAATTTTTTTTTTTTAAGAAACTGCTTTTATTGAAGCTATTTTACATGGAAAAACCATTGTTTCTCTATGCTACAGCATTATCTGAGCCTGAAAAACTTATGATTGTGATCTGCCTACCTATTTTTCATTGTGTATCTAGACTCTAGACAATTATTCAGGTGGAAATGGCAATTTTATTTTTAAGCATACATTCCCATAGCAGGGGAACTCTTTATGTATTTCTCTATGCAGGTAAATCCTTGAGTTAGCCTTCAACTTAAGTGACCATTCAAAGTTATGATGGATGCCTCAAAAGGTACTTACAACATGGATTTGAGGTTAAGATAGGGTCATGTGACTGCATTTTGTGTGCTCAGAAAACAGCACTCATTTACGGCTGTTTGTCCAATCACTTGATTACAATTTATTACATTTTTGCTAAAAACCAACATTTACTTCCAGATTCTGGCAAAAGCACCCATAGCAACAAAAGCACTTAACAGCTGCTTAACAACTGTTGCAAAAAGGGGCATCAAATTGAGGGCAGTTATGGGATGACTTATGCTGGTAATTGAGGGGCTCAATTATGGTTGTAAGTCAAGGACTGCCTGTGCTCTAATTAGAGAATTAAAAATATAAAGTTAATGCAGATTTCAGCAGAGAAATGTACTCATTGGATTCTTTGGGAGGCTTTACAGTTTACTTAAAGCATAGAGCAGAGCAGGTTATTTACTCAAAATAAAATAGAAATATTCTGCTTTTTCTGCAGTTGCAGCGTTATAAATGGTTTATGGCATGTATTTATCTGGTGATCACAAATCGTAATATGCATGTACATGGATACATGAGCTCTCTAACTAGATTTATCTTCTTCTCAATTAAAACATTCAATGTTAACATGTGGCACTAATAGTTGAAGAAACCAAAATGATGCCCCCCCAAAAAAAAAAATCTGAGAGGAAATACAAGTTTAAGTTCCAGGATTTACTCTGGAAATGTTTCCTATATTATAACACCGATCACAAATAATTCTACAGTAAAATATGATCATTTACTACATGCGGGAGCAAGATTCATGGGTTATCTGTCCTGATTTTTTTGCTTTACATAATTCATAGGGGAAGTACTGTATAAAATTAAATGTACAAGATTTTATTTAGGATCAACTGAGTTTTCGTTGATTTTCTCTGAATGAGCCATTTTGAGCAGACTGATCTCTTGTGCTCACAGTGGCACTCTGAATAGCAAATGAACTATACCTGTTCATTCTTTCCTCACTTTCTGTACTCCCAAAAAATTTGGACAACGGTTACCTATGTCATCTGCAACTAATATGTCCACTACGGACCAATATGTAAAAGTGACAAGCTATGCACTATGGAAATTAAAGTCCTTAAAAATACTTATTTCACACTGGGTGGTAAGGGTCACTGTGGGTAGAGCTGAAGAAGCTTCTTGGATGAGAAGGGAAATGCCTTCAAAGAAAAAAAAGAAAGTCCAGTTGCCTCTTGAAAAAAGCATCTTTGGGACAATCATGACCTGGATGACTGAGAATCTCTCCATAGACATCTGTGGGCAGAGAGATGATGCAGAGCAGGTAGGGTCACGACATGAACATTGAGAAGGCTCGTTCCCCTCCTCACCTTCCATTTTAGGGAAAGTTTGCAAAGATAAGTACTAGGGTAAATCTGATTCGGGGCCTCAGGTCGCCTCAGGTTGCCCACCCTTGATTTGGTTTTATTAAAACACTCTCAAATCCTCATGTAAATAATCTCACAATCTCACAATATACCATATCAAAACGGTAAGATTTGCCCAGAAAAGAATTAGGAAAGATTTCCATAGATTCTAAAACAACAACTACTATAACTACAACTACAACAACATCCTCAGTCAAGATTCTAGCACACCTAGCTTCTTTCCACATTTTATTCAAATATACAGAACTGTCCAGTTTCACATTATGCAGGTTTTATGCGTTCTGACAAATTTGGGTCTATAAAAATATACCCTTTAATCTTGAATGTAGGCCACCTGTAAATATTTATTACTCTTGCTTTGATCTGACAAGCCTATTTAAAAACACTACCCTCTTAGTGACCTCTTTTTTTTTCTTTTTTTAACAACAACAAAAATTGTCAAATGATTTACTTGGATAAATCAGGTCAATACCATCTTACATTAATCTTTTTTTATATAACCGTATTGATTTTTCAAAAAGATTCAAAGTTAAAAGATAAACAGAAACAGAAAATTAAAACAAAGGCTCAGGGAAGAATAAAAGTAAAAGTGCAGAAAAGGAAAAAAGTAAGTAAAGTAGGAAAAGAATGACTTCCAACTTTCTCTGATATACAGATATTTGATATAAAAATACATTGAATTGTTTATAGTAAACAACATTGGATTACACTATTTTGATAACCCCATATAATACTAATTATAAAGCCTCCAAATAAACCTTTCAGATCTTTCATTTTCTTGCAAAAAATTCCAATAATGGTTTCCAATTACTGTGCCAATAAAATTTGTCAGTCTTTTCTTTCATCAAGGCGGTTAATTTCACAGTCATAAAGGACACAATTTTGCCTTATATTTCTTCCAAATTCTCAATATGGGACATCTAACAAAATAACAACCCTTTTACATTTTAAATTAATCTACACGAATGACAAAACATTGTATACTATTCCCCAGTTCAGCCTTGCTTTCAATTCATGTTTCCTCTGTTGTTATTTTTTAATAGGTTGTTTCGGATGCTGCACTGACAAACAAAAAAATTAACTGCATTGTGTAAGATAACACATGCATTTGTGTCATCTTTGAAAGGGAGAAATTAGGATAAGCAGCTTGTTTCAAATACATTACAGTTAAACTTTTTTTATTAAATTCTGATAACGTGGGAAGCCATAGTTAATTAAAAATATAAATGTAAACTTTTTGTTTATCACATTCAAAAAAAAATTTGAGGGATCATATTCATCACAATAAATCCAATGCAGCATTGGTAGATGTCATCTCTAAATGGCAATTAGAGATCTACATAACTTTTCATTAAAAAAAAATCTCATAAAGTCCCTTAATCTTATGAAATTTTTACCTAAAAAAGCATTTTTTTCTCTTAGGCCATCATCAGAATAATTTAATGGCACTTACTGTTTGAAAAGATTTACAATAAACAGGGGTATATCATAATATCAATATACTGATGTTCTCATCTCTCTGCCATATTCAAAGTCATTGGCTGCTACTAATGAGATTGGGAAAATGCCTGATGTGAAATCCTGACATCGCTGTTTCCACTTAGAACTGGGGGGAGGGGACACCATATTATGCAAAACCACAAAAGAATGAGTCAGTAATTTCGTTCTTTTCATTGGCCAACTTGCTGTTTCACCCAACCCTGCATCAAGAAATACTTCTTCTCTTACTTAATGTAAGTGTTTCATTTTGTGTCAAGTAGTAATTTGTAGGTGAGCACAAGTTGTAATTTAATTTGTGAGGCAGCTGTCATTAAATAATACCACGCAGTAGCCTAACAAAATCTTGCATGAAGAAGAAATCATTCTGCAGATTGGATAAGTATATCAACAACATTAAAAGGCTTGGAGCGTTCTTTTATAAGCAAAGTAAATAAAGGTAATGATATTAACAGATGTTCCCTTTCCTTTAAAGCTTCAATATGCTAATTCCAAAATCAACTCTACAAGCTGCTTGAATAGAAGCTCCTTCTTAACCATTGGGGTAAGGATTGCTGATTTATCAAAATATCACGCAGTCTCAAAGATGGTTAGCTAACCTATTGAACGGAACCATGCATAGCAATTATGGACACGTCTAGCAGATAGCTTTGAGGGCTATGGTGGCCAAGCCAGATGGTACTGGGAAGGGATGTAAAAAAAAAACAGTAATTACAAGCTCCAGCCTTGCTAGCTATGTGCAGTATAAGACAGATGAGAAGGAAGTTACAAGAGAGATAACTGGGACTCCATTTGAGAAATAAAGTTATGAAATAAGAAGGGGGTATTTTAATAAGGGGTGCAACAATCACAAGAATCTGTGCTGTAAATCTAATATTTTTTCCTCATACCGTAATTCAAAGTTTTCCAACCTAAACGTGGTAGCCTACATTGTTTTAAGAAAGGAGATTTCCCAGCATGAAGTGGTGTAGTGGCCTAGAAGTGGCTTAGAGGTGGAGCTCTTGCCTCACAATCAGGAGGCTGTGAGTTCGATCTTAGATAGAGGCAGATATTTCTCTCTCTGGGCCTATCTATTGAACAAAGCTCTGCATTGGTGACAGGAAGGGCATCTGGCCATTAAAACACTCTGCTAGCTCCATTCAGTTGCCCAGACTCCACCTCACAAGGGATTATGGGGTCATTAATGACGATGATGATTTCCCAGCATCACAATATTTGTGAAATTAATCACAATGCTCGGAGGTACTGCCAGCCCTAAACGCCATCTTTCTCTGCGGATCTTTTCATATTTTCATATTATGAAAGGACAAAGAAAAATTAGGGTCCAACCTAAACTATTTCACACATGTTGATTTGTAAGTGCTGGCCCCAGGCATGCCACTGGTTTTATGAGCGAAGGACACCTGCAACCAAAAATGTAGAGGCATGGCGCATCAATAAATAGGTCTGTCATCATGACTCAAGTGCAATTTTTTTTCATTACCTTGCAGGTCACTAGAGAAAGGAGAGAACAAGACCAACCTTTTGGATGCGACTTAGAATATTCTTATTTTAGTAGCAAGGAGGAACAGAACATGCTGACTCCTTTTTGCCACTCTGTGATTCACAAGTTTGCAGCTTCTTCTCACTTACAGCTTACCAGAGTTGCTGAAACAAAGGCTGGACTGAATAGCTACTATGGGAGAGAAAAAAGTACCTAAGAAACATTCACCTGATCCAACAATTCTGGAAATGTAATGAGTAATGTGTAATATTATGTAACTTGTTGTAGCTATGTGTCAGGGTCCCTGTGATTATGCCTTTTCCTGTCACTGATGAGGCTACTGTCTCGGGAAGCTGATTTTGAGTCATGAAAGGGCAGCAGTATTCTTTTCTCTCGCTGTTGTTATTATTATGAATGTATTTCTGCTAGGGTAGAATTAAGGCTGGCACAAAAACTTTTGAGATTCTGTCTCAAAACAGCTCTAGATATTACAGAAATTTGATAGAAAGGGGCTGCTATTTACTACTCTGAGTCTCAGCCTTCAGAAATTCAGAAGATAAATCTGGTGAATGGCAAAAATCAACTTTGGACCCCCGGTCTGATAAATCAAACACAAAACACTATCAACTAGATGTCAGAATTGAGAAGGAACTCTGCTAGCAGAGATCTTTTCCGTTTCTTAACCACCATCCTGGTCCTTGATAGAACTGATTGGCTTTTTGACATACTTTTCTATTACCCAGATTAAAAGAAAAATCCCTTTTCACACCCCTATCTTTATATCAAATTTGTTCAGAACAGATATGTTTAATAGTTGTAAATTTTTTCTCGATTTGGAAAAAGGGTGTATTAACCCAAATCCACAGATTGTAACATTTATCTTTGGAAAAAATATATTTTTCTAAATGGAATTTGAGAGAAGAGGACAGAACGTAACCTATTTTTTGCAATACATTTGTTCCTGTTATTCTACTAATTTTTTTTCGCATTTTAAGCCAAAGACCTGAAACAAACCCAATACTTAGCATTATAAACATACATCAGTGGTCTATAAAGATTAATTAGGCTAATTGTGTATGCTTGTATTTATTATACAGAACAGTAATAAATAATGAAATCATTAAAAAAAATCACAGAAGAAAAAATACTGTCTCATTCCACTTGATGGAGAGTAAACAACAAAAATACCTATGTTGATTGTGGGAAAAAAAGGCATCCAAATTCTCATCCAGCCATGGCTTCTTTGTCCCAGAATGTTAGAAATTATCTGATACTTCAACTACTGGTTTATGAGTAATTCAGTGTGCCAGCTCCATCCTAATTGACAGTGATGTTAAACTTTAGACTTAATGAATAAAACACTTGATCCAATTTTTTGGACATTTCTGCTTTTTTCCCTTTCTAACTTGATAAAACATTCTGGAAAACATGTACAACACATTCTTTGGAGACATTTTGTAATATAAGCGTTATGCAATCATGAAACTTGAAATCTCTTACACAGGGACTGGCTAACACGGTTGGCAATTAAAATCTTCTTAAGGGCAGGTGTAAGTGCTGCCTAATGAAATGAAAAGCATCCCTGACAATGAGTGCTTATTAGTTTTACTGTCACCATTTCTAGTGCCTCCAAATTTAAAAATGAACTGCTGACTAGAAAGATACTTTCATGAAATCTTGCAGCATAGATTATTTCTGATCATTTCCATCCTCACTCTAATCAGAGTTTGCATTTACTGGAACAAATAATTCCTTATTATCCAGTAATTAACTTTCTTTTCAACTAAATTCAACTTCATGGCTATGGGAAATGACCAGGCTGATGGGGTCAAACACGTCATCAGTTTGGAGTCACTCTGCTCCCATCAAAGACTTAAGTCCAGCTCCCCCTTGAATTCTGTTGACTCTTACTTAGCACCGATTTGCCTTGATGGTTAGTAGATCAGATTCTTGTGCATAGGTACTATGAAATTTACCTGAAGTACTTTGAACTAAACTCCTATTTCTGGTTACTTGCCTGATAATGGGCATACTCAGATAAGTTGTTTGGGAGAAACAGCATTTGCCATTGCCTTCTTTTATTCTGAGCTCTCATCCAAATGCTAAATCGATCTGATCCTGCTTAGTTTCCAAATCTAAGCACTTTACCCAATAGCAATTTGTTTGTTATTATACCATAACTTATTATTAATATTAATAAACATTATAATATTTTATTGTTATTATGTTATAATATATTCTTTAAAATTGCAGAGCAGCTTACACAAATAAAAATAAAACGAAATACAGAACCATAGTTCAGAACTGTATGAGTTAATAAGTCACATGTGTGAGTTAACAGACAGCTCTATCAAAAGAACCTGAAATTTAGGCAAAGTCTGAACATCAACCGACCCTAAATTTACAAGGCTAAATGCTTTGACCCTGTGTTTCTGCACAAGTGGCAGCCAAACGAGGGGCTTTGTGTGACTATTTCAGCACAAGCGCAAAGGCCATTCTTTGCTTCAGAGCAATAGCAGCCACCAGTTTTTTTTCCAGGGAGGGAAACAGTGACAGCAATATGTTGTCTGGGGACAATGAGATCAGCTCTGCTTTTCTCCTTCAAAAGATGTGGTGGATGAGGGGGGGGGAGCAGATGTGGACAGTTCTGCTCCACAGTTCTCTTCCTGTAGCTTCTGCAGTGAAGGCTGCAAAGTAAACAAACAGTTCCATAACTCGAGAGTATTCTTGCCATGGAAGTTGATGGGCAGTAACAAGCTCTTCGTTAGTAAAAAAAAATAACCTCATGCTGTGACAAAAATCCTGTTGTGAAAAATAGTGTGTCAGATGAAGTAAACCGAAGAACAGTTAGCTCTTCATGGCATGAAAGATGATTTGGGGCAAGAACTGCACACAGTTTCAGCCACTGAGCCAGAAATAGCCCACTAGCTGTGTGTGCGGCTGCTGAACGCTTCACAAATTCTCCCTTCTCTTTTCATACACCAGGCACACAACGAAATCAAGTGATTTATCCAATTCCAAAGGGCAGCTAACCGGAACAGGAGACTTTTGGCCTGAAGTGGCATGACTGGGGAGGGACTTCCCTGAGAATAGCTACCAGCTAATGATGGAGTCCTCTACGGAAATAATTTGAATTTGAATTTGAATTTGAATTTATTCAGACTTATAGCCTGCTCCCTCTCCCCCAAGGGACTCGGGGCGGGGTACAAAGCAAAATTAAAACCATAAAATATATACAATAAAAATGATGAACCTATAAATTACAACCCCTCTACTAAGAACCCCTATTAAAAAAAAACAAACCCCGGGAACTGGACCGGGAATACTCAGGCCAATAAGATATCTATCTGGGCCTGCCTGCCAATCCTGAGAATGGAAATGGGAAACACCTTCCTCTAATGTAGACGCAGCATTCAGAAGTCATTCAGGATCCCCTCCAGCTTAATTTAGGGTTAGGGTTACCACAAAACCACTGGCTGTTCTGAAACACACTAGCCTAATTTTCAATTACAAAATGTCCATGGAACAGCCTAGCAAAGCTGTTCATCTACAGCAGGGGTGTCAAACTCACATCATCATGGCAGCATCACATGACATATCGGGACTATTCTCCCCTTTGCTAAACTGGACGGGGTGGGGCCAGCACGTGACACATCCGGCCCACGGGCAGTGAGTTTGACACTCCTGATCTACAGTAACAATTCTGATAGTTGGTAGAGGCATCTGAGAAGGGAACTTTCAGTTTAGGTTATCCAGCATCGCTTTTGCCAGATAAA
Source organism: Psammodynastes pulverulentus (assembly GCA_025802295.1). Lineage (NCBI taxonomy): Eukaryota > Metazoa > Chordata > Lepidosauria > Squamata > Psammodynastidae > Psammodynastes > Psammodynastes pulverulentus. The sequence continues at coordinate 23,635,432 of JAOYMU010000001.1, forward strand.
TTATGAAATGCCAACCTTTAAAATCCACAACTCCGTAAAAATGAACACCTTGTAGCAATCTGTATTTCAAAGCAGGCTTCCACAAATGGTGGTTTCTAAGTACAATGAGCCTGCAATTCTCGGAATTCTCTGCGAAGGCTGAGAACTGCAAGTCTGAGACCTGTTGGCAGTATCAAGTTGAGGAAGGGTGGTTTACATAAAGACTGCCTAATGTTACCATCAAGGTTTGATTGCACAAGTTATGGCTTTACACTAAAGTGGCCAGATGTCCCGCTTTCCAAAGCAGGACATCATTGACCGGGGGAGGGGAGGAGCGCGCATGCGCAGAAGAGTGGGGGCAAGCGTGGCGGAAACACGCGCATGTGCAGAAGGGTGGGGGCGAGTGTGGCGGAAGCACACGCATGTACAGAAGGATGGGGCAAGCATGGGGAAGCGCGCGTATGTGCAGAAGGGTAGGGGAGTTTAGGGGAATTTTTTTTATTATTATTTATTCTGAAAAATCGGGACTTTTAGACCACATCCCGGGATGCAGGACAGATTCCCAAAAAATGGGACTGTCCCCCGAAAATCGGGACGTCTGGTCACCTTATTTTAGACATACAAATCAGAAGCAATTAGAAATTGCTCTGGACTTTCCTTGGACAAGTTGGCTGTAGGCTTATCCAGGTGAAGTAGGAATGTGTTCTTAATGAAGGTTCAGGTTGGATGCACATGTCACAAGGCCTATAAACCAAAACCTGGAGCCCTATCAAAATTTGCTCTGGGCTTTGCTTGGACTGTCTGCTAATCTACATTATCTATCTGGCGGTATCAAAAGCCACAGAACATTTCTGAATCAATACCATGGGAAATTAGCATGGGCAATCACAAAATGAAAAGCTTTTGATTATTCCAACTTTATTTTTACTAAGTACATAATAGAAGCAGGACAGAGGTGGCAAATATGATAGCAAGTTATCTTTTCTCTATTCTGCACCATAAAAGGAACAATTTGCTGGACATGAATGATATATCATATATTTGCAGGGGAGCACCCAGAGCCAAGTGGTTCTGTATAAGACTGAGAAAACAGGTCTTTTGGGAGGAGGAGAACAGGAAGGTGAATTATCTGCTTTCTTTGATTGTGGTGACAGTAGGGCTGAGATTGTCAGGAACATTTTAAAAAGTGGAGGAATAAGGACATTAATGGTATGTAAGGTACTGAGCAAGCAATTATGATAAGCTACAGGGGAAAGGGGATGATCCAAGAGAAAAAGGAAGGACAGTGATGTATTCCTTTGGTTACAAATAGAGAAATATATAGCGGGAGCTACTGGGCAGATCCTTTATAAGGAAAAGCTGATAAAGAACTTGGTTTTAGTTTCAGGTGACCAGACGTCCCGCTTTTGGCAGGACAGTCCCGATTTTCAGCTATTTGTCCCGCGTCCCATGGCGTTTATAAAAAGTCCCGATATTTTTTAAAAATGAAAAACAATTGTTTTTAAACTCTCCCACCCTTCTGCGCATGCGCGTGCTTCCCCCAACCCTTCTGCGCATGCATGCGCACCTGCTCCCCCCCCGTCTGCCGACTGGTGCATGCC
>JAOYMU010000001.1:23766423-23781703 GCA_025802295.1 Psammodynastes pulverulentus
GCAAAAGGTCTAGGTACGCCACTGTATTTACTGTTATCTTATTTGTCTGTGTTTGTAGTTCCTTGAGTAGGTATTGACAATACCAACTCAAGGGGCAGATTAAGGCTCACTGGTTCCCTAAGCACGGACAAATCTTGATGCCCCCTCCTTTGTACATACTGAACAAACGAAGCCAAGCTTTTTTCTTTCTCAATTTTATGGTGCCCCCTTTCGGCCTGGTGCCCTAAGCACGTGCTTAGTCTGCTTAATGGTTAATACACCACTAGGTATTGTTTATTTATTGATTGTTGAGCTAGTGTTAATCCTAGTGTTAATCTCTGCTCATCTTTTGAGACAATCATCTGCAATAATCTGCGCTCAGAAGACACAACAAAAAGTCCAACGAGGTTGAAATGTCGCCAAGTTACATGGAATCCTACACGGGAAAAGACCCAAATACACCAAGACTTGCATATATATGCATCCATTCCTGTCAAGCACTGATGATGTTATCTAGTTTGATAATGAAACATTTGCAACCCCCCCCCCCCCAATCTCAGAGAGCATCAAAAGAAGTTCATATGTCCATTTGATGTGTGAAAAGGGGAGCCTTTTGTACTTTCTTTGTTAAGATTTGTCTTAAATGTCGGTTAAATGTCTTCAGAAATCGCTACTGAAACATCATTTTTGATTTAAAAACAACAGGGGATAAATTGATATTCTGGATCTCTACCCAAAATTGCTTTTTCATTTACTGTTCCTGCTACTTCTTTCTCTGAAGGTTCTACATCCAGCAAAAGTAATCTGAGAGGTATGAAATGCTCCCATATTTTTTATTTTAGAATGGTCGTCTTTGAACCTCTCAATGTTTGTGGAGTAGCTATGACACTTTGTTATTCCTGGGGTTTCCCTTAGTTTCTTGGGTCACGTATCAAAGCGACAGAAAATATGACTTTTTAAGAACCTTAATGTTATTCTATTGTCTTCAAAAATTGCATGACTTTGACATTTATAATGGATTACTGAGTATGGGATCCAACTGTGATACATCCGTTTCCGCATACGTTCACTATTGGTGCCATTTTTGTAATCTTTTTAAAATTGATAATTTAATTGGAATTGATCTTTAATTGGGATTGATACTAATATTATGTATATGGGTTACATTAGCAGGGAGTAATTGAAGGAGGTATCAATCAGAGAACACTACAAAAAAAAATCTACCCCTTTCCTCCAATTGATATATTGATATATGCTTACATTATTTGTTTGTTAGTTTATATTTTTGTCATGTTTATGTAGTGTATATTAGAGATGGCGATCCTTTGAGAGCTGTATTTCATTTTAATGTGTGCCGATTATTGTACATTCAAAGTGACAATAAAGTTATTCTAAGTTTTAAGTTCATTTCTTTTTCCTTTTTTTCTAATGCAGTGTTTTCTGTAAGCCTTGTGTAGAACTATTTAACCTCAGTATCTTTAAAATTCTTAAAAAGCAGGGTATATTTGGCACCTACTTCTTCTGATTCTGTAAACAGCGTTAAGTCATTTCCAAGGGAGAAATTGCTTCAATAATTCTTTCCACTTAGACTCTTGTTGTTACAATTTATATAGCAGCTTTCATCATTTATAATATGAAGAACCTTTTCCCCCTTTAGATAGAGAGATGCCCAGACAAAGCAGAACTTAAGTGATCCAACACCATCATTCTGGCGAAAACAGTTCAGTGGCACCACTAAATATGTTGATTTATTTTCAACATTTCAAGTATCATTCATGCATCCATCCATTCATTCATTTAGCTGAACATCAAATCAAGCTTTGACAATATATGAATGTTAAACGTTTTAATTGCTCCCTTCATCTTACCTTAATTTAGTACCGCAATGGTGGCACCGAAAACATGATTTATGGAAAATCTGCTTGTCGGCAACTAGGCACTCCATTGGATAAACTCTCTTTTGACAAAGTAGGCATGTTTCCTTTCCCTGAAGTTGCACTTTCTAGAAATAAATGAGATGGTGTCAGTGCTATGTATTGTTATATTTCTTTTCTTCAGGCTATGCACCAAAAAAATTGCAATATCATTAGGAAACCTGAGAACCTTCCCTCCTAGATAATTAACTCTTTTAAGCTTCCTTAACCCTCCACCTGGGAGTCAGATGAAATAAATCCTTTGTTTTGACTAATGCCAGACTTTTCCTATTTATTTGAAGACGCTTTAATATTTTCAACAAAGTGATGGGTAAAAAGAGGATGCGTGAATGACTCATGCTTTCTTTCTTTCTATTTTTACATTTCCACTGCAGTGAAGGAAAACAGGTGCTTCTGCCACGGGCTGCAAAATTCTGCATCCAAGGCTTGTGATACTTTCCCATTGGAAGCGCATCCTCTCTGTCTGTCTATTCACAGTAGAAATGCTTCTATTTCATTGCAAGTTTGATTATATACTGGAATTACCCAAAGCATTTTTTAAAGGATTGAATGATCCATAGTGTTGATCAATAATACAGATTTTTTACAACGCAGCTCACTTTGGGGCACAAGACCAATCTTCCATGGATTGTGTTCATGACAACAGCACCCTTAATCTTTTGTGTGGGTAATGAGATTTTTAGTCCTGTAATTATTCGTATTTATAAACCAATGCAATTTTGGGTTTTTTTTATACCTTTAAGAAAATAGGTTCCTTTTGCACTGACCAAGAGTTTTATTCTTCTACTCTCCATAGCTGAAGCTGCAGATGGTGGATTTTGAATGTAATCAGAGAGATAGCTTGTTTGCTTCCAACACCATTTACTTTTCTGAGTACTTGCTGCTATTGTTTGTGAGTACTCTTCCAGGAAGAGCCCTGATCCATAACCTCATTTCATTATTATTTTCTATCTCTCACAGCCTAGAGTAGATTAGATTAGAATTCCCAGTCTCCTGGTTGCTAGCTTGGTACCTTAGCCGCTAAATCAACCTGGCTATTCCACTTTCCCACAGTATCTCAGATTAACATTATGTCATAGGCGCTGTGGGGGATTAAAACCAGTAGCCATCTTTCATTAAAATCTGGGGGGTGGGGGGGAATCAAAGAAAACCCAGAAGAAATTATCTCCAATTCTCAAAAAATGTTTTTCCCCCCAAGCATGGTTAGGACATACTGTAGAGTTTCAGATATACTTCTTTTTTTTTTATTCTGGCAAAAATTCTCTTCAAACTTGCTTCCCATGTGCCAATTCACAATTTTCAGAAGATTCTGTGCCCTGCAGGAAGACCTAATGGGGCAGGAGAGGGAAGGAGGAGGAAGGGGGGAGGGAATCTTATTTTGTTCCATTTGCAATTCTTGAGAGTTATCTGTTTTTTTTTTACAGGTGTAACCTTTCAAATTTATAATGGTACTACAAAATAACTTTGTGACCAATCCTTGCATTTATGACTATCACAACACAACAGAATAACAGAGTTGGAAGTGATCTTGGAGGCCTTCTAGTCCTCTACCATTTCAAGCAAATGGTTGTCCAATCACTTCTTAAAAATCTCCAGTGATGGAGCACCCACAACTTCTGGAGGCAAGCTGTTCCACTGATGTTCTCACTGTCAGGAAATTTTTCCTTGGTTCTAGGTTGGTTCTCTCTTTGATTAGTTTCCATTGACTGTTTCTTGACCTGCCTTCAGGTGTTTGGAAGAATAGACTGACTGCCTCTTCTTTGTGGCAGCCCCTGAGATATTGGACCTGCTGTCAGATCACCCTAGTTCTTCTTTTCATTAAACTAGACATCCGGCAGTCGTGTGCTCACCATTGGAGAGCTGAATGCAATGAAATTTAAGTTTAATGTATGCTGATTAGTGTGCATTTAAAGTGACAATAAAGTTTTATTCTAATTCTAATTCTTCTAATTCATCTGCTTCACAACCGGTTTGTGAGAGAGTTAACATAGAAGCAGAAGCAAAGTCCTAAATTGCATAAATTGTTATTTTTTTGTTTAGTGACCATGTCCAAGGGAAAAAAGGACATTTGCCTGTCATGGTCACATGACTTTTCGTTTAGCAACTACATTATTCAGCCAACCAAGTTACTGGTTCCAATTATGGTTGCTAAGCAAGGCTACCTGTACACGATTAGATTTGAGTGTAGTGTCCAGAAATTCAAACATTCCTACAAATATAACTTCTGTTACGTCTATAATTTAATTATTTTCACTGCCCTCAATACACCCAGAACAATTTCAGATTGTCCTTTGGTCTTCGGCCTGCAGATAAAATATTGTAGCCATCCAATATATTCAATTTATTTCAAATGGTAAATAGCGCTTTGGATTGCACTCCACCTCATGTGCAGAGCCTGGAACAATGGTTTCAGTTGTTACACACCCCACATCCCCGTTTAAAAGACACCCCTATTCTAAAAGAAGTGATTCTGTCCTATGGAATGAACACATGTTACATAAAATGGCACTTTGTCAAAATATGCTGTATTTACCCAAAGGGCCTCATGCAGTTCTACAACAGCAACAACAACAACCCATAGTATATATGTTTTTAATTTGAGCAAAGCAACACAATCGCAAAACATCTTTTGAAAGATATTAGTTCTTTTAATTAAAATTCAGGGAAATTATTTTGTCAGTAAAATCGAAATATAGCTTTTACCTTAGGGGACCACACTTCAAACCCTCAGTATTGGTTAGCCACATGCTCAGCAGCACATATAGTAAGCGCATGCTTTTAGAAAAGGAATAGAGATTTCTGAGAGAGAGAGAGAGAGGAAAGAGAGAAGGGGAAGTAAAGAAGTGTTAGCTGGAGTTGTGTTACTTTCTCCTCCCAACTGCATTTTAATTGTACAAAATGTTTTATTGCTGTGGTGCACCCGCTAAAAGCTTCCTTCACACATTGCATGCTTATTTACCACTGATAAACTCTGCTTCCTCGTGGAAACTACTTCTCACTTCTGCTTCAGTAGCTTCTGACATGGTGTAGCCAAGGGTTTGAAACACCCTCTCGCTTTCCTGCCAAGTCTTCTGAAAGCTCCTTAGAAGATCTTCTGGTGAATCGGGAGCAGCAATATCTAAGATGTGCCCCGAGATGACATCTTCATAGGTCGGAGGTGCCCGTTTGAAGCCAAATCCCGACTGAGTTCCGTCGGTGCTCTGCGCGGTGGAGGCTGCGGTTCTAGATTCAATCACCGTGTTCTCAAAAGACTCCATGCCATAGGAGCCTCCCATGGAGGAATTTGCATCAAAGCACACCCTGGGCTCACAGGAATGCTCTTTAATGACACACTGGTTTTGCTTCTTAGAGTTGGTTTCCTTTGATTCTCTTTGATGCTTTCCAGGACCTTTTAGGAAATTATCTTTTCGGTTGTCTGACTCTTGGGAAGTTTGGCTAAGTCTGTCCTTTTTGGATCTACACCTGACTTCCTTTGACTTGTCACTCGTGATACCATTTTCAACATATTTGTTCTTGAATTTTCCCTCACTTAATGTCTGATCATTGAAAGCCTGTAATGTTGCATCCGTTTTATATTTGTAGTCACTGCCAAATGTTTCAGGTAGCTCTGGCTCCTTCCTTATGTGAATCACCTTGTCAGAGGCTTCATAACTATGCCTAAGCCCTTTAGGACCAGCCTTAGGAACCTCAAAGCCATGTCCAATGGAAATAGAGCCTACACTTTGTCCACGGGATTCTCCCAGAACGCTCCTGCCCTTTTGAGAGACATACTTTTGATTTATCTGGGATTCTTCATGTGTCTCTTTGACTTTTCCCACTGCCTCTGCAGTGACAACGGTGTCTTTTGGAAACGGTACTTTGCAAATGTCAGGTTGACGTGTACCGATCTTGATTTGTCGGCGGAGTGTTGCAGGAGATTTAACAATCTCTGACCTTTTCTCCACAAGAGGAATTGGAGTAATCGGTCTATTTGGGATTACTCCTTGAGATAGTTTTGCTGTGGTGTCTTTCAGTTTTGCAAGTTGCTCAGAACGGGTGGGTGACTGATGTACCTTAGACATTGGCGTGGTAGATCTCGGTGGGGGTGATGGTGGAACCGGAGTGCTTTCTCTTTGGACCGGAGACAACAAATCCCTGAGAGGAGATTCGATACATCTAGATTCAATTGTGATGTACGTCGGCGAAGGCGCTCGCATTCTTAGAGAAGGTGAAGAAGTTGTGATTTCTGAAAATCTGTTTGCACTGACTTTCTGCTTCACTTCTTGGTGTGCCAGGATGTCTTTGGACATTTCTTTCGCCGCCTGTGAATCTTTTCTGCTGGATCCAACAGTCACTTTAGCTATCTTCTGCGATGATCCTCTAGCGCTATGAACATTTTTGTTACATTTCAGGGAATGTGTTGAAACCATGGCTGCTTGGATTGCCTCTTCACAGGAGTGAAGTATTTTGGAAGCTCGGTCTTTAATAACCAACAATTCTTCTCTCATCTTTTCAACATTGTCTTCCTGTGCAAGGTAACTTAAGTCTTGCTTCTTTTCTTGTTCTACCAGCCATTCTGGAATGACCCTTAAGAACACCTGAAATGTTTTCATTCCATTTTTACTTGGCTCTGTCTCAAATTCTTTCATTCGGGACAACAGCTGCTGTATCTCCTCCCGTTTCCTCAACAGCTCTAATATGTCTACTGAGTTTTTCTCACTTTTCTGCAGGAATCCTCTAGGTGAACTAGAAGGTAGCGTTTTTTCTTGCACAGGCTCTTTTTTTGGCTCTGGTATCTTATGAGGGCTTTTTTTCTCTTCTGAGGTAATTTCCCAGGTAAATTCTCCCTGTCCTTGTAGGTTATTCTTTTCCTGAGACAGGTTTTTATTCTGAAGGTTCATCTCCAAAACAAAAATTGGTTCCGGTTCAGAATGCACAGTCTGAAATTTGTTATGTATATCGATTATTTTTTGCTTAACCATTTTTTCTGATTTGCTGCTAGCCACCTGTTCTTTTCTTTGAATTGTTCCTTTCTCTTCTTTGAGGTGAGCAATTACCTGGCTTTCCTTTCCTTCCGTAGCTAAAGAATTTTTTTCTTGCTTCATTTTGTCCTTCTCCATTTCCTTTCTTTGAACTAATCCCTGCTTCGTTTCACTAGATTCTTTATCCCCAGTTTCTTGCCTGCCTTCTGCATACTTAAAAAGCGTTTGTTCCGTGTGGATTTTCCCATCCACTTTCATACAATGACCTGCAGCACTTTTCCTGCTTACATTTTCTTTCTGTTTTTCTTGAACTTGTTGCTTCACAACACCATGGACACTTGATCCTTCTTGCTTTTTATAAACCACGGAATCCCTGTGGCCTTTAGGTAAGATATGGTCAGAGGCGGGAACCTGGATGGTTTTAACTTTGAAAGAGGGGTAGACTGTTTTATTATTTGACACGTGCAACTGTTCCTCATTTTGATGCTGCTCTTTCTGGCTCATGGCACGTTCTTTGTGGGTCTGTCCTTTTTCAGAAGATACACTCTGTTTTGTAAGATGTTGTGATTCGTGGACGGCTTTTTTCCTGATGTATTCTTCTGCCAAGCGCTTTGAAACATTTTGAGACCATTCAGCCGTGGATTGTAGGTCATCAGCTTCTGAGCTGGTGACGTGAGGCCTCCTCTGGCATTCGGGCTCGGCAGGTGTAGCTGGAACTTCAGAGGGTAATGACCCTTGTAGAGCGATTTCATCCTGTTTATATGATTTTGGCACTGGCGGGCTACCTTCTGACTCTGTCTGAGCTGACCTTCCCCAGCTTTCACTGTCCCTTCTCACCTGTAGTTGACAAACATCCTTGGTTTGTTTTTGTTCCATCTCTTCCTTTTGCAGTTTGTATTTTTCTTCTGCAATCATTAAAGGCGTTTTAAATTTCCGAACGTAAGTCTTAGGTGATGCTTGCGTTGCCTCTGCTGGAAGAGAAGGAGACCTAAAATGTGGAAATGTCTTATTCGATGGTGACACTTCGAGATTGATAGTTTCTACAACGGATGCGGCCCTCTTAACATCCTCATTTTGGGTGCAGACTTTCTTCTCTTTTCTTTCATGACTAACCGTGTTCCTTAACGTTGAACTTTCTGCCCTTTCTTCCACTGCATCGGTCTCTTTGTGCATCTGAATAATCTTTGGTTGCATTTTTCTAGATGTTTTGCACTGGCTCGCTTCTAATTCTTTCATAAGTTCTGCCTGAAGACGTTTTGTGTTGTGTGGGATCCTGCTCTGAGATTGAACTGTTTTGTCAAAGCCTTTGAAGAAATGTCCTTTTGCCTGAGGGAGAGGTGGGGGAGGCCGATGAGATGTCAATTCATCATCAGATTTCTCTTCTGCAGTGGGTGTTGGAGAGGGGAAATGCTCATGTGCTGGCTTAACCTCTTCCTTTGGTGGTGGTGGTGGAGAAGGAAATCTCTGTCTATCACAAGGCATCAATAAATGAGGAGGTGGTGGCGGCAGAGGAAAGTCAACTTCAGATGAAGCCAATGGAAGTGGAGGTGGAGGCGGGGGTGGAGGAGGAGGAGGAGGTGGAGAATCAATTTCTGACCTATCTGAGCCTTTAGGATTCTTGTATGGATTCGCAGGATTTTTCCCTTGAACCCTCAAGTCTTCCTCAGCACCTTCAACTTTACATTTTCCTGAGTACTTCAAAATGGATTTCTCACTGTGCTGTTGCTTCCTTTCGGCTTCTTTAAATTGCCTGTGCATTTCCTGTGTGACTCTGACTTTTTGATTGGTTTTTACATTCTGCTCTGATGCCATGGAAACCTGAGCTTGGCTTGCCACGACATTGTTTTTCTTCCCTCGGCAAACCTCCTTTGAATGCTGAGATTGCTTTCTGTCTTGTTGCACCTCTCTTGTTTCAAGATGACCGGCCACTTTGGAAATCTGGCCGGTTGACCGGTTGATCAGTTGTTCCGTCCCTCTGTAATTGGAGCTCTGGCGATCACATGTTGGCTGGACGGATTTTGCTTTTGTCTCACCCTGACTTCTGACAGCAACATATTTTTCATCTTTATGTTCATGAAAGATGTTTTGTTTCTTTCCCGTCGTTTGTCTTGCACTCTGCCTGTCATTGGTTGAATGGCCCTTCATCAATATTCTGCTTGCCTCTGATTCCTCTGATCTTTCATTCAGCTCAACATTATTGCAAAAAGTAGATTGGTCAATCGCGTACTGATCTCTATGTCTCTTTGCTGTGACTTTATCCACGGAAGATTTATCTGCTTTTTCAGTGACTTTGTACTGAGATTTAGATAAGGCCTTCATATTTTTCTTCTCCATCTCATGACTCCTGGTGTTCCGCCTGTCATCCAAATGGATTGCTTTGGCATCTTCTGTGAGAAGGCTCTTCTTTTGGGCCATCATTTCCTTCTGAAGAGATGTATTATTGTTTTTCAAGCGTTCAGTTGGATTGACTTTGTTCTGGGCTAATTGTTGAGATGGTTTCAGCAACATTTCCTTACTTTGTTTTGCCTCTGCCTCTGTGAATCTTTGGTATTGCCTTAATTTTGTTTCTTCAGAGGTATCCCGCAAGCTCTCTATAGCAGTTTGAGTACTGCCTCTGACTACTACTTTGTCTGTTTCCTTGAAAGATTGCTGAACCGCTTTTAAAGGTCTTAGCGTGGATTCAATGTCATGGTGGACAACCTCTTCTCTCAAGACTTCATTTTTTGTTTGTATTGCTTTCTCCAGAGATTCAATGGTCTGTTTAATATCACCAGGAACGACCTCTGGTTTTTCTGTCTCTCTCGGTTGATAAACTGATTCTTGAAGAGACTTCAAAATTGCATGGATGTCAGCTTTTGCAATTTCTTCTTTCTCCGTAACGGTGGTCTGATTTATAGCCTGACTTAGGGAATCTAAAGTTGTCTTCAAATCACCTTTTATAATTTCTTCTTTGTCTACATGACAAGATGTATCTTGTGGCTCAGTTGTAAAGATTTTCAGGGCATTACAGACATCACCAGGAATTATGTCAGCTTCGTTAACTGTCCGCTGTATTTGAGACTTCTTTTTCTTTAGTAATAGTTTAGTGCCTTCAACATCTCCACCCACTATTTCCTCTTCCTCCTCTTGATTTTTTCTTGCAAATGCTTCATTTGTCTCTGACTGGAGTAATTTCAAATAGTCCAAAGCTCCAGCTTCTATGCAAGTTGTAAAAAACTGAACGTTGCCCCTTTCTGAATCATCTATTTTAGGTCTTTCTGATATTTCATGATTCATTACAGAAGAGAGAAGACTGTGAATTGTACGCTTTACATCACCGCCTATAACTTCACCTTGTTCAACTGTGTTGCTTTCTTTTTTGTGGAAGAGAGAATAAATTGTCATATTAACATCACCCCTTTCACTTTCCTGGATTAAAATCCCACGTTTTACAGAACGATCCTGATTAAACAGGTTTTTAATGGCTTGCTGTATATCACCTCTCACCACCTCTTCTTTTTCAACAAGCACCGCTGTTGAGCTATTCATCAGTTGCTTTTTGGTCAAATTTACATTGCCCTTTTCATCTTCATTTACTTTACTTTCCCTTTCCAGAGTGCTTGGTTTGGACAGGAGGTTTATCATGATGTTGGCTAAGTTTCCTTTAATAACCTCTTCCTTTTGTATTTCAGGAGCTTCCTGATTCATCAACCTATATTTTGCCATTCGGACATCTCCAATTTCATCTGCCTCCAAGATGATCCCATGAGTCTCTACAACTTTCTGTGAATAAAGTTCCTTCAAAGTTTCCTTCACGCTTTTCCCGACAATTTCTTCCTTTTCAATTCTACTTTCATTAAATTCATGGAAAGGGGTGGTTTCAAAAAGCCACGTGGTGGTTTTTACGTCGGCCTGTGGAATTTCCTCCTTATCTATTTCTGTATCGGTCTCATCGTTTTCTTTAATGGAATCTAGAGGTTGGCTTTCAAAGAGCCATACCGCATGCTGAACATCCCCCTCCTGGACCTCTTCCCTCGTTACGGTCTGGATGTCTTGGTATTCTGAATCTTCCCCTCTAATTTCATCAATAGTGCGTGTTTCAAACAGCCAAGTACACGTTTTAACATTGCCTTGTTGTATTTCGCTGACATTTACTGTTCTTACATACTTGTCTCTGTGGGTTTCTTCAGATTCAAATAATTTCTTGTTGCCTTTCACATCGCCACCCTGGACACTGTTCACGGTGGGGATGATGGACTTCTCCTCATCTGAAATCGCATCCAATGACTGTGTTTCAAATCGGTATCTAACTGAGCTAACATTTCCTTTCTGGATATCTTCCTGGGTGACTGATTTTATAACGTACACATTTTCTGACTCGTTTATCGAGCCCAAAGGCTTAGTTTCAAACAGCCACCGGGTCCCACGTACATCTCCATGGATAACTTCTTCCTTCTTCACTGTAGTCACCTCGTGATAATATCCTTCTTTGTCCTGAATGGCATAAAGTGGCTGGGTCTCAAAAAGCATTTTGTAGCTTTTCACATCCCCCTTTGTTATTTCTTCATGGTTGATGGTTTTCTTGGCATTTTCCTCCACAGAATCTTCATCTTTAATCTGGTCCAGAGAAAACGTCTCAAAGACGAAGCAGCCATTTTTCACATGCCCATCTTGTACATCTGTAACAGTTTGGCTAGTGGTCCTTTCTTCTTTGTCCTCTGAGATTTCACCCAGGGACCGATTTTCAAAAAGCCAACAGCAATGCAAAACGTCTCCTTTTTGTATATCTTCACTTTGTATGGTTTTAATTTTGTTCAGGACTTCCTCTGAATCAATACTGAGTGAGTCTAACGGTTGGGTCTCAAATTTATATTTCATGGTAGAGACATCCCCAGGCTGGATATCAATTTCCACAATTCGCTTGAATTCTTTGTCGTCATCTTCTCCTTGTATGTTCTCTAGCTTTTCTGTCTCAAAAAGGAAACACGCCGTGCGGACATCGCTGCCTTGAATATCCTGCTCAACCGTGTGCAGCTTAGCCGTTCCTGATTCTACCCCTATCGCATCGAGAGATTGCGTTTCAAATAGCAAGGTGCATGTTTTCACATCTCCTCTCTGTATTTCGTCAGTGTTTGTTACCATTGTCTCTTTCTCATACAGAGATTCCATTGGCTGAGTTTCAAACAGCCACTTGCACATCCCGACATCTCCTTTGACCGCTTCCGTAGCCTCCGTCTCTTGCTTGCTTTCTTCGTCTTCTACATTGCTAAAATATTTAATGGAGTCAAGAGGCTGAGTTTCAAACAGCCATTTTGCTGTCTTCACATCACCCGACTGCACTTCTTTGGAGGTTATCCCTTTGATGATCTCCATTTTCTCAATGCTCTCATCAAACTGGTCGATGGGCCTTGTTTCAAAAAGCCACCTGCAGTTCCTGACATCTCCTCGGATCACCTCTTCTTGACGAATTGTTTTAACTTTATGGTATTTCCCAAGATTATCCTGAATCGCGTATAATGGGGTAGTTTCAAAAATGTCTTTATTCAATTTTACGGCACCTCTTGTTACGCCTTCAACCTGGATTTTCTGTGAGTCATTATGTTTGCTTAACCAGCACGTTTCAAATGCATGCTTACAGCTGCTCACATCTCCCTTGTCAATTTCCTCCAGTTTCACAGTTCTTATGAATTCTTTCCTTTCTTCCCTAATCTGTTCAAGAGGTTTCGTCTCAAAAATCCATTTCTGGTGCCTCACGTCGCCTTTCTCTTCCTCAGTGGCAGCCATTTTTTGAAGTTTTTCAACATCCGGGCTGTCTTTTAACAGATCCATTGGCAATGTTTCAAATAGGTGTTTGGTAGTGTTTACATCTCCTCCGATGATTTCTACGGTGGGCAAAACATTTGGGTCTTCATTTTCTTTTAAGGTATCAAGAGGCTGAGTCTCAAACAGCCAACATTTTCTGCAGACGTCGGTCCCCAGTATGGTTTCTTTTTCTGCAGCAGGTTCCTCAGACTCATTAATCGTATCTAAAGGCTGGGTTTCAAATAACCATTTTGCCCGGCTCACTTCCCCTTTAACGTTTTCCTCCATGGAAATTCCACGGACAACTTTGATTTCCACGGAATCTTTGTTGATAACATCCAGTGGCTGAGTTTCAAACATCCAGTGGACTGTTTTGACATCTCCTTTCTCCAGGTCTTCTCTGTGGACTGTTTTAATTTCTAGCATTTGACCTAAATTGTTTCTAATAACATACATTGGGAGCGTTTCAAAATGCCTTATACTTCTCTTTACGTCGCCTTTAATCTCCTTCAGTTCTGATCTCAGTTGCAGGAGCTTAGCTTCATCCACTGAATAAAGCTGCCCAAGACTATCTAAGTTCTGGGTTTCAAACATATATTTCACTGTTTTGACATCTCCACCGGTGATTTCCTCGACGGAATTTTCACTGGACTCTTCTTCCTCCTCATGGTGAATTTTATTCATCGAATCCAGTGGCTGGGTTTCAAACATCCACGTGGCTGTGCGGACATCACCTCGGGCCAAGTCTGGTATTCGATCTGCAGTTCCTGCGCCGTCTGAAAAATTTGCACTCAGTGCATCTATGGGTTGTGTTTCAAACATCCAAGTAGTATACTTAACGTCTCCCCCAGCAATGATTTCTTGACCTGCAATGCTTTTAACGTTGTCTTGGTCGGCAGACTCGTCTTTTATTGAATCCAGAGGCTGATTTTCAAAAATCCACTTCATGGATTGGACCTCTCCCTTTAGGATCTCGTCCCATTCTAAATATTCTCTTTCCGGGCTCATGCTTTTCTGAGGGCTGCTTTCCGAGTTTTCGAAGGCTTGTTTAGCCTGAAGGACATCTCCTCCTACTGAGCTACCCATTTCAGTGTTGCTACCCAAGACTATGTCAGAAATATCCTTGAAGTAATCTTTTTCTAAATTCTTTCTTAATTCAGGGTGAATGTGTTTGTATAAACGGTTTAATTCGTAAAGGTTTCTTTGCCTGGAATATAAATCCTTAGGAAGAACTTGCTTGGATGGAGAGAGAGGGGGTTCAGGGGACTGGGAAAACTCTGTCATTTCAGAGGGAACCTGTAGTAAATCTGGTGATGGTGGAGGAGGAAATTCCTCTGTGCTCCCATACTTTGGAAACTTGTTACAGGCAGCAGATGTGTGCTCTGTTTTCCTTGCCATATAGGTTCCCTGTCCTCTACTCGTAGAAGTAGCTTCAGCAGAAGAATGAAAATTTGCAGAAGGCCACACCATTTCTTGATACCCATTTTCAATCTTTAGAAGAGAAAATAATATACCTTTAAATTTATTGTCAGGGGATACTTTTAGATTTCTACTATACAGTTGACCCATTGTTTTAAAGAGCTAATCCACAAGAGTTTTTGCAAAATATCTTTCAATATGGTGCATCAAGTCGATTTCACATACTCTGTGTTCCATGCATGATCTGACTCACCTGAAACTATAGCAGTTTGAGAAATCTATACTACCAGTTTTAGATAGTATTATTCTCTGCTTTTATTTCATAGTAAGAAATGTAGCAGTCATGGGATTACACTTTTTTATAAGAACTGGACAGTAACAGGATACAAAGTAAGCTAGCAAAGAAAAGATTTTAGCAAAACAGAAAAATATTTTACAGAGCAATAATCTACTTATAGATTGGAATTGTTTGAAGTCTATGCTTAAGACAGTGAGAGAGAATGTATTAGCCCATTGGATCCAAAGATTGTGCTCAAGGACCCCAGTATTGGCATAATAGCAATAGCAATAGCAATAGCACTTAGACTTCTCTGCCGCTTCACAGTGCTTTACAGCCCTCTCTAAGTGGTTTACAGAGTCAGCTGTAAACCCACCAAAACGTAGCTGTTGATGAGAGATGCTAAAAGTTCAGGCAACATTGTGGAAGATCCACTTTTGTAGTAAAGTCTTGGCAGGAAAAATAACTGCCAGCCTCTGTCTGGCTTGCAAGAAATTAAATAATAGCGTTATTTGACACAAGGTGCTCTTCTTTAAACAGATTCATTTATCTGCCAAAATCTGCATTCTAACTATTATATAAATATTTACTGCCACTGCTACTCAAAAATAAAGTTTTGCTTCATGATCAGAGTGGCAACAATTCATTATTTGCTAAATTCCTATTGCCCCATCTAAGATAACTTTTTTATTGTTATTTCTTGTTTACTGTGAGCACATTGGCCCACATTAAAAATGAAATTCTGTTGCCTGCTCTCAAGATAAAGTGTATATCTACCCAAATACCTACATATAACAGACATATCCACATGCTATATACATACATAAATATATTCCTGCACCCTACATATTGTATATATATATATATATATGTAGGTTTTGGTATATTCGGGTCTTGTCCCGTGTAAACTTGAGAGTGTCTTGGCGACG
>JAOYMU010000001.1:23897224-23908772 GCA_025802295.1 Psammodynastes pulverulentus
CCCAATGGGGAAAACTGACTTACTTAATGATTATGGCATTTGCTTAACAACTACTGTATCCCCCCCATAAACTTTGGAAAATTGGGTTCAGTCATGTGATGCCTCGATTTACAACTGCAGTGACTTATGACTGTAATTTCAGGCTTGATTATGGTTGTACACTGAGGAGTACCTTTAAAGAGCTTCCTTGAGAAACGAGCATTGAATGTCTTCCTGGAAATAAAAAGAAAATCCAAAGCGTAAGCCAATCATTGAACAGGTATTTCTGCTAATTCTGTCCATCGTCACTGTATCTTTAAAATGACCAATTTCATGACTCCTCCAGATATTGCGGTGGCTCAGTGGCTAAGATGCTGAGCTTGTCAATCGGCAGTTCAGCAGTTCGAATCCCTAGCGCCACGTAACGGGGTGAGTTCCTGTTACTTGTCCCAACTTCTGCCAACCTAGCAGTTCAAAAGCATGTATAAATGCAAGTAGAAAAATAGGAACCATCTTTGGTGGGAAGGTAACAGCGTTTCGTGTGCCTTTGGCGATTAGTCATGCCGGCCAAATGACCACGGAGATGTCTTCGGCTTTGTAATGGAGATGAGCACCGCCCCCTAGAGCCGGAAACGACTACGTATGTGGGAGGAGAACCTTTACCTGTACCTTTTACCAGATATCTTAATGAAGGAAGGAAGAGATTGCAGAGAGTACAGGCGATGGTGTGAAAGACAGAAGATCCACTGCCAAGGCAATGAACAGATAAATGTAGTTTAGGTCCCTACAAAGAAAATGAAAGAAAACCACCTAAGAGAGGCACCTCTGTAATTCACATGAAGATAAAACAGGAAGGAGGCGAAGCAAGATTTTCTTACTTCCATTTTAATTAGTTTTAGGCTACCCGGTGTTGATCTAGTTTATCTTGTAGGGCTGAGAGAGTGAGAATCAAATGATGGCAGCACAGCCTTTGCAGAGACTGGCCTGCTCCTAAAAAAATTAGTTTTTAGCATGGATTGGGGCCAGTCCCACTCCAATTCCTCCTGCTTTGAAACTCAAAATCTCTGACTCATGAAAGTATTGCTGCTCCTTGACGTAGGACCAAGGGAGGTGGGAGGTGATTTTATTATTTTAATTTATTTAATTTTTATAAGTTTTACAATACGTAGTTTGTAAGCCGCCTTGAGTCGCCTTGGGCAAATAGGTGGCAATATAAATCTATTTAATAAATAAATAAATTTAATAAATGAATAGAGTGAGATGGTGCGTAAGACTTATTTCTTAACTATTTGGGAAAACTGGGGGAAATGACTACGAAAACCTGAGTGGATATCTAGAACTCTGCCTTAGTTATCAGTCAAATAACCTTCACTTGTGCCTTGATTATGCTTCATGCCTAGTCACTACTAATTCATTAAAACCCTGGACTAGCCCTGGGCTATTGTTTTGCTACTAGCCTCCTATCTAAGTATCTCATATCACTGATTCTGCCTTGCTAGATTATTTCTGCATACCTTACCTAGTATGATGGTGATGATAAAACCACCACTTAACATTTGATTTGGCAGGAGAAAGGATGAAGATACAGAATTTATATATACTGCCTCATTGCTGCTTTGGTGAAACCAAGCCAGAAAAAGCAGCTTGAGTCTATATATAAAGCAATTTTAGCATTTTTATTTTAAGAAGTGTCTTCTAAGCCAAGTCATTCAGAGAAGAAAAAGACTATTAATAAAAGCTTAAATAAGCAATTCCATCAACATCCTCTGGATGACTTCTTGTTCTGTAAAGAGTTCCAGCAGTGTCAATATAAAAATACTAGTAGGGTACCTGTGCTTGGCTATGTGATGGGGCAAGTTTTGGGGGAGGAAAATAAGGGGGGGAAAACTGCCTCTGCCTACCAGCATCCATCAGTATTCATCTGGCTAGTCTTGTCAGCCTGTGAAAGAATTGAGGGCTGTTTGGAAACTGAAACAGTATTTGTTATGTGAGCAAGGAGACAGCAAGGAGCCTGGGCACTTTGGAACAGATTGATTTTCAGGTGGAGAGGGGGAGTAGAACTTCTTAGCATCAGAGCATGTTAATAATAATATAGGAAATACTAATGTTCTGATGGTCATTTTGAAAAATCCTCTTAATGAGCACCTAGAAGGCAAGAGGAACATACGTGCCAAATTTCAAGTTTGTATGCTTTAGGGTTCTGGAGATTTTGTGATGATGGGTGAGTAGTATTTCACTTTTATATATATAAATAAGTGACCATCTGGTGCTGCCTCATTGAACCATCTGTGGGAACTCTTTGTAGGGCATGTTTTGCAAACCTTCCATATGGGATTAAGCCAAGATCACACCACACTTCTTGGAGGATCAGAATAATTCATTTTACCCAAAGGTGCAAGTTTTCTTCAGCTGTAAGTTATGTTTAATAAAATGTGTTAATCTGAAAAGGTGCCACCTGACTCCTCCTGGTAACATTTATCTAGTCTCTTTTCCCAAAGTCAAGAAGGCTTGCAACCTTCCTATGTCACAGAGTGGTAATTTCTAGAAAAGAGCCTTTGAAAATGAAGAGTGCAGGTGGCTTTGTGTGAGAATAAGCAGCTCTCCAGATGCTCCAGACCATTTGTTAGGAATAAAGAGGAAGCTAAAGATGAAAAGTTATCCTTGCCGGAGAGAATGAAGGAAAACAGGAGAACAAAGGCTGAGGTTTGTGATGCCAACTTAACCTGTTCCAGAGGAAGGGAAAAAAACCATTCCAGATGTGGAATGGCAGGTTTTTGCTGCTTGTGGGCCTCAGGAGTTAAGCTTGGTGGCACAGTGATAAGAACAAGGAACCCTGATTTCTTCCTACAACTTTATATCTAAAGAATCTTTTAGTAGTGCCAGCACAAAGCAGGAAGGAAAACTACAAAGAGGAAGGATCAGAAAGTTAAAGAGAAAGGCTGACTTCTCCCAAATTTCAAAGTCCTTGATCTTGGGAGGTATCTTGTCTTTTCTTTTTCTTAAAACATATGTAAACTGGGCTCCTGAGGATGTAGCAAAGTGCATTTTCCAGCAAATCCCCCCCCACTCCACTATGTTATTCAGTGCAGAGGTGAGTGCAATATGGGGAAAAAAAAGATACAAGCTTCACTGTGAAGTTTCAGGGCAGCTTCTAACCTTAATGGGACCAATTAATGGTTTGTGTCATGTTAATGTTTGCTAATGTGTTGATGGTGTGGAGCTTTTCAATCCACAGAGACCTTAGCTGGATAATCAGTGAATTCATCTTAATGGCATTAGGAAGTAGGCAAGTAGGATTTGTTTGTTTTGCAGTAGTGAAACCAACTGTGGACAAACTGTGTTTCTGAGCTGAAACACAGATTTTTTGTCTTGTCTGTCCTTGTAGGTCTTTGCTTAATTGACTGACCCAAATAAAATAAATACTCCAGGAAATACATGTAAAATACTTGCCTTAAAGTACCAACAAGATCAGTTCTCTGGTAAATATTTAAACCCACTTAGTTGCAGATTCACAGGAGTCCACAAATCTCTTAAGAACAGAATCTCTCCATCAAAGACAGAAAAAATGAGGCAAATAGCAACTGGATATTTGGCATTATCATAATTTTTGTAGCTATTGCAACACACAAATTCAGTTAAATATTACTGTTATTAGAGCTATCTAAAATGACACAATAGAGACTGTCAATAGCTGTTTGAAGTTTCAGAGAAAAGGTCTTTTCTAGCCTTAACCAAAGAGATTTGGGACAAAACAAAAGCAAAACAATGCTCTATCACACAACTATGCCTACATTTTAATCCATTTTAAGGATCTAGAAGGAAATAAAGGTAGGTTTGTCCTGGTTCAATCCACAGAGGTTTGTTTGTGTATGATTGAGTGGCCAGCAACTGTTAAGAGCTGAAGCATACGTATCTGGATAATCTGGTTACAAGACTACTATAGTTTAAAAAATCAATGACTGCCTGTTTCTCCAGGGTCTAGTCTTTATATTTCCCAGTGTTTCATATTATTAAACTCAACAGATAACTACCAAAGAAGTATTGGGCTCCAACCTTTTGGACCTCAGGGACCACTAAATTCATAATTTTAAATCCCGTGGACCACTAATAGGAATCCAGTGCGCTGCTCGCTGAAGCGCCTGATCTCCCAGTGTCAGGATGGGGTCCTTCAGGCATTTAGCTGCCTATTTCTGCAACCTTAAACACTCGAAGAGCCATTTGGACCTGTTTCCCACAGAAAACAAAACAGTGGGATCTCTCATCTCTCTCTCTGTCTCTGTATCTCTCTTTCTTGCTCTCTCTCTCTCTCATCTCCCTCTCTCTCTCTCTCTCTCTCTCTCCCCCTCCTTCCCTCCCTCTCATCTCTCTCTCATCTCTCTCTCATCTCTCTTTCCAGAGCTCTAGTCACAGGACTCCCATTGGTCATCCTAGAACAGCTCCTCCACCTGGGTGCACTGCGGACCACCAAAATTTTCTCGTGGACCACCAATGGTCCCCGGATCACTGGTTGGAGACCTCTGGGTTAGATGACTGGCCAGATATACAGATAACAGTAGTCTCTGTTTGCGTAGAATATATTTGGGTTAAATTTTAAAAAATGCAAGTTCCTAAGGGTGCTAGTAAGAAAGTTAATAAAACGATGCAAGTTACTAAACTAAATACCAAAGCAACATGCTCTCCTACCCACCCCCCCCCATCAAACTATATTCGTAAATTATAGCTAATTAGGTCTGTGAGAATTAATGTTCAACCAACTGGAGAAATCAACCATTGAGAAAAGCAAGGCATAAAGAAATAATTAAACAGCAATTCCAAACATATTCACTTTATGGTAATTATTTAAAAATCTTAAGACTTGATTCCAGTCAAGATAGGCGTAGGTCAATTCAATATATATGTCATATCAAATCAAGTCTAGCATCAGTGCTTGCATCAACAGGCAAGTACTTCATAATATTCATTTTGCTTCACTGAGTAAGCTTCCCTCAAGGAGTAAGCTTCCCTCATATTAATCATAAGAGGGGGAGAGAGATCTAAATTAGAGACATATTTTTTTTCTTCCTGATTGCCCTAATAATGTCATTATCCTAAAACCAATTTCAAATTAAATTGTACTTAATCCTAGTTTTATATTTTAGAGTTCAATTCAATACCTCCACCTTGGTGAAGATGTCATTAAAATGTACTTCATTAATATAGGTTAACTGAAAACACAAGAGGTTGGTATTAAAAGTGAATCCTGCTGCACAGAAATTTTGAGTTATTGTAGCTGTAGCTATAGTGGTTCCCAATTATTTGTTTTGTATTGCTGTGAATAGATGGACAATCCACAACCCAATCACAAGATGGTGAGCAAAGTTTGAAGATGCATGTATATAATGAAGAATGCTTAAAAATAAAATTACATATTGGGGATAATGAGATCTTACTGATTAAAATTTTGGGTGATGTGTGATATCAATGCAATACAGTATATGGAATGACTGCCCTCTGCTGGAGACATTTGTGTGGCTATCACCTCCTGGATGATAAATGGTAGACCAGATGTAACCATCCAAGCCCGAACTGAGGCAGATGTAGCAGCCCATAAGATTTCAAATACACCAGCATCCAAAGGGGTCATTATGCCCAATGACTCATGATGGCGTGGAAATATATGCCCACCATTTGGCCATCTGCCACCAGTCTGAGGTGATGATATTTTCCACCCAGCAACGTGGCTATCTGGGGGAACTATTATTTGTCCCGGAATTAATAGCATTGCCCTTCTGCCTCAATAAGCAGAAACAAACTTGTACTGTCTGTAGCTCTGGCTTCAACCCAGCTTTGGGGAAGATTCTCAGCTGTGCACATTCCACACAATTGCACTGCATGCTTCTCTACCTGAGCTGTGTGTGAGTACAGAACAGACATAAATAATTAACCCAAATTGGATTTTACAACAGCTTCTTGCTAGTGGTATTATTATTAGGAAACCAATAAACTTTAAGGTCTCAAAATACTAAACACCAAGACTTGAACAGCTTTGGTACCCCTAATCTATTAATTTAAGACAAGTTAGCCTGAGCACCAAGAAGTGGCTTATTTTCAGTGGTGGGATTCAACAGGTTGGCACTTATTCAGGAGAACCTGTTGTTAACTTTCTAAGCAGTTCGGAGAACCTGTTGTTGGAAGAAATCTTCTTTTGGTTTTTTTCCACTTTACAGGACTAATCCTGTAAGGAAGGCAGGAAGGAAACATTCTGGTGTTTCTAGCCTAATCTTTATTGCCCTGCTTACAGAAACTGCCTCTTGGTTAACCCATATAACAGCTAAAGGTTCTTGGCAGTACGCCCAGACTTACTGTTGCCTAAGCTCCACCCAGTCACATGATCACCCAGCCACACCTATCCAGCTGGCCATTAAAACAAAGAACTGGTTGTTAAATTATTTGAATCCCACCACTGACACACACACATACATATACATATTTATATGTGTGTATATAGTTGTATGAAGATTTTAAGAAGGAAAATGAAAAAAAAACCCAATGTAAACAAATATGAGGGGTCTCTCTGAGCTTGGTTTTTTTCTTGCAGACATTTCATTACTCATACCAGGTAGCACTGATGATATTGTGAAGAGTCTAATCTGTGGCTTCAAAGCTCTCCCTCTTAATCATGGGACTTTCATCCCAGTTAATAATCCTGGCATGTTGAAGAAAATGTGCAGTGCTTGAGTTTTTAATAGATGTTATAAAGAGCATTTCCATTCACTTTGAGAGATATTTTAAATTTTGAATGTGTTGGCCAGGCATCAATGTTGCTGCAATTCCAGATAATGCTACTGCAGTAGCAAAAACTCTGTAACTCCTAACTTTAGCAAGAATCAAGTTGGTGACAAATGTGTTTCCTGTTCTTCCTGGTGCGTCAATGAAAATTAAAAATTGCTTTGCAAGCAACTACACACATAATCATATACTGCTCTTTGTTCATTATTCAAAGGGGGCTCGTTGCGTACTACAAAGTCTTACTGTTTGTCTCTGTTATATTGCAGTTCATGCAATAATTAAAGAAAGCCAGTCTTTTGATTAATTATACTGTTTGTCGCTACAGTAGTCAATCCCTTTTTTTCTCTTATGCAAAATTCTAACAGGAATTTCTTGAAGAACAATTATATCTGTATTGTCAATCTTCAATCATGTAATAAAATGTTGCTGTGAAACATTTCCTTCTTCCTGACAAAGTATAGCAAAACATTCTTTGGAACATTTCTTGTAGTAGAAAATCTAGAATTTAGTCCATGAATGTTATCGATTTCTGCCTCAGGATCTTCTTTTTCCCCAATTAAAAAAAAATACCAGGGCTTTAGTAATGTTTTCCTCAGAATTCATTGGGATGCTCTAAGTCTCAAGCAAATTTCCTTCTCTCTCACTTCCAATAAAGTTAGATACTCTAGTTCTTTCCAGTTCTCTAACTT
The DNA here is from genome assembly GCA_025802295.1 of Psammodynastes pulverulentus. Lineage (NCBI taxonomy): Eukaryota > Metazoa > Chordata > Lepidosauria > Squamata > Psammodynastidae > Psammodynastes > Psammodynastes pulverulentus. The sequence continues at coordinate 23,904,661 of JAOYMU010000001.1, forward strand.
CTGTCTTACTCACTAAAATTTCCACGTTGTCATTAACTTGTTTTACCTCTCCCGCCATTTGTTTTACAGAGCTTGCCATTCTCTTAAAGTCTTCTTTCATCATTCTTTTTCAAAACTGTCACTTTGTCATCTGGCTATTTAGTCAGTTTAGCATCAAGTGATTCTACTCATTTATTTCCCAATTCCTGAAACATTTTCTGAGACAAATACAGTGTAATTTTTTGTTTGTCTTCAGACTGCTTTAGCAATCCACTCTTCTTCCCCATTCTCACTGCTTTTCCAGTTGTCATTATAATGTCATAATCCCTAAAGGAAAGTGTCTACAGGACAGGAAAATAAAGGCTGTGTCTCCTCTTTTTCTCTCTCTCTCTCTCTCTCTCTCTCTCTTCCTGTGCCTTTAACACTTTCTTCTCTAATGCAGTTTCAATCCACATCACAATCCATGTCTCCATAGCAATGAGTAGCATCACAACCTGGCTCATATTGCCTTTATCTTTTGTTTTGTAGAGTCATCAATTGTCTGTACTGTTTAATAGCAAAGAGAAAGCATTCCCATAAGGATCTGGTCCATTTGTCTAATTCCAACTTATTCACAAGAACTTTCACTCAAAAATAATATTTGAAAATAACTTCCCCCTTTATCCATTTTAAATTTTCTTAGATCCGTTCCACATGTCCCCTACTTCTAGGATACTCTATAGTAGACCTCACAGTCTAAGCAACCTTTTCCTAAAAAGGAAGGTTTAGAACTGAGGGTAGTTGCTCAGATACAGGGATGCTGTCTTAAAGAGGAAGCACATCACAACCTTTCCAAGGCTGCTATGATCGTGTTCCTAAAGTGGGGGATTGACAGTCTTCTGAATACAGTTCATCATGCTTTCCCTCCTGTCAGCCTCACACAGAAGCCAAGAGTGCATGGCTCTAGTCCACTAGGGCAGCAGCATAAATCATTCTATTCACTTCTTCATAGAACACATAGGCCTAAAAGGGTCCCAGATAATGGGGCCAGACATCATCCTAATCATCATTTAAAACTTCACCAATATAGCATCGAGGCTTTAACAGATGCCAAAGATGCCTTGCCTCCCTTATTGCCATAATGAAGGCCTGAATGTGAGCTCAGTTGGGTTCGCTTGTCAACTTTTTCTTCCCAGTTTTCTTCCCAGTGTTTCGAGGCATTGTTTCAGCTCCTTGGTCTCCCAGAGCTCTTTGGCAAACCAAGGACACCTCCATGGCTGGGTGACAGTGAAATGCTGCTCAGAATCAAGTACGTCAAGAGATTGAGTTGCCTCCTATTGCCAATAATAATGACGCACTTAACCGAACTGCCCACATTTAAATCCCAAAGTTGCTTGTACTATTCTGTATCAGCCAGAATCTTCTTAGCCAATGTATCGTAAGCTCCTTCCCACCAGCTTAGGGTACATGCAATCTTCAGCCATACATTAAGCCTACACCAGTCCATTAGAAGAAACAAATGAATAACTTCCAATGACTTGAGTCCAACTTCTTTACTTTTCCCCGAAATGCATGTATTACGCTGTTACATATTGCATAACTCCAATCAAGTTAATGAGATTTAAGTAGCATAATTTTATATAGAAGCCTTATAATACACCAATGTATTTAAATTATGAAGAAGTTTAATAATTAATTTATATAGTTAATAATTAAAGACAGTGTACAGAAATACATCCCTTCCCACTTTTCCTTATAATAACCCTACATGGCGAGTTGGATTTAATCATCCCTCAGTAAGACTCGCTATGTGGTGATGGGAACCCAGTTGCTCTAGGTTTCTACTACACCAACTCTTTTAAAATGAATTAAGTTTAATACTGTATTAAGTTAATGAGGCATTTAAATTTTCTGATTTTTATATCTGATTCCAAAAGTACATTTCATTTGCACAGAAGGATTCATTATGTAATTATGTATGCAACATTTATAGTTGAAGAAAAATCTTCTGTGTAATGGTAGTTTTGACAAACATAAAGTCATTTTTTAAAGTTAAATTACCTTAAACTCAATCTTACAACTTGGGAAGTGCTAGATATTAACTGTAGTTTCATCAAATATTTTGGCTTTTTTTTAATGAATTGGGAATGTATCGAAAACTCTGTCATTTGAAGCTTACAAGGTGTTAACATTTAAAGATATTCCCGAGGTTAATACATAAAAGTGTTCCCCGAGTAATAGTTTTCCTGAAACATGACACCATTCTGTCTTATTCAATTTTAAGATCGCTAAATATGTTTTCAAGTGATCATCTGAAAAAAAGGAAAAGAAATATTTTTTTGCTCTCCTTCCAAACTAGAAAACTCAATTCATTATTTTACTGAATATAGCTTCCATTTCACAGCGATGGCTTTCCTGAAAGCAGTTAGATAATTACTGTTTTTTTTAAACCCTGCAATCTTTTTGGCTGTGAAATTAACATATTCTAAGGTAAAGCAAGGAAAGCAATCTTAAAGGAAACAATATCAAATTATTTTTCTTGCTTATGCTTTATTACAAAAGCCCCTTTGCACTGTGAAATCTACAGTTCAGAATTACCAGAATGTCAAATAAATGGTTGTTTTAGAGCATCTAATACTGTTTTTACAGAAATCCCTTGCACATATGATCAGCTTCATTATTTTGCTTTGAATATCTGCTGGTAAAGAAAGAAACATTCCCCCCACACAATGTTTTATGGTCTTTCTTGTTCTGTATATGGTAGGAAAGCAAAGAAATCAGATCAAAAAGCAGTGATGCTAACCTTCAGCTTTGTTGTTCTGAACGTTTTCTGATGACATCTTGTCAAAAAATGTTTTGCCACCTTTTGCTTCTGGGTTTCTCACAGGAATGATGGAATGGCTCCCAGGCTGATTTTTAAATGCCGGTGATGGCAAACTTCTTTCAATGTCTACTTCCTGTTGGAAGACATTAAGGGGATGTATATTAAAAGCTATCAGTAGGAAACAGACGTGTGGAGGAGGATGTGAAGAGGTGAAGGGAAGAGCAGCAGGTTTCCATTACAAGACTAATGTTTTTGCTATGCTTCAGGAGAAATCCCTGCAATACTATAGAGTTACAAATGTACTTTTGAAGTCAACTTATATTTCGACGTCTAGGGACAAGGTTGCCTTTTCACGCAGTATTCTTTCATGCAGTTTTCGCTTTCGCTGCCTTTCCTATGATAAAATACCCACAGTGATTAAAAAAAGGACATGTACATTTTCTGCAAAGCTGTAGCCACACTTTCAAAGTTGGATGCAAAGTTGGATCCTAACTGAGGATCTCCTGAACATCATCATAATCAAACCAAGCCCCTCTATTCATTTCATTTAGCAATCATCAGAAGCAGAAGAATCATCAAAAGCAGCCCACTCAATAATATTAATAGCACTGAATTTGGGGATTTAAAAACCAGATTGTTCTCCATTTGATACACTGAGTTAACATGAAACAGGAAAACATACTGGAATCTTTGGAAAAAAGACAGCTCTTTAATATTAAACAAGCTGAGATAACGGCAATTTCAAAAACTATTTGATGTTACCAGGGCTTTTTTTCTGCTGGAACGGGCCGGAACGGCGTTCTGGCACCTTTTATCCGAGCTCGCCCCGAAAGCCGGAGCTGAACGTCTCCGGAGCTTCCCGAGCGTCCGACATCATCTCCGCTGCTGCCACCACCGCCGCCGCCACCACTCGCTCCGGCCTGAGGAGTAGGAGGCAGGAGAAGAAGAGGAGAGGAGGTCTGGTGGTGGCTCCGCTTGGCCATGAGTTTGCCGCAGAAGGCAGCCCTCAAGGCCGGCGCGGCAGCGGCAGCAGCAGGGGGAGTGGGGGCGGTGGCGGGAACGGTGCCCTCCCCAGCGAGTGGTGTGGAAGCCGGGCCGGGCAGGCCGCCTCCACCTCCACCGCCTCCCATGGCGGCAGTGGCCAGAGCATCCCCTTCCCCGTCTCATGCGGCAGCAGCGAGCAGGGCGCCTCCTGCCGCCGCTGCGGTGCCTCCGGCAGGCAGGCAGGCAGGCAGGCAGGCAGGCAGGCAGGCAGGAAGGAAGGAAGGAAGGAAGGAAGGAAGGACAGACCCCCGTGGGAGGCAGCCGTCTCCTTCCCAGCCAGTTGAGT
>JAOYMU010000001.1:23960983-23971812 GCA_025802295.1 Psammodynastes pulverulentus
GCGGCTGGATTCGGGCGCTGGGGGCAGGAGAAAGCCCACCAGCCGTCCGTTGCCGCTGGAAGCCGGAAGTCGAATCCCGTTTCCTCTGTATTTTTATACTTATGCGTTTTTGAGCTGCAAACTACATCACAGTTTTTGTCCAATGTGCCCTGCATTTGGAAAAGACAAATTGTTAATTCTTTTTAAAATAATTTAAGGGTTTTAACAATAATAAAAGATAAAAGTGTAAGAAAAAGGGAATAAAAAGTGCAAAGAAAAAGAAAAAGAAACAGAAGGGAATAAGGCAAAAAGAAAAAGCAATATTTGAAGAAGTGACTTACAGCCTTCATCACAATAAATACAAACAAACTTTAAAAAATTTATGGCTTAAAGGTTACATATAAGGATCACTTCTTCCCATAACCAGCCCTTATCCAATTCTAATCCACAAATCGTTAATGTTTCTATCCAGATATTGACAAGTTCCAGGTAGGGAATGAGATTTCTATTAAATGCTATTACTCTTAGACAAGGATTTGAAAATAACCTCACAAATTGCCCAGTTCTGTGCTACCATTTGTACAATATGCTGTACCATTACTTAGGATTGGAACTTCTTACAGTAGTCCAGGTACTCCTCAACTTACGACCACAATTGAGCCTAAAATTTCTGTGGTCAAGTGAGACATTTGTTGAGTGAGTTTTGCCCCATTTTATGCCCTTTCTTGCCACAGTTGTTAAGTGAATCGCTGCGGTTGATAAGTTAGTAAAACAGTTGTGAAATGAATCCATTGACTTTGCTTATCAGAAGGTCGCAAAGGGTGATCACATGGCCTTGAGACACAGAAATGGTCATAAGTATGAAACAATTGTCAAGCATCTTAATTTTGATCCCATGATCATGGGGATGCTACAAATGTCATAACTGTGAAAACTGGTCATAAGTCACCTTTCTCAGTGCCATTGTAACTTTAAATGGTCACTAAATGAACTGTTGTAAGATGGAGATCACCTGTATTTTATTGAGATTGATTTTAATAGCTGTGGTCTTACATATTTTAAGTCTCTATTATACTCATTTTTCTTTTATACACACGTGTATATAGAAAAATGTAGTGCTTCTTTTATTCAATATCTTGTTTGCATCTGGCCTCAGGGCTGTATTAAATACAGTAAATGTGATTTGATTCACTATTGGCAAGGGATAGATTATTTATTCTAATAAAATCATCAGTGCGAAGCAGGGTGGTATGGAGGATGTTAACATTGAACATTTCTTGCACGTAAAACATTGAAAGACAAAAATGCCCCAAACACCAACCATTTATACAAACAGCTCTTTTCACAGTGAAAGCCCCTCATCTGTTCCTGAAGTTGTTCCCCCAACCTGAGCTGAAGGACAAATGGTCTATTCCTGTTGCAATCTGCACTCGTTTCTGAACAAACTCTGAAAGATGATGGCTCCACCAGGAATGATGGCTCTACCATGCCTGTGTCCTCTAATAAGGCTGGGGCTCAAAGAGTACAGCCAGCACAAAGGAAGAACAGCAAAGGATGCTGGGAACTGTACTGTGGCTGTCATGACCCAGCATATAACTTTTATACACTGTTATTGTTCTCTAGCCCCATCTAGTGGCCGGAGGGACAAATATGCCCCATCATACAATCTTTATATACTGTTGTTGCTCTCTAGCCCCATCTAGTGGCCAGAGAGACAAATACCAAGTATATTGTTTGAAGCTGACCCAACATCTTTTACCCATCAGCCCACACTCTCAAAACAAGTGCATGCTGGGAAGCTAGACACCATTTCCTTTAGCATTTGGAGAAGGGAGAAGCACAAAGTAGAATCCATCTTAATCAGTGGCACATGGTCATCCAAGGACAAACCCACATCCCCCACACAGAGCATCGCTGGTGAGATTTAAATTACTTGTATTTATTCATTGTTATGTTCAGCAGTAACTCAAGACTGCCTATCTTGTATTTGGTTCTCATTGTATGTATTCCTATTTTCCCTAGTTTCACCATATCCTGTTCTTTCAATAAAGCATTCAGATCTATGCACACGGTCTGCTTTATTGGAGGATAGGTAGGTTTAGCTGCATGTCAAGCTGCACACAGATGTAGTAAGGTCAGAACAGTGGCAATCATCAAAGGATCAAAGATTCCTCAATCTTCTTTTCCAACATCAAGGTAGGCAGGCAAACAGTTCATAGATACACAGTTCTGCTGTAGAACCATATGCCTACACTGATTGTTTGAAGACCACGTGTGACCCCAGCAATGGCGTTTTCCCCTGGCACCTTCATGTTTCTTTTCCCCAAACCCCCAAACAGATGCCACCCAAGCTGTTTAAAAAGACTCACCTCTTGCTTAGATTAAAGGCTGGGGTAGGCAGGTGAAGCAAAGCAGGAGAAAGAGAGTAAGAGAGTAATTCTTCTTGCTTCCTATTAAATCAGAAGGGTGTAACTTCCTAACTTTTGAGGGCTTTGCACAGTATGCTGAGGGCAGTACCCCAAAAGCAGGAAGGTAGAAATACAGTTTGAGAGAGGCATTAAACCCTCCTCCACACTCCCAAAAATAGAAAAACAGTACGGTGCAAAAAATGATTATAATTTGCAGTAGATTCCCGGGCTTCCGAATTAAAAAGCAAAAAAAAAAACAAACTAAAAGAAAATCAGATGTTCACATTCCTAAGATACGTTTCAGAATAGAGTAATATTCTGAAAATAACTTTTACTGAAAATGTTTCCTGAAACAAAATTACTGAAAATTTACTGAAAATTACTGAAAACCCAAAGTATATCAAAGTAACATTAGAAGAATATTAAAATTATGCCAATAACCAGGTTGTGTGCCTGGTATACACACACACACATACACACACATATACATATACAATGGGACGCGGTGGCTCAGTGGCTAAGATGCTATGCTTGTTGATCGAAAGGTCGGCAGTTCAGCGGTTCGAATCCCTAGTTCCGCGTAATGGGGTGATCTCCCGTTACTTGTCCCAGTTTCTGCCAACCTAGCAGTTCAAAAGCACATTAAAAATGCAAGTAGAAAATAGGGACCACCTTTGGTGGGAAGGTAACCATGTTCCATGCACCTTTGGCTTTTAGTTATGCTGGTCACATGATCACGGAGACATCTTCAGACAGCGCTGGCTCTTCGTCTTTGAAATGGAGATGAGCAGCATCCCCTAGAGTTGGGACCGACTAGCACGTATGTGCGAGGGGAACCTTTACCTATACATATACATATCTATATGTATTTGCATAATTGCTAAATACTGTATACTAATTTCTGGTCCTGTTTGGGGCAGGGTTTGTTAACTTCTCAGGGTAATGTTTTCCATTAGCCATCTGTTCACATTAAACAGTGGGCAAATTGATTTACTGTAGGAAATCACGCCAACATTGGTTGAATGGACAAAATTAAAAGGAGCTAAATACATCGTTTAAAAAGAGATGGGGATTTTAAAATGCTCTGTGTTTGGTATATTGTGTCAAAGAAGGATAGCATTTAATAAGCAATCATGATTACATTAGAGAATTGTGGTTATTGTTCTTTTCAATACTCCATTTAAATGAGCAGCATATTATTTTGCTTCCCAAAGGCTCCCTGGGCGCTGCTGAAGTTCTCATTCGTAAAATCGCAGCCAGGAGCATCAATATTGCTGGATATTAAGAGCTGCAGTTCAGTACTGGGAGAACAAACCCCCAAAAAGTAGGTGGTAAATTTTAAAAAATGGGCAAGGCCAACTAAATCATGAATAGGGGCACATAAATGTCCAATCGTTGTAATCTTTGCATGGAATTAATTGCATGAAAAGGGACACCAGTGGAAAGAAAATATTCAAGTATTGAAAAATGATGCGGTTTATATTTAGAGGGAACCCCACCATTGGTTGTTACCGGCAACTGGGAAGGGAATCTCTACAGGTTGTGAACAGGCAGATATTGGAAAGTTACTCACTCCTGAATCAGCTGTTTTCTTTCATCCTTCCTTTATAGTCCAATTCCATTCTGCACAACAATAAATATCTGGCTGACTGTGTAACAAACCATAATAATTCACAAAACACAAAGACCTGCAAATAGAAGAAGAGCATCTGCGGCAAAAGAAAGCAATGATAGTAATAGATGCCTTGGGTGCAGTCCCAAAACAATGGAAGCATCATTGGCATTGACAAATTCACCACCAGTCAATTGCAAAGGGCAGCTTTACTCAGAACAGCTTACATCCTTTAAGACCTTCGAACAACAACACCTGTCTATTCGCAGGTGCTTGGGAAGGACTGGATAAAAATACCAAATCCAGTCTAAACGTTTGGCTGACTGTGCGAATAATATGGTTAATGTATTCTTTTCCACATCAGACTAAATTAAACAAACTACAAATGATTGAGGTCACACTTTGCCCTGAGTTAACCATAAGAAGAAGCATAATCACTGGCTTTATAACATGTTCTAAGGCAGGTTTTGGTCTTAAAATCATACATGACATGAAACATATAAAGAATGGTTGCTGGAACTGGGTATGTCTAGTTCGATGAAAAGAAGGACTAGGGCAATGGTGGGATGCTGCCAGTTTAACAACAGGTTCAATGAGCATGCATGCGCCTTAAGAGCTTGCGCGCAACGCTGAAAATGGGGCAATTAGAAACTCAGCTGCTTACCTTCCAAGTCAGCAACAGTAAGTAGAACAGCAGTATCTTTCCCCCATCATGCCCACAAGCCACACCCACCAAGCCAAGCCACGGCCACAGAACCAGTAGTAAAAAATTTTTTGAATCCCACTACTGATCATAATGTTTTAGTATCCTAGCGTTTATTTGTCTTTTTTTCTACAATAGATTGCCTTTCAATCCAACAAGGCTCAAACCAGCATATCCCTCCCCCCTCCACCATCAAATTAAATATTAAAATAAAAACTTTAATAAACAACAGTAAAACAAGACACGGTGCCCTAAGGAGCAGCCTTAACATCCCAGCCCGTTGCAGCAGCAGCAGCAGTTTAGAAATTCAGCAGTTGTACAAATGAAAAGACAAAAGACCCAGCTAGAGTCATTTGCTAGGAGGTAATTGAAGATGCTGAGCTTCATTAAGCTCCCTCTGTAATATAATCCTCACCAGTTCTGATAATTGGAAAAACTGAGAAGCATTATATGAAAAAAAGTCAAAACCATATATTTAAAAACATTAAAACTGTGTTCTGGTGGGATCTACCATATTGGATGCGAGCGTGAAGCAAGCTGTAATATCCATAAGCAAGAAACAGCCATCCAATTTTCATGCTAGGTTCTAACTCATGAAAAGTGTTAATGGGCCTTTTAAAAAATTGCTTATGGTCCCTGGAATGCTAACCAAAGCTCAGGCCCTTGAATCAAAGTTGGAGGTTGCTGACAAGCCTGATTTCGACCGACATTAAAATGCTTTACAGGGAATGTCTTAATCTGCTAGCACAAGGCAGCTCAATTAATGGCAATGGTGAATGTTTCTTCCTCTTTTTATTTTCACTGGGCTGGCTTGTCAAAAGTTTCAATAGCCAACGTGCAAGATAAAAAGGCTGGCAGGGCGATTAGGAAGAAAAGCCTTTTGTTCCAGCAATATTCAGATGGAATAAAGTTAACACAAAGATCTTACAAAGAAGCAGTCTTTGTCATAAAATTAGGCAATATTTTGATGTCACATACGACTGGGTGTTTTAATAATGCAATAGAATCGTTGAGTCATAGAATATGAGTTAGAAGGGACTTTGAAGATTGTCTATTATCCCAGCCTTCTGCTTCGTGCAAGAATCAACTACTATAGCAAATACTACTACATCGAGTCTCTGAATACCTTCCACATAGGGGAGTCCACTATCACCCAGGTAACTTGCTTATTGTTGAAAAACTCTTACCACTAGATTTTATTTTCCCTGAGTAGAACTAAAACCCACTTCCTTGTAATTTAACCCATTTGTCTCCTATCTTACCTTCTAAAACAGGGGTGTCAAATTCGCAGTGTCGTGTTGTCATCACGTGATGTATCGCAACTTTTTTCCCCTCGCTAAACTGGGGGTGGGCGTGGCCAGCATGTGACACGTCCGGCCCGCAGGCCGTGAATTTGACACCCCTGTTCTAAAAACAAGCCTGAGCAAGGCCATTCCTTTTTCTACATGACAGCTATCCAGATGTTGAAGACCAGGATCATGTCTTTCCACCATTTTCTCTTCTCAAGGCTAACCATACCCAATTCCTCCAACTTTTTTTTCCTTCCAGCCCTTTCATTAATTTAACAGTTTTCCTCTCCACGTGGTTCAATTTGACTCCATTCTTCCAAGAGAAGGTGCCCAAAACTGGATACAATATTATAGGTGAAGAATAGAAAATGATTGATCTTGAACTTGTAATTCCGTTAATAAAGTCCACAATTCAATTTGCTTTTTTAATAGCTGCATAACACTGTTGGCTTATATTCAACTTGGTAATCCATCAAAACACTGTGGACGCTCATGTCCTTTGTGGTATATATATGTACCATAGCCTAAGAACAACACCTAAGTAAAATCCAGTCCGTATGATGTGGTTGGCTCTTCTCTCTGAAAACAAGTACGGCCAAGGATGAGAGGAGGGAAAGACAGAAGCCGTGTAACGTGGCAGGCTTCAGGCTTGTAGTATTCAGACACAATGCTTTCTTTGCTGTATTAAGCAATAGCACCACAACTGCCAAACCACACTCTACAGCAAAATACCTTTCCACAAATGCCATCTTCTTTACAAATGGCTGTTTGGAAGGCATGTCAAATGGAGCTCCAGATCACAGAGGCTTTAGCAGTTTGTTCAGCAATATGTGTTAGGCCACCTTTGGCAAACCAAGCTTGGCAAACCAAGCTGACAGGAGCCCAACTGGGCACACTTTCGGTTGTACATACTGTACATTGTGCTCTAAACCTCTTGTTTTTGTAATGTTTTGAAATGGGGAAAAGCTGGTGTGCTTTCAGCTTTCTTTCCCTAGCGCTTGCCTCCCATTTTGCTTCTGGCAGAATAAATTTGGAGGACTTTTCATTACTGCCAGTGGGAAATATATTTTTGGGGCATATGGAAAGCCTTCCTGCATTTACTGCAAAGAAAGGCAATTCTGACTTTTAGAGTCCTCTCACCTCTACAAGGGACAAATGACCAGAAAAGAATTATGAAACCAGACAACATGGATGTCAATTTATGTTATCTTTTTCTGCAGGTATATGATGCACTAGCCTCTGTTCACATGCATATACATACACATACACATACACATATATTGTGTATACTGTGCCTATCTGCCAGAAGCTGTTTCAAAACAAAGAGAAAGGACTAGACAAAAAAAGCAGTCGCAAATTAATAATTACTAATTAAAATTGACCTACTGGAAAACAATGGGCTCCATTGTGAAAATCAATCCTCATCTGCATATACCAGCCACACCTCGCATCCCCACTTACAAACCACTCAAATATACTGAAACACAGAAGTCAACTCGTGCGCATACATTCCCCTTTCTCCTTCCAGAAGAAACAAGAAAACGGAGAAAATTTTATGCAGATGTATGCATGTATAATCCATACCCCAAAGAAAAGTAAGCATATGATGTTTATTTCAAGTGAAAATACGGAGCGCTAGAAGCATAAATATTATTGTGCTTACTTTTTGAGTGATCCACCAATGCTACACTCTGGAGTAGGGTTGTGTGTGTGTGTGTGTGTGTGTGTGTGTGTGTGTGTGTGCTTCCTTTATTGAAAGTTTTAGTACTTTGCAATTCACAGCCTCCAATGAATCTGCCAAATAGGCAACCCAAAGTAATCAAGCAACCGTGTAAGAATGCAGGCATGTCTACTCAACGAATATCTTAATCATCCTCTTTTAACGACCTTACAATCCCTTGTGGGGTGGAATCTGGACAACTGAATGGAGCTGAGTGTTTACTGGCGGGATGCCCTTCCTGTCGCCAATGCGGAGTTTTATTCAACAGATATATTCTCAGTGTGCCCAGAGAGAGAAATACCTGCCTCTACGTAGGATTGAACTCACAGCCTCCTGATTGTGAGGCAAGAGCTCCACCTCTAGGCCACTGCACCACTCTCAGCCAATATCTCAGCGCACTACAATTATTACTGTCGCTGATTCCAAAATTAATTGTTTCTTGAAACATTTTGCATTTAGGATCTGCATGTCATGGAAATGGGTCCACCTTTGTTATACCCTATGGTGCCATCAATTTTTTGTTTTGTTTTAATTCTTCTATTTTATTACCTTGCTTTAAGATATGTGGTTTTATTGTAGGTTTTATTTGTTTTTTCTCAAAGGTCTTTTTATCATTCTCTTTATCCACCACACTGGACTCCTTCTGGAAAACAGCTCTATAAAAATAAGATAATGAAATAATAATCGTGCTTCCTGAATGTCATGCAAAGCATTGAATTATTGAGAGGCCCGAGGTGGGGAAGAGAGAGGGCCACCACAGTTTAAAAATCATTGGATGTTTAACATTTTAAATTAAAATTTAATATTAATGATTTTTAAAAAAAAAATAATCATTGGATTCTTACCAGTGCAAAAATTGCCCTGCACTATTTTAATGTACTCTGAAGAATGTTGAAAATCCATCACTTTATAAACCTCTTTTTATTGGCATACATTACTTGGAGCAATAAGCATTTAAGGCCACTGAGAGAAAGTCAATTGCAGGAGTTGGTATGTGTGTGTTTCTGTTCACATAAAGAAAATGCAGTAGAAGCATTTTTCCCCCCCATGGTAAATCACTAATGCATGAATCACTATAATGGGTATTGGTGTTGCAACCTGCTTTCCATGCTGGCAGAGTAACTTTGAAAGGCCACGCAATGTCAGAACTATTCTCTCCACCTCTTTTCTTTCCTTGATCAAACTAAGTGGTTCCTTCCACTAATGGGAGCCTTGGAGCAGGAATAGACCAAGTCTTACTCAAAGATTGAAGGATCTGCTGGGGAAGTCCATTGTGCTTACTTTCTTTGTAGCATGTGACTCTCATGGAGCTCTTAGCATCTGCATTCTTTTTGTGATACAGGCTTAGTAAATGGCTATCTATCCACATCCCCTGATAAAGGATGGCTTGAGCTTGTCAAGGTGGTTGATAGACTGTCTAAAAGAAAGAGCTTATATCTGTTATGTATCTGGAAAATGTGTTCAGAATTTTTTATTTTTTTTTTGTTTACAAAATGTCGATGGGGTGCTTCAATTCCAAGAATATCTGTACAGAAATTGCAATCACCAATTAATGAGGGAGAGTTTGATTGTCCAGATCTGGAGTTATATCATGCTTACTTATTGTCATGAATTAAATATTGGAAGCCAACAATTGGTGTTAATTATCCAGTTTGGGCAATTTAGGAATATACATGTATAGCACCTTTGGTTGGATGGACAGTGTTATGCTCTAAATATACTAATACTCTGGTATCTCTTGATACACTTATGTCAGAAAGTTATGGAATGCCATGTCTAATAAAAAAACAACTCAATCGTATTGGCCATGCAAATTGATATTGTGGGGAAGCACAGCTTTAAAAACTGGGGAGAAGGTGCTGGAAGAGGGGATATTGACTTTGGACCTACGGATAGATGAGGACAATGGATTTTGAACATAATCTAGCTTAAGAATAAATACTGTATCATCCATTAGATGTTAGGTAAAGGTTAAAGGTTCCTCTCGCACATATGTGCTAGTCATTCCTAACTCTAGGGGGTGGTGCTCATCTCTGTTTCAAAGCTGAAGAGGCAGCACTAGCCAAAGACATCTCTGTGGTCATGTGGCCAGCATGACTAAACACCCAAGGTGCACGGAATGCTGTTGCCTTCCCACCAAAGGTGGTCCAGTGGTGGTATTCAGCCGGTTCAGCCCGGTTCAGCAGAACCGATGGCACAAATTGGGCCTGGGTCGCCGAACCAGTGGTGATCCCTAGCTGGCCATGCCCCTGAACCGGTTCCCCGGTCATTCACTTTCGGCCGGGCGAGCGAGCGAGGGGGAGAGAGAGAAAGAAAGAAAGAAGAGCTGCCTACCCAGTGTGTGTGCCTTTTCCTACGACTCGCGAGCCCGAGCAGAGCGCCTTGCCGGTGGCCAGAGCACACAGGAGGGGCTGGCAACTGTGGCGTGGCCCCGTCTGCCCCCCAGGTCATCCAGGAAAGTGAGCCAGAAGGGGCCGGCGTGGCACGGGCCACTCCCTCGCTTGCTTTCCCCGGCCAAGCAAGGCGGCGGCTGCCTCTCTTGCCCTGCACTGCCTGCCTCGAGCGAGGCAGTGGGCTGTTGGTGGTGATTCCGAGCCTTTTCTCACAAAGGCACCACTGGAGGGTCCCCAGTTTGGGCACGGGCGCTTGGGCAGCTGCCCTCCTGTGGATTTGGGAGGGAACAGAAGCCTGGGAGGGAGCAGAAGCCGGGCCCTGTTGGACCGAAGCTTTAGCCCATCTTCGCCAGCTGTCTCTCTCCTGGTGGCCGCCACCTGCCCCAGGAAACCTCCTGGAGTCTCCCGGCGGAGGGCCGCTGGCAAGGCTGATAGACTTCGGGCTGCTGCCGGGAGACTGGAGCCCGCCAGGTGGAAGCGCTCAGTGCCCTGGCTGGTGTTGAGGGTCGAAGCACGGAGTGGATGAGATCAAGCGATCTGCAAAGCCGTGGCTAGCGGGATGCATGGTGGTGATCGGGACTTGAGCGCAGCAGAGAGGAGCTTTCCTCAGCTGGCCCAGCAGAGCGACAAGACAACCCCCCCACACACGCTTCCCCTCCCCAGCAAACGCGCAGCTCGTGATGTGAGAGGAGAGACGAAAGGCGGGTTTGCGCCCGTGGTTTCTG
>JAOYMU010000001.1:24277397-24293096 GCA_025802295.1 Psammodynastes pulverulentus
TGGCACAGAAGGGTCTGTTCGCGACCAGAAGTAAAACTGTTCTGAAAATTCTGAAAATCATCATCTGATTTGGTTGCGAACAGAAGCATTCGTGACCTGAGGTTCCACTGTACCTTGGCTTATTTAATGATACACACAGGCTAGATTCTAATTCTCCTTATTATATATCAGATAAATATTTACAGGCAGTCCTTGACTTACGACCACAACTGAGCCCAAAATCTGTTGCTAAGTGAAACATTTGTTAAGTGGGTTTTGCTCCATTTTATGACTCTTCTTGCCTTAGTTGTTAAGTGGATCACTGCAGGTGTTAAGCTAGTAACACGATTGTTAAGTGAATCTAGTTTCCCCATTGACTTTGCTTGCCAGAAGGTTGCAAAAGGGGATTACATGACTCCAGGACACTGCAACCCTCATAAATACAAGACAGTTGCCAAGTGTCTGAATTTTGATCATGTGACCGCGGGGATACTGCAGTGGTTGCAAGTGTGAAAAATGGTCATAAGTCACTCTTTTCAGTGCCGTTGCAACTTTGAACAGTCACTAAATGAACTGTTGTAAATTGAGGATTACCTGTATATCAGGCATTCTTAACACACTGATAAATTTCAAGGGGTTCCTGAACTTCAATCGGGAAAAATCGTAATTTTATTTTAACTGAAACTAAGCTTGTATTGATTAAATGGCTTAATAATGACGCACATATATTGTATTCCACATTGCTGTTTTTAAAATATTTTGATACCTGTAGTTGAGTATAATGGTTTCTTTTACAATGTAGTATCTATTTATGTATTTGACTTTATACATTTAAAGACATTTTTCTAAGGTATCCATAGGTATCACAAAGCGATCCATGAAACAAAAAGGCTAAGAGCCGCTATTTTGGTATATATTCATTTGCTAATCTTTTGATACATTTTATTTTTATTCATTTATTTGATTTGATTTGTCAATCGCTTACAAGATAATAGGTATAAGAATAAACATGAGCATGAATACAGGAAATAGGTACGAATAAATGGGGACAGTAGGACAGGGATGGTAGGCACGAAGGTGCACTTATGCACGCCCCTTACAGACCTCTTAGGAATGGGGTGAGGTCAATGGTAGATAGTTTAATGTTAAAGGAGTGGGGGTTAGAGGATGTAACAACAGAGTCAGGTAGTGTATTTCAGGCATTGACCACTCTGTTGCTGAAGTTGTACTTTCTGCAATCAAGTTTGGAGCAGTTTACATTGAGTTTGTATATGTTGTGTGCTCTTGTATTGTCGAAGCTAAAGTAGTCATTGACTGGTAGTACAGTGTATCGGATAATTATGTGTACTACGCTTAAGTCCAACTGTAGGCGGTGTAATTCTAGGTTGTCCAAGCCCAAAATTTCGAGCTTCTGGGTATTCTGTTGCGAACAGAGGAGTGTAGTACTCTTCTCGTGAAATACCTCTGGACTCACTCAAATGTATTAATATCTGATATACAGTGCGGATTCCAGACATGCATGTTGTTGTTATTTTTTGCCCCTTGTATTCTTCAAGCTGTGTTCTTTTGGAATAATAAGCACCATGCTAAATAATTAAATTGTGAGAAGGCGCTTACATAGTTCATCCCTTCCTACGATAGGCACTGATGGCAGCGGCGGCTTATAAAGACGTCAGGGATGATGGTACTCTTGGAAGACTTTCCGAAACGTCTTCAGAATTATCAAGTTCCAAAAGTGCTAAAGAAAGAAGAAACCGAAGGAAAAAAAGACGGCAAAGAGAATTGTCTGTCGGCGACCCTGGAGGGAACAGCAAAATGTTTCCAAAATCAGAATCAGATAGTAGCATCCGAAGGAAAGAATTTCGATTTTCCTTGGAAGGAAATAGACTCACGTATGAAAACAGGGTCATTTCTCCATACCAGGTCAGATATCTTGCGGTATATTCTATCCAAATTGTTGTAGATGAGGGCCTGAATGACACTTTGCGGTCTTCTTGCAAAGATATATATAAAAAGATTATGTCCTTCTGCATTTCAGGTTGTTGTCATTACTTGCAGTAACTTGAAGAACTTAAAAACAAACGTATCTTTTTGTTATTAGAAAGCCAAACGGTTAGAAAAAAGGTGTAGGTAATAGTATGAAATTTGGGGAAAGAGGAATAAGACTTTTGTAACAAAGACAGTAGAGCAGCGGTCCCCACCCTTTCTGGAGCCAGGGACCAGTTTCGTGGAAGACAATTTTTCCATGGACCAGGGCGTTGCTGGTGGTGCTTTCGCATGCTACCTATATTCCGCGGATGCACAGATGAAGCTTTACAAGGGCGGCCTGGTTCCTAAAGTGCTATTGCTAAACGCCCATGGACCAGCTCGGGGATTGGGGACCCCTGCAGTAGGGTCTTTGTTGCTCTATTGGAAAGACAGAACAGTGCTGTGTATCTGAGAGCAAAATAACCTATTTAAACGTACTATATGGACATTTTCATGACTTATTAATAACTTGGTAGCGCAAGGATTCTACCAGTTAGGGATTATCATCTCAATGGAACCGCTAATTATAGCTGAATTTTCCTTTAATAATATATGTAGGGCTTTATTGATAGGCCTTTGATGCAGTAAATTTTATGTGTTTGGAAGTGAAATTTGGGGCGGTGAGGGAGAATAGTGCCCAAGGACATCACGCTTGATACATGTTGAGCTATTGGCCCATGTTGATTTTGATTACTTCTTAAATACTCTTAAACATTCTTTTAATTAAAAATAAATAAAACAGCTATCGTATTTCAAAGCATTATTAACCACGTTCCTAAGAAAGCCGATAAGCCTCACACAGCCATATAGATATTTCTAGAAAATAAAAATAGTGGTTGTTCTCAGTTTGGAAGTATGACTATCTTCGCAAACAAAAGATAAGATTATAGACAGTATCCTTGGAGGCAAGAAGAGGTGGTAAAAAACAATATTTGAATGTTTTAAGTTTCTTTCTAAGAACTGCGGTGGTGCAATGGCTAGAATGCAGTACTGCAGGCTACTTCTTCTGAATGTTGGCTAACTGCAATTTGGCAGTTCGAATCCCACCAGGCTCAAGGTTGACCCAGCCTTCCATCCTTCCGAGGTTGGTAAAATGAGGACCCAGATTATTGGGGGCCAATAGGCTGATTCTGTAAACCACTTAGAGAGGACTGTAAAGCACTGTGAAGCAGTATATAAGTCTTAAGTGCTATTGCTATTTCTCATGTTTTCTTCTTTGCCAGGACTTTTATAATGGCTTGTGGTTCCACTTTCCCATTTCTGAGTCAAACCTCCATTCCTTTATCCCCTAGGAAGCATATCTGATCCCCATGAAATCAGTTTAGAAGCTTGATCACATCATACTTCCTAAGATCAACTGTACTTTTCCTCTCAAAGTTATTGCCTAGCATTATCCAACTGAGATTTGTATACAGTTTGCAAGTTTTCACTTGATGGTTCAATTTCTGTCTCCTTAGTCAATGCTGTTTCCCACAAGGCGCAACAGCAGGGCCAGCTTCTCCAGCTTCAAAGGCCCAACAACCGAAGGAGGCTCAGATGCTGATAGTGAGCACAGCACCTTTGAAGAAAACGGAAGCCGGAATGGTTCCTATTTTGTTGTACGCAGACATAGTGACCGTCGCAGCAGCAACATTAGTCAGACCATGTTTCCAATGAATGGGAAGATGCAGAGCAGTGTGGACTGCAATGGGATGGTTTCCTTGGTAGGAGGACCACCTGTGCTCCTGTCGCCTACAGGACAGCTTCTCCCAGAGGTGATAATAGATAAAGCAACTACCGATGACAATGTAAGGAAGATTTAAGTAGCGTAGGCATGATGGGTCTCCAGAATGGAATCCAAATCCCGAATGCCTCTGCATCTTGGAAATGCTTTCGATATTGCCCCTTTCCAGGCTTTAACACTGGGCCACCCAAAAATAAATGGTCTGACTTCTGTTGCATGTATTTGCAAACACCATACACACAGTGCGATTTAAAGGAAAACAAGATTAAGATTAAAATTAAATACAAAAGGGTTTCCTGCCCTGTTTACCTTTAATTTATGCTTAGCAACTACCTTCGATTTCTTTGCTCCTTTATCTTTGATTTGCTCCTGCTCATCCTTGCCTAAAAGATCCATTATGTACCTTGTTTCTAGAAGTGCCCACATGGACCTTAGAGCCTCTCAAAAAAAACCCCAGATGTTTAATGTATAAAAAGGGTGAAATTCCACTAACTTTATTCGTTTGGAGTAAACTTTTCTTGATCTTACCCCTTTATCTGGGTCTCCTACTTTTGGGGATGCAACCCTGGCCACACAATATGGTAGGAGATGTGGTGACGCAGTGATTAGATTGCAACATTACAGGTGAGCTTTGCCCACAGTCTGGAGTTTGATCCTGACAGGCTCAAGGTTGACTCAGCTCAAGGTTGACTCAGCTCAAGGTTGACTCAGCTCAAGGTTGACTCAGCCTTCCATCCTTCCGAGGTCGATAAAATGAGGTCCCAGATTGTCAGGGGCTATATGCTGACCCTGTAAACCATTTAGAAGGGGCTGTAAAGCACTTTGAGGTGGTATATAAGTCTTAAGTGCTAGTGCTACTCAATCCCCCAAAATTGTGCACCCCTACTTATCTCTTTTCCATTGCCACAGTTGCTCCTATCGTTTTGTAATTCTCCCGCTAGTATCTGTCTCACTGCCTTTCCTTAACAAGAAGGCACTTCCATCACCATAGAATGTGAAGTATTCTATACTCTGGCTACAAGGCCAACATTCTTCCATGCTCTGTGGCACTTCAGCCTAGTAAGGCCAATTCCTGAGGCAGCAGGTCTCCAAAAAACCAGCTTTGCAAAAAAAAAAAAAAAAAGGCACAAAGGATGCCAGTAAATCTTATTGCCTACACTGAGCCTGTATATTGAAATGCTTCATGGGGCTTTGCGTGTGTGTATGTGTGTATCTGTACATATATAGACATAAATTAGTGTGGAGCTGCACAAATTTAAACTCAGGTAATATGATTGGATGGAGACCACTGTGGGCAGAATGGAAGGTGAAATCTACCTGGCTTACTATCCTGCCCTCCATGCCAGGATCAGGAAAACCTTCATTTTGTTCTCTGTGAAAGAACCATTTTGTATTCAAGAGTATGTTCTAAGATTAATATCAATGTTTGCCCTTCATTAACTTCGTGATATGGTCCTTCAACTATATAATAATTCATTTCCCGATTTTAAAAAGGGGTGCGATAAATAAATATGATCTAATCACATTATAAACGTGATTAGATCACTTTTAACTATATATTGTGTTTGCAGCTTCATACAGTATTATATCCCAGAGTATCTTCCCTGGTTTATGACTGGCATGTTGAAGCACAGTTAAGTCTTGTTTTTATTGCTAGGCAGATTTAGTGACAAAAGAGCATATTAACAAGATGTACCTGGGATAAATTTGTTAATTGATTTTTTTAAACAATTGTTCAGAATGGATTTAAGGCCTGGAGGAGCACTGGCTCAAAAAACGTAATGCTGTTTGCTGAAATGACTTTTGTTGCATGATCTAATTTTTCTTTCTGGATTCCCATGTGAAAGGTGTCAGGTTATCTAAACATAAAAATAATTCTTCTAACCTCTAGTATGAATTTTCATGCTTTGATTTATATATATTATCTTTGTGTCTTAGCATAAGATGTAGTCGAATTTTCACAATCATTTCAATTGCAGTTCTACAGAAAATAAGACTCAGATTCACCAGTACATAGAAGACAATGGGACTAAGGCAATGGGATAGCCATGACGCAGTGTTGAGCGAGGCCACCATTTTCTGGAGTGTTTCCCTCATTGGGCAGTATTTTATTTTTTTTCACTTTCTTTTCTTAATATTTGTGTATGTGTCACCAGCACTCCATGTATTTCTAGAAACCAAAACCATTATAGTTTTTGTATATATGTTCCATTTCAAAATAGTAGGAAACTATGCCAACAGATTCTATTTGAACCAAAAAGGATCTGCAAAACTAAATTTAAATAAGTGTGCTGCATGAAGCTATAGATCAGGGCTGTCAAATTTGCAGCTCGCGGGCCAGATGCATCACCCATAGGACACACCCACGTCCGGTTTAGTGAAGGGGAGAAAGTCCCAATACGTCACGTGACGCTGCCGTGACGATGTGATTTTAACACCCCTGCTGTAGACTGATCCCTGCTAAAGTCTGGGTCAAGAACCTAATCCGTAATCCTGATCCAAGCGTGACTTTGGGAAACTTGAAAAGTAGTTTCAATTATTATAGAAGAGATATATTCAAAATAGCATCCAAGATTTGCATGAGAGCCCTCAAGAGTTTCTGAGATATAAACCCCATCATGGGACATTTCTAAGCTAAAAAGCTATAAACTGTTGTAGAGGTGCAGGGTTAGTTGGTTAGATGTAACAAGCATAAAATACATTCTACGATTGACGTATGTTTATGCTTAAGAAATACAGAAAGATTCAGGTGCATGTGCAGTGGCATGAACTTCTTGAAGTTATTTGTGTTGGGTTATATTTCTACTGTAGATCTCCATAATCATGTTGATAATTTAGTCTCCTTACTTCACTGTAGACTTCTGAGATGGAAAGCAAAAAGAGGCGGTCCAGTTCTTTTCAGATATCGATGGATTTGCTGGAAGACCCCACCATAAGGCAAAGAGCAATGAGCATAGCAAGCATTATCACAAACACGATGGAAGGTGGGTCTCTGCGTATAGCTCTGTGTCTAACATAGTAAATCCACTATGAAACTTTGGCTTACTTCTCTGTTATGTATATGGAAAGCTTTACAAAGCTAATGCACTAAAAAAAACCTGTGCTTTATTAGGCTTTGCAGAGATGTGGAATCAATAGACAAAATGTAATTCAGGATATGCATAACACCTGTAAAACTTTAAAACAGTCTCCATTTTCTTGGAGAGTGGGTCTTTGTGGGTCTGTCGATGTGCCATCATTGGAAAAGGTGTATCTCGCTTTAGGTGTTCCTGGCTGGTGCTACAGATTTAGGTGGAAGCAATTAAGAAACTGGAATGATGGTAGCACTGGTAGATGGTAAAGTAACACATTCATTGCTTCATGCCTGCATAATCACAGGAAAATTGCTGATTTGGGCCATTCATGATCTGTGTCGAACAATTCACTTGGGTGGGCCTACAATCCCTCTCAGGCATCCTTCAGTGTGTTTTAGGAGTGTCAATTGAACTATCTCATGTTTCTCAAGGTAGCACTTTTCCTTAATAGTATATTTTATGATGTAAAACTTGTTTGTTTGTTTATAATATGCTGCCCACAAATAAAGTGACTCTAGGCAGCTTACAAAATGATAAGCAGTTAAAATTGGTCATGTCAAGCGCCAGGGAAATCAGGAGATTCAGGCAGTTCAAATGAGTATAAAGATTTATTACAAACTTAAGCTCTCTACAAGAATCTGAGCTATTAATGGTCAAGGGAAATTAGCGGGAGTTAAGAAAAACATTCAAGGTGGGCTGGACTTAAATCTCTTGTGGGCACGCAGAGATTCACGACTGATGATGCGTTTGAGCCCTCTCTCCAGCTCAGCCTGGTCATCTCCTACAGGCAAGACTTAAATTAGAACTAAAACAAAGAAGAAGGATAGATTGAGAGTGAAGTCCTCTCTCTTAAGTATACTGATAGTCTGCCTATTAAAAAAAATAGTACACTGGATGTATTTTTAGAATATAAACCGTGACAAAGCCTTAATTAACACCTAAATTTAATTTAGGTGTCTTGCTATAGTAAAGAAGAAACAGAGGGTGGAACAAATTCTACACACGTCTTTGTTTGAATGGAAGCTACAATTAGATCAATGCACAGTTCTCCATATATCTCTGAAAGCCTTACCCCGTTGTCCTCTGATATAGCTGCAGCTGAGCAATGGGGTGCAGGTCATAGAGTCTCCATCTGGGACAGGATGGTTTTATTATTTTTCCTGTCACCATGCTCAAGATGATGCAGGATATTTTTTGATATAGTTTAGGGATGTGCCTGTTCCTATTGAAAGAGGCAACTGACTGACACAGAATCATGCCCTGGTCTCGTGGGTCAGTTCTACATGGGGCTGCTGTTGAAGAGTACCTGGACATTTCAGCTGGTGCAAAATATGGTGGCTTGGGGAGTTATGTGTGCCCCTAGAATGGCACATGTCACATCTTTGTTCTGTACCAAGCTTCATTGGTACCAGTTCTGCTTCCAGATACAATTCAAGATTTTGATTTTGAAGTCCTTTGTGGCATGTGGCCAGATTATTTAAAGGACCACCTCCACCCAATTACATCTGCCATCTATGAAAGAGTTTTATTTGGTGTGACCCAGGAGATGGCCTTTTCTGCTGTGATGCCCGTTCTGTGGAACACCACTCCCAACCCCTCACCTCTGAGGTGAGATTGGCCCCTTCCTTGATATCCTTCCGGATGTCCCTCAAAACATGGCTGCTTAAGGATCTCAAGGAAATGGTGGTCTAAAAAGATGACGGCATCATTTTTTCTCTATTTAATAAATAATAATATTGCCTGATGTATTTTTAATTGTAATTGTTCTTAATATTTTGATTGTACAGTGGTTTTTTATCGTGCACTTCCTACAGTTGCTTTTCTGTGTGATGACGATAAATAAATAAAATATCCAGCACTTCATTTTCTGTCATACCAATTGTCACAATATCTGTGAAATAGATTTGGCCTTTTAAGTAGCAGTATTTGAAATGTGCTATGACAGGAAATTCATAGAAATGAACCTGCAAATCCATTTTAGTGAAGTTGTTTTCTGATGAATGTAAATCATGAAATCAGTATAAGGTGTGTTTTTTTTTAATGTTTTCAATTCCTTCAGAACTTGAAGAATCAAGGCAAAAATGTCCACCATGCTGGAATAAGTTTGCCCACAGTTACTTGATTTGGAATTGTTCTGATAGGTGGTTACAAATAAAGAGAATTATTCATTTAATTGTGATGGATCCATTTATTGATCTTGGAATTACTATCTGCATTATTTTAAACACACTGTTCATGAGCATGGAACATTATCCAATTGACGACTCCTTCAGTAGTGTTCTTAAAAATGGAAATCTGGTAAGTCAAGTTTATATAAAAGAATTTTATCATTCATAAACCTGCTAAATTCGAAGGAAGCTTGCCAAAAAATGGATCTCTCTAAACTTTTTGAAAATACAAATCTGAGTCAGACATCAATCCCTTTTTAGTAGGAATGGGCAATATAGCAAATAATATTGTTTTTTTCCACCATAATATTAAAATCCTTCCCGAGATTAAATCAGGAGTCTATTTTAATGAAAATATGTGTTTCCCATGGCCCTCTTTTCAGAATTGTAGTTACAACCTTAGGACTATAGAGGGAGTGTTGTTCCGACTGAGAATTCTGGAAGCTGAAGTCCCACACATCTAGAAAGCTATTTGTGTATGACTGAAAGTTGTTAAATAAGGTTGTTTTCAACAAACGCTTCCATAGTTCATGCCATGTCCTATCGTGTACGTTCTCCTGCACTTCAGCTATTTTAAAATTATATCAATCCATGTATTTCCTCAGTTGGAGCTGGAGCACAAATGAGATATAAATGTTTGTTTTTGTCACTGTATTTCAAGTATTGTTTCTTTAGCTGTAGGCCTATAAATAACAAAACAATACATGAAGTTTTCATGGGAATAACTAACCGATTGCATTCTACATTTAGGTTTTCACTGGAATCTTCACTGCAGAGATGGTCCTCAAAATAATTGCCATGGATCCTTATTATTATTTCCAAGAAGGCTGGAATATTTTTGATAGCATCATTGTAACCCTGAGTTTAATGGAGCTGGGTCTTCAAGATGTGGGGGGATTGTCAGTCTTAAGATCTTTCAGACTGGTAAATATTTGACCTGTAGGGGGATTTTTTTCCCCTCCAACATAGCTGCAATTTTCCTTAGGATAAAAATCCTTCCATGGGGATTGTGGATTTGGTGGATCTAACAGTCTGTGCATCTATCTGCAGATTAGCTCACTTAAGCAGGAATCGACAGACTCCGTTTATCCTATCTGGAGATGGTTATAATAGAGCAGAAGTTTTATATTAGAAAAGCCAGACTAGAATTTTCGAATCTACCAAGATCTTCATTAGAGGTTTTGCAAACACTTGGATGGAATATCTATGAATATAATTATTTTCTTAGTGGGAAACAGGCTGATTTGATGCACTGCCATTATATAGTCTGTTGCGTTCTGATTAGGGGACAATGAAAACTCCCTGTTTCGGATGTGCGTTTTGAATGAAGCAATCCCTCCCCCCTAAAAATCCCCTTCGTCTGGAATAAATTGAAAATACTGGAAGGATGTACAGTTCACTCTGAATGAAGCATATTTTTACCATTCTTGCTGGAATAGAAAAATCTTTGTGGAATATGTAATGTAGAGAGAGATCACTGTGATGGAGAGGGGGAGGGGGAAGAGGTGTGTTTTCTTCTCATCCTTGAGAAGGAAAGAAAACAGCAGTTCATTGCCTCCATAGCATTCATAAGATACCTCCAAAACAAAGCTGCGAAAATTGCTACATTCACATGACAGGACGATGGTTTCTGTTGCTAGGGAGAAGCACAGAAGTAAGGGCCGAAGCCAGACGAGGAGCAGGGATGTTGAAGGAACCCTTCCTATGTCAGATTTCCTGTTCTATTGCCAGCAGCAGCTAATGGAAGGAATGGCAACTTTCTGAAATAGCTACTAGAAACTAGTGAAAGACAGTTTGGGTTGCTGGGACGTTCTGTTGTCTCCAGAATTCGAGAATTTTAAAGTATTCTGAGAGACAATTAACAATCACAACAACAAAACCCCACTGCTGACAATTGACAGTTTTGCAATCTGAGGGAGTTTGCGGTGTTATAAATGGGTAAAACAATTCACAAGCTACAAGTTTACAGCTATTGTATGAGCCGAGGTGGTGCAGTGGGTAGAGTGCAGTACTGCAGGCTACTTCAGCTGACTGCTAGCTGCAGTTCGGCAGTTCAAATCTTACCGGCTCAAGGTTGACTTAGCCTTCCATCCTTCCAAGGTGTGTAAAATGAGGTCCCAGATTGTTGGGGGCAATATGCTGACTCTGTAAACCACTTAGGGCTGTAAACAGCGGTGGGATTCAACAAGTTCGCAGCTATTCGCAAGAACCGGTGTTAACTTTCTAAGCAGTTCGGAGAACCGGTTGTTGGAAGAAATCTCCTTTTGTTTTTTTCCACTTTTTAGGGCTAATCCTGTAAGAAATGCAGGAAGGAAATATTCTGGTGTTGTTTCTAGCCTAATCTTTATTGCCCTGCTTACAGAAACTGCCTCTTGGGTAACTCTTATTACATTGTAACAGCTAAAGGTTCTTAGCAGTACGCCCAGACTTATTGTCATCTGAGCTCCACCCAGTCACATGATCATCCCCGCCACGCTTACCCAGCTGTCATTAGGGCAGAGAACCAGTTGTTAGATTATTTGAATCCCACCACTGGCTGTAAAGCACTATGAAGCGATATATAAGTCTAAGTGCTACTGCTATTTGTTTAATCCTGTTTCATCAGGATTTTCTCTCTGGCTTAGGGTCCTTCTGCTGGCATATTTGCCTGTGGTAATGCTAGGCCTTGGAGATAACTGTCGAAAAATTGTTTTCCTCATTAAATATTATTTGTGCTTCAGGCTCCTCACCAGCCAACATACTATATTTAGGATGACTCCCCTTGGAATCTTCAGGCCTTGACACAGCACCCTGATTTTTATGGTGCTAAGCAATTTATGAGCAACTGAGATGGCTCTACCTGGGTATGGATAATTTTCCCTTGATGTCTCATTTTCTCTTCTCCTAGTGCAACTGGAGCTGGTTATCGTCATCAAGAGAACTTTTCATCTTACAAATTTATTTCTAGCAGGGGGAATCTTTTCAGAATGGGAATAATTTCTCCATCTGCTAATAATTCTGTGGCAGATCACAGCAACCTCTGGATTTTGATGAAAATGGCAATTTGGATGTAATGAGTTATTTCCAGATCAAATAAAGCAGAAAATATTACACTACATTGTTGCCGCTTTTAAAAGGAGGTAATAAAGGGGAGCGTGGTTTTAATATAAAATCGTTTTTACTGATCTTTCCTCGTGTGACTCCTTTTATTCTTGTTTTAAGTAATAAGCGAAGCTGTATTCTGTGTTTTGTTCAGGTTTTTTTTTAAAAAAATAAGTGTCTTTGGGTTTAATTTGATCATTCAGTAATATTGCCGTGAACTTAATTCAGAAATTGGAACTTAATCCTTGACCTCAGAGCTTTTATCTGGCAGAAAAATCTTTTCTCTCCCCAAAATAAAGATGCATACATGGATTTGAGCCTGTCATACTTTGATTAAATCAAACTATAAGTTAGATATGGAATCCAGTATAAGCTGTAGAGCTATTCTGTTGGTCAGTTGAATATATAGAGGTTGGAAATAGATCCAACAGGCAAGATCCTGACCAACAAATTTAACAATAAGCCAATTGATAAAGTTGTATTCTTGTCTTTGTCGGTTAATATTTTTATTCCACCTATCCTCAAGACTTCTTTTTTTAAAAAAAAAAAAGATTAATAATATTAATCTCAGTATTAATAGCATGCCTATGACATTCTTAGGAGACGCAGTAACTCAGTGGCTAAGATGCTGAGCTTGTCAATTGAAAAGTCAGCAGTTCAGTGGTTTGAATCCCTGGTGCCACATAACGGGGTGAGCTCCCGTTACTTGTCCCAGCTTCTGCCAACCTAGCAGTTCGAAAGCATGTAAAAAAATGCAAGTAAAAAAATAGGAGCCACCTTTGGTGGGAAGGTAACAGCATTCCCTGTGCCTTTAGCATTTAGTCATGCTGGCCACATGACCACAGAGATGTCTTCGGACAGTGCTGACTCTTCGGCTTTGAAACAGAGATGAGCACTGCCCCCTAGAGTTGGGAACGACTAGCACATATGTACCAGGGGAACCTGGTATGGGCATTCTTAGCCCATCTTTCATCCAAAGCTCTGCATGTTTTGAAGCTTTCAGCATTTGGTTTAATGTTTTAGAACAAGGGTCCCCAACCCCTGGGGTGCAGGCCACTACTGGGCCACAGCCCATTCAGAACCAGGCCTCATAAGTAACAGGTGAGTGCGCACACACAGCTCCACTTGCGTGAGCCACGAGTATTAGACTTATGCGCAAAGCTCCATTTGTGTGAGTTGTGGGCACTCATGCTCATGCGCGAAGCTCCATTTGGGTGAACGGCGGATGTGTGTGCCCCCTGGTTGTGCAAATGGAGCTGCACCTGTGAGCGTGCGTGCATGCCTGCCACTCACACAGAACCATTCCTCCTCCCCTCCCCTCCACTGCTGAGTCACGAAGCCAGAATGTGCTTTTGGATAAGCTATTTTAGAATTTTATTTTTATATACATTTCCTTGTAATCTCCCTAGAGTTATTACAATGGACAATGGATATTCTGCCTCTTTTGTCTCTCTCTCTTAATTTTTCTGTATGTTTCGGTGGCACAATGGTTAGAGTGCAGTACTGCAGGCTATTTCCGCTGACTGCTGGCTGCCCGCAATTTGGCAGTTCGAATCTCACCAATCTCAAGGTTGACTCAGCCTTCCATCCTTCTGAGGTAGGTAAAATGAGGACCCAAATTGTTGGGGTCCATGGGCTGACTCTGTAAACTGCTTAGGGAGGGCTGTAAGGCACTATTAAGTGGTACATAAGTCTACATGCTATATTGCTATTGTTATTGCTATATGCGCACACAGAAGGTAGCTGATGTTAAAGCTTATTTTAATCATACAGGTAGTCCTTGGCTTACAACCTTAAAGGAGCCTGTACATTATGTTTGTAAATCATGTCAATCATAAAGGGTCATCATGTGACTGATTTGATTTATTATCTTTTTTTCTGATAGCCGTTATGCAAATCCCCATGGCCGTTCATTGAACCCACGATCGTTAAGCAATTTTCATTCAGCATTTTAACTATCGAACCAAATAGGATTGGAGATACAAATCAAATTCAAAATTCAAGTCGGTGGCTGCATCTCATGTTATAAATATCATTCCAAATATTTTTGGAAAATGAAGCACTGCTTTAAATAGCGACGACAGTGGCAAAATCAGTGAAATGCAGCCAGCAGTTAAAAAGCCAGCTTCATATGTACAGTGTGTCACACTATACCGATGCTTTATCTTAAGATAAAAATTGCAAACTCTGAAGTATAGCAAAGGATATTTTATCAACTGGCTGCTTTTCTTTGAATAGTAAATATGACCTTGTTTCGCTCCACTGTTGTTCATCCGTATCTAACGTTGGTTAGCATTCCACTTGCTGCAGGCATATTGATCATATGCTTTCTAAGCCTCCTTGATTATATAAATTGTCTAGGCCTGTCTCAAAAAAAAATGGGAAAGCCGAATTGTTTCCAATTAGGTGAACAACTGAAGTTTGTTCAGGGAGTGGTATTTTTGTGCATATTTAAGATATTTCTTGAGTTCTGCTTCCCCCAAAGCAGCCACTTTGGTATCGCTGTGATTTAAACTCAGGCCTTTAAAGCTGCTTATGTGGTGCCTCAGTATTTTATTGAAATTCTTTAGGCGCAGAGGCCTCCTTTGATACCTCCAAAATGAAATTACCTAGTTCCTCCGTGAAAATTTATTTAGCCTCAGGTGGAGTAAATAAAAGCAAAATGAAGTAAAACTTTAATATAGTTCACTTTGCAGAGCTGTTTTCACAGTACAGGAAAATCGCCGAAACTCTTAAGATGTTGTAGGCACTTCAGGAGGCCTGGTGGTAAGAAGGATCGGTCACCAAGAAAGAATACATTCAGGTAAATTGTAGAGGTGGCATAGAATGACAAAAGCTCAGAACGAACTGAGGTAATGAAGGACTCTTAAGAAGAACAAAGGGCCTTCTTTAAAGTTGATCAAAATAAAAAGCAAGAGAAAAGAATCGGTGTGCCAGTTAATTAATAAAGGTGGCGTGATATTACAGAATAACAAGAACAAGTATTTTGATTCCATCTTCTGTGAGAGGAGAGAGTGGGAAGAAATGGATGAAAAGACGGGTTTGAAATTTGAGGATGGAGAACCCTTTTTATTTTAAGTCTCAGTGGTTAGATGAAAGGCAACCTTTTTTTTTTTAAACAAAGAAAAGAAAAATGAGGTTCATAGAGACTTCAGATGACATCAACTTGACACAAATGACTGGGAAGATTCTAAAGAGATGGACCACTAAGCACCTTGATGAGAATGTGACACTTGCCAGGTATTAGCATGGCTTTGCCAACATATTAGGCACCTGTTGCTCTATTTTAGACAAATTTGAAGTTCTCAAATGCTTCTGAAATTAGCTCCATGGATACTAATGAGATGAAATGTAGTTTAGATGTCCTCTCTAGGATACTATTATGGTGGATTCCATGTTAGTTAAATATATTCTTCCAAGTCATTTATGATTATATGCATTGCTTGCATGACAGGTTTATTTATTTTTATTTAGTAAATTTATATACTGTCCATCTCATTGTCAAACAACTCTTTATCCATGGTTCATGTTTTACTATGAACCTATTCTTTGGGCCACATGTGGTGCCATGTTTATATCTGGAATGATCCATCCATCCATCCATCCATCCATCCATCCATCCATCCATCCATCCATCCATCCATCC
>JAOYMU010000001.1:24293196-24307364 GCA_025802295.1 Psammodynastes pulverulentus
CAGTTTCTGTAAGCAGGGCAATAAAGATTAGGCTAGAAACAACACCAGAATGTTTCCTTCCTGCCTTCCTTACAGGAGTAACTCTATAAAGTGGAAAAAAACAAAGGGAGATTTCTTCCGACAACTGGTTCTTGCAAATAGGTGTTGAATCCCACCACTGCCCCCAACAATCTGGGACCTCATTTTACCCACCTAGGAAGGATGGAAGGCTGAGTCAACCTTGAGCCTGGTGGGATTTGAATTGCCAAATTACTCAATGCTTGAATACATAATGAATAAGAAAATCAGAATAAATTGTAAGCTTTTGGAAATTGATACATCTGCCTGTCACATTTTAGGTTTTCACTGGAATCTTCACGGGAGAAATGGTTCTTAAACTAGTAGCCATGGATCCATATTATTATTTCCAAGAAGGCTGGAATATTTTTGATGGTTTTATTGTCACTCTTAGTTTGGTTGAACTTGGCCTAGCAAATGTGGAAGGACTCTCAGTTCTCCGATCGTTCAGACTGGTAAATTGTTTCATTTAACAAATACAAGTACATGTACATCATCTTTACCCATTCAGGATGCTAAAATTAATTGATTTTGATAGTGAACCACAGTTTCGAAACCAAATAGTCTTCTTTCTTAATGCTCAAAATTCTCAGGCTTGTATCTGATGGCAATCATTCCTAGAGTCATATGTCTGGAAGATAGCCACTGCAAATCCTTCAGATCTGTTCCAGAAGGATTGGGACAGTAGTATGGCAAAGGGGAAATGATACAAAAAATTGTTGAAGAATGGGAAGGTAGCTTGAATTATGTCCAGACATATTCCATTAATGGAAATTTCTGCTAGAAAAAAGATCATTTAGCAAAATCCTCTGGTTTTCTTTTGTTTCTCTCAATGGTGGAACTCACTGGATACATATAAGACTAAGATTCTTAGCTTTTTTTATTGAAGTAGCTTGAATGACATGTATGAGCTATATGGTTCAATAAAAGTTGGTTCACTTTGAAACTAATTATTTTACTTGTACCAGTAAAATCTATTCATAAAGTTAGTCTTAAATGTAAACAGGATTTCAGTTTTAAACTCTTAAATTATAATGCGGTCTCACTGGAAGAAAATGAATTAAATAGTCTTCATTTTTAAATAATGATGGTTGTATTTCAATGTTGTAATATGTAAATACCAATGTATTTCAGTGTAATTTGGTTCCATCTGGTTATTTTTAACTAATTTGTCATGTTACTTACTAAACTTTTTTGGCCACTTATTTGTTTTACAGTTGCGAGTTTTCAAATTGGCTAAATCTTGGCCAACACTAAATATGCTGATCAAAATTATTGGCAACTCTGTTGGTGCTTTGGGAAATTTGACTTTGGTCCTGGCCATCATTGTCTTCATTTTTGCTGTGGTTGGTATGCAGCTGTTTGGTAAAAGCTACAAGGAATGTGTGTGCAAGATTGCAAAAGACTGTGAACTCCCTCGCTGGCACATGAATGACTTTTTCCACTCTTTCTTGATCGTGTTCCGAGTTCTTTGTGGAGAATGGATAGAAACCATGTGGGACTGTATGGAGGTTGCAGGTCAAGCCATGTGCCTTACAGTCTTCATGATGGTTATGGTGATTGGAAACCTGGTGGTAAGTAACTATGGAGATTCTCAGTTATTCTGGTCATGGTTGTCCCAAAGGTGCTTTTCAAAAGGCAAATGGACTTCCTTTGTGTTTTCCTTGAAGATGTTTTGCTTCTTATCCAAGAATCTTCTTCAGAACTGAAAAAAAGATCAGTCTTCAAGGAAAAAAACAAAGAAAGTCTATTTGTCTTTTGAAAAGCACGTTTGGGACTAGTGGTAAGTATTTGTAGACACTGTTGTATACAGCTGTTATGGGATTGTTTCTACTGTGTTGTCTGATACTATACAGCTCTTATTGTTGATGAGGTCAGTTAATTAGTTTTGTTGAAAAAATTGCTGTTGCATATTCCCAGCAAAATTTAGAGTCCGTAAGAGTTACTAAGAGTTACTCTTTTCAAATATCGTTTGTATAATCAGAAAGTTATAAAGAATTTCAAAGATCCCTGTACAAGTAGTTCTCAACGTACATCCACAATTGAGCCCAACATTTATGTTGCTAAGTGAGAAATATGTTGAATGAGTTTTGCCCCATTTTACGACTTTTCTTGCCATATTTGTCAAGTGAGTCACTGCAGTTGTTAAATTAGTAACACAGTTGTTAAGTGAATCTGGTTTCCCATTGACTTTACTT
This sequence comes from Psammodynastes pulverulentus, assembly GCA_025802295.1. Lineage (NCBI taxonomy): Eukaryota > Metazoa > Chordata > Lepidosauria > Squamata > Psammodynastidae > Psammodynastes > Psammodynastes pulverulentus. Next base: position 24,295,452 of record JAOYMU010000001.1, read on the forward strand.
GTCAAAAGATCGCAAGAGGGGATCACATGATCCCAGGACACTGCAACGGTCATAAATGTGAGTCAGTTGTCAAGCATCCGAATGTAAATCATGTGACTGAGGGGGATGCTGCAACGGTTGTAAGTGAAAAATCCTCATAAGTCACTTTTTTCAGTGCTGTCGTAACTTCTGCAACTTTAGATAGCTGTCACAGCCTTAAAGTACTGTGATGGGTACAATGTCGATTCTGGCATAATGCTAAGCTTAAAAAGTCTATGCAACTCAATTCAGTTCAATCTTTATTGATTAGCCCTTGGGCTGTATTAAAGTGCAGAATTCCAGAAACAAATTATTACTAAAAGTTAATAAAAGCAATTTAAAATGGAACTCAAATTCAAATGTTGTACCTTCCATTTCCTCTATTGTAATTGCAAAAATATAGTGGGCAATCTTCTTTTGTTTCAAGTAACTGAATTACACCTTTACGGGCTTCATAAACAAAGCAAAAATATTCTATTACTTGCCTCTATTACTACTTTACTATGTTTTAACCATCCATAGTTTGCAGTACAGACATAATGTAGTATAAACGTAAAATTAGTTAATGTGGTTAACTTCAAAAGGAAGGAAAACTTGTGATCTCAGAGAAGAAAGTGCAAATATTTTAGAAATTACATTGGTTCAAAATGTGGAGAGAGAGACAGAAATTCGCAACTTATTTAGCTTGGACCCTAGCAGGCCTGTATTTTAGTTATATGTTTTTGTTGCTTCGGTCCTTTTCATCACTCAGATTCTCCTTGCTTTTTTTCTACAAGTTAATTTGTTATTTTCCAACCACTGTACCATCCCATTCTATCCTCAAAAACAGTGCTGATGTGGTGTTACCAATAAGCCAATTTACATCCTGTTACACAAATGTGTTTTTTTTAATGGGATTGACCTCCTATTCTGGTTAAAGACTCCCCTCCCACCACCTCACACTCCACACACAAATCATGCAAACAAATTTGATTTTATGTTTGCCAAAGTTGAAAACCTAGGATCAATAATTGGTTTGGGTTTTTTTTACTATAATCAGAAACGAAAAGGTGAATGCATGCAATTGGTAAAAAGTCAAAAGCAAGAAGTCAAAATGATTAACTAGAGAGGGGAAAAAAATCTAATTCATTTATTTCCCTACTCCATCCTCCAGCTTCTAAACCTCTTCCTGGCATTATTATTGAGTTCTTTCAGTTCAGACAGCCTTGCTGCTCCAGAGCAGGAAACTGAAGCAAATAATCTACAGATTGCTATATCAAGAATTCAGAGGGGAATAAATTACATAAAGAGGAAGATATGTGAATTTGTGCAAATTGTTTTTTTGCAAAGATGCAAGGACACTTCTGGATTAAGTGCAGCTGATCAACAAAACAATAAGAACGATCAGTGCATTCCCAACCACACCATAGTGGAGATCAACCAAACTTTTGGTTATCAGAGGCCTAGAATGACCACCAGCTGCATGGACAACAGTGATCACATGTCATTCATAAACAACCCAAATCTTACTGTGACTGTACCAATAGCAGTGGGAGAGTCTGATTTTGAACATTTCAACACAGAGGAACTTAGCAGCATATCCGAACTTGAAGAAACCAAAGAAGTAAGACATTGTTTTATACAGTAATACTGTTTTATATGCTTGACTTATTTCTCGGTGTATATCGTAGTGCCGTTAGTTTTCTATGATTTAAATCTTTTAAAGGATTCTTAATTTTTCAATAAAGTGAAATCTCTTTTTATTGGACTGATTGGGAGAGGAGCTGTTCATTCACGCTTGACCCGTAGAATTGAAAAGTAGAGCATTGCAACAATTTACTTCATTTGTGTCATTTGTTTAATGATACGATTACACAAATGAGATAAATAACTGGAGAAATTTGATCTAGTGGATATGAAGTCTGTTGTGTCAAAATCTGGTAAATTGGGGTTTCATTGAAATTACTGTTTTTAATCTACATATTAGTATTGACTTGTGACCATTAAACAGTGACAACCTAAATTATATTTTCACTATGTAATACAAGACTGTATATGGTATGTGTCCTTTCATTCACAGAATGGCACCTAACATGTATCTGCATATTGTTGAGTGCACATGACAGATAAAATATAACATACTAGCAAAGAGTTGAGTGAAATACAGATTTCACACAGTCTGAAAGTTAGGGAGGAGTTGCTGTGTGGAGCAAGATACATGCCAAAAATTGAAGAATTCTGTCAACATGCTATTCTTGAATACCATCTACAAACTTCAAATCAGTGGCTGAATTAGGTTCATTAAGGAGACTCATTTTGGTAGGTTCAAGATGTCCCTCAAAGGGAAAAAAAAAAAAAAGGGAAATGTGACAGGACCCAAAAGGAAAACTCAGACCTCTAGTGGCACTTGGCTTAGAAGATTACTTTAGTTCAGAAATGATATTTTGGTAAGGCAAGTAATTCTCCCAGGATGATTCAAACAATCTCAAACCACCTGGGTATTCAAAAGGTTTATCATGTCTGAAATCAAAATATATTGCAGTTAAACCATTAAAAAAGAGTCAGGTACATTTTTAATAGGCAAAAAGTATGTGTGGAAAAGATTATAGTATAGGGAAGCTTTCTATAGTATAGGGAAATCACTTTATCTGAAGTGTGGTGACTTCTCATAATTAATTTTCATTGAAACCTCAGTAACTTTTACATGTTTTTTTCAGCCCAAATATTTTAGGAGCTATATCTTTAACAAAATGCTGAAATGGGCTATGTCTTGACTTAATAAATATATGAACATAAAATGCTGTTGTGCTTGAAGTAGGAACTAGTCAAAATTTTGAAAATTGTTAGATGCATGGCCCTTTTGAGGCTAGTGTTAACCGAAGTAACACTAATTACAGTAACAATCAGGTAATAATAATTTTATTTATTTAGATTTACTGTATATTCCTTCAGGAACTCAAATTGATTTACCTAGGTATCTTTCCTCCCTCACAATGATCTTGTGGGATAGAGACTCATCATATGTCACCCTGTGAGTTTCCATGGTTAAGGATGGATTTGAACTTAGATCTCTCCAAAGTTATGGGGAAATTAGATTATGGAACTAGGATTCTGCCCTAGTGTGGGAAGGCGGGTGGTTAATAAATTGTAAAAGTAAATAAATAAATACCAGGTATCTTTTCCTCCATAAATAGGCCTGCCTCATTCTCCAATAATTTTGAGCATGGGATGTTATTATTCACCTTCACTTCTCTGTTTGTGCACATAAATTGTATCCTGTCCTCCAGGTAGAGAAGCATCTTCATTGTTTTATCAGCTGTTGGCAAACCCTGAATGCTGTAGGAGATGAGGCTAGTTGAGGTTGGAGCCAAAAATGCCATTTCCTTTTTCTCCCTCTTTCTGCCAACCCCTTTCTTTTTATCTAACCATCTAGTAACCTGCTAAGGGAGGGTCACCTTACTCTTGCCAAAAGTCTGTTAACAAACAGAATTTGTTTTCAATTTAGGTCAAGTGCCACTTGATGTTCTAGTACCGTACATTATTTTCTTCTTCTGAACCACTTTCAGTCACAAAGGGCACTTAATACCAACATGATTATGAGAGGAAGGGGCAGAGAATAAGGTACAAGAGAACAGTGGATTAACAATTTTATTTTATTTTGCTCCAAGTTGAGAAGCTTTGGACAAACATAGACAAACTTAGATTAATGGAAACAATTCAGCTTCAGAACAAATTTTATTCACATTATTGCTTTTTCTTATTGTAATTAAAATTGGCTGCCATTTTGGGTTGTGAATATAATGTTTGTATAATATAAAGTTCAATATCCAAGTTCAGAGATGCACAGGAAAAGAAGGGAGGGGAAGTGACTATGACTTATCCTACAGGTCTTATATAATGAACGCATTTTATTTATGTATTCATTTCCTACCTTTACTATTTTGATAAATAACTCAAGGCAACTAACATACTTCATACTCCCTTCTCCTATTTTCCCCAGTTCTATTTATTAAGCAGTTAAAGTCCCACAGCATCGGTGTGAGTTTGCTGGAGTATCCCAAGGTTGCATAGTTGACTTTCTTTTTTCTTATCCTGCAACAGCTTTTCAAAAGGAAAATTTCCACCCTGTAGGAAAGTGTAATGCACAGACTCATCTATTTGGAATCAACTTGTTTTGGACTAACATATGTTTTTCTGGGATTGCTCTGTGGAGGTTTCCATAGCTGCCAGTATTCCTTTTTGTTGATAATTGTATTGAAGTCTTTAAATAAACAAAGTAAAACATTTTTAATATTTAAGTTTTTCAAAACACATGAAAGTTGACACAAGCTAATAAATTACAAAAACAGCAAATGGAAGAAAAACAAAAGTGCAGAAAGAAAAAAAACAATAGAATTTTCTGATTTGCTTTGCAGCAAATATGAGTACATTTAAAAATTCTCTATTACTATATGATTACAAAAAAGTAATAGACATAGTAAAAATGAATATAAACTAAACTAGAAGAGAGAAAAATAAAAGTTCAGAAGGTGCAGAATAAAGAAGAGGACAAAAGGGCAACAAAGACAATAATGGAGTGTTTCCAACCTTCATCATGGCAAGCATAAAGCTAACTTTTGACCTTCTTTTAAAGTTACAAAAGAAAATCTGCCTATAGCCTAACCTTTGTAAGTAAACCCAATCTAGAAATCATCACGTTTTCAATCCTAATTCAGCAAAAGCAAAAGACTTTCGCCAGAAATATCGAATAAATACTTTATCCCTGGTCAAATAGTCCAACTTTGTATTCTTTCTTTTTCCCTTTGCAAATCTTGACTTTTAAATCATTCCTATGGCATTTCAGGATTTGACATTTCATCACTCTTTGGATTTAAAAGGAGTCTTCAAAGATTTTACCAGCCTATTTTATAAATCCCATAAAGAGGCATTTCTTGTCACAGCTGTTTCAATTCCAGATTTTCTTGATTTGCCTTTGGTACTCCTATTCTCTTAATCTCGATTTTATTGTCTTCCGCACCTTACCCTGACTCTATAATGTCTGTGTCAGGTAAAAGAGATTTTTTTTTAGTTTTTCTCTGTATCTTCTAAAAGTTTATCCACTTAAGTCTGTATCTTTAGTGAAATATTAGTTATTAATATTTCAGTCCATATTTCAAAAACTTCCTTGCAGATAAGATAAAATTATAATTGGCTTAGCCATTTTAACACTTTTCTGCCTGGTCCTTTAGTTCCCTCTAGTGTCCATTTGCAGGCTTCATCAAACCTCAATTCCTAATATGGGTTTTAGTTCCATTTCAGTCATTTTCCACAAATATATTGAATAATACGGTATATAACTTACTTTTCAAATCTTATAGCAAAAATAACCAACATTCCAAATCTCTCTAGTCTCCCATTCCATCTAAAACTTTATTAAATAAAAATCCTCTGTTTGCTTTTTTTTGGGGGGGGTGGTATATTATTTTAATTTCTTAAGTCTCTGCTTAAAATTTCTTAAATCCAAAGAAGAAGGTAAAACTTACCATGTATCAAATTAAGCTCCCTGCTTTGAAGATCTCTAATATTTATAAAATGGTTAAATTGAACATTTCCAAATGTAACTAGAAAGTTCTGCTGATTTAGTGTCCTTATGAAAGGCTCCACCGCTGAAGAGAGCAAAGATGTCTCCCTCAGATCCTGGTGCTCAAATCTCTGGGAGACATGTATTTTATGATCCCCTAGAAAAAAGCTGCCATTGAAAGCACTCATGGTGTTCTCTCTATCCCTTCTCCAGAGAGATTTGAAGGCCTCATCTACTCGCTCATCTTTAGTTCTTCACAGTAGTTATCAACTCTGCTCATTCACACAGGCTTTTTCAGTCAGCCATGGCTCACACCAGAAGCCACAACAAGCAATATTCCTAATGTATATATTTTTTAAATTGAATTTTCATTCACTTGCTATGTTTGCCCTCCTTTTCACAGGTTTTTGGTTTGAACATTGTAGTAAAAACGTTTGAAGCCATGTTTGAAGTCATTTATTGAAACTGAAACAAACCAATTATTTGTGTCTTCAACCCTGTTTCCTATCATTCTTACTTCTCACAGGACTTAAATCAAGCAGGATCAATCAAGAGTGCACCTCTAGTGCTTTTAAACAAGGCAGATCATCATGTGTCATCTCTTTTGAACAGATTGTCTTAGCGAATCTACATGTTCAATGTTGAATAAAACTTGACTGGCATGCATGCTAATAATCAGTTTACAATATCTGCCACTTTCATGCATTGCAAATGAATAGAAACATGTATGAATTGATCTAGTATTTGAGTCATGTGACTTGCATTACAGCATGATCAATGCCCAATATTCACCATGTCTGACTATTGTTACATAGCGTTTTAATGCATGGTCTATGGATCCACTTTGTCTTGGATTATAAATTTCTGACAGGTCTTGAATTTAATAGAAATTCTGATTTTAATAAAATTATTGATTTTGTCCAGTGGTGTTCTCCATATTGAAAAACCTAGTTGAATATTATAATGTGGTATTTATTTTTTCTAGCATATTCAATGGAACGTTTTGCTAAGTTTAAGTTTTTTTACTTAGCCTTAGAGTAGAAAACAATGAATTACATACAGATTTTGTGTTAAATTTATAACATGATTGCTATATGAGCCATGGTGGCGCAGTGGTTAGAATGCAGTACTGCAGGCTACTTCTGCTGACTGTCGGCTACCAGCAGTTTGGTAGTCTGAATGTCACCAGGCTTAAAGTTGACTCAGCCTTCAATCCTTCCAGGGTGGGTAAAATGAGGACCCAGACTGTTGGGGGCAATATACTGACTCTGTAAACCGCTTAGAGCGGGCTGTAAAGCACTGTGAAGCAGTATATAAATCTAAGTGCTATTTCTATTTCTATCAGACTGTCCTGCTGCCTTCTGAGTAAATGATTAGAACAGGTCTTCCTATAAGTATAAAACTATACTAACTATGACTAACTAAACTACAACTATTACTATAGGTACTAGGAGGAAAACCCATCATGAAAAATGTCTGAGGTAATTCCATCTTCCATCAGAACTTGAGTGCTTTTATACCTAGAGAAAAAGACAAATTCTCTAAATTTTATTAAAGTTTTGGGTGTATAACTCAGAATCTTCAGGTGGGCTGCTCAGGCATAGCCTCATCTAACGCTCCAGATTCATCTGGTAAATGTTATGGCATTACAGAGGTGCCACTCAAGCACTTGTATTGTTTCTATCATCCCTGCTGCCCTCCCTTTCACTTTCCCCATGCCTTCCTTTCTCCTTGCACTCCTGGCTTACCTCGCCTCCAGTCCCCAATCCTCTGCCTTTCTCCACACTTCCCTTTTCAGCAAGAAATGTGTATAAAAGGTGGAGAACACATTTTCACAGTTGTTATTGAACCATTAAATTCTTCTCTTCTACCTCTTTATCTTCCTTGCTGGCCTTTCATAGTATTTACATGTTGAGAAATTGGATTTCCTGATTCCTGTGAGTCCAGGAAACAGACACAGCTCCTCACTATTATTACTCCCCAGAACAAGAACAGGCTTGGCTCCTGTCTTTTTCCACCAAGCAGGGAGATTATTACAACTGGTGATCTTCTGGGGTTGATATAAGCTGCCGTAGTCGATCACAAATCTCTGTCTGATCCAGGGATGGAAGGCTCCAGGACGTATGTGCAGGGTACCATACTCAATTTAAAGGAAGGAAGGAAAGGCCTAGTGAGAAGCTGAATGATGAGGAAAAAATAATATCATGGGGAAAGAAGAGCTGGGATAGAGAAGGTTGAAAAGAGGGTGAAATGAGAACTTTTATCACTCTGGAATGCTGTGGCACCATTCAGATCCATTCTCAAATGCTGAAGAACTGAGAAAAGTGACTAAGGTTGAAGGAAAAAGAGGGAAGTCAGAGTAACTATTTATTAAACAACAGTTAAAAACAATCTGAAATTATCTAACATGATATACACATATCTAGCTACTTAAACATTTTCTATTATCTTTGTTTTATAATCCAGTTTAGAATGAATATGTCCACTCCAGTTATTGTTGTAACATTTGGTGTAAGAAAAATGTCCATTTTAGAATAATGAAAGCAAAAACATTACAGCTCAGCCCACAATAATAAGGAAAGTGATATACGATTATTTTAACATAGCCCTCTTGTTGTGAGCAATTTTTGCAATTTACTTTGCAATTCTTATATTGCCTGTTTTTCCAATGACAGATAAATTATTTGTGTAACAGGCAAGGAACTGAATACAGGTGTCTTCCCTCAGGCAGTTTATCTGCTCTTTGGTCACCTGAATGGAAAAGTTTCCATTTCCTCAGAAAATAGTAGAAGATTAAATAATATGCATTCCTGTTCATTTGCAGAGGAGGGATTGTTTTAATGAATCTTTGGGGTAGGGTGGGGAAACTAGTGGTATTGACCAAGTTGGCCTCCCCATTGTCTCCTCACTTCTATGTACAAGCACCCATTTAGTCTTTTGGAATCAACAATGCCATAGAAACTTTTTCCTTGTTCAGACAACCAGCTGAGGCTTTCTCCAAGAGTTGGGATATCTCTGGTAACATTTTTCTCCAGCCAAGACAGGAGAAAATGTTCCTATGACATCCTTTGTTCTGGCCATCAGTGATTAGGACAAGTGTTGGCAAAACTTCAGCAAACTCAAGGCCTTGTCAGCCTTGTGCAATAGAAGCTCAAACTCCAGCAGTTCTCATTAGGAGATCATAGACAGTATGTTTGAATATCTACTCTGTAGTTTGTTTCTCACCAGGTAATTATAGGAAGACAGTTTCAAGGAAGAGCATGTAGCAGGATGATGCAGTGACTTTCTCTTCCTTGTGAAATGTCAATGCGTGGATTGGATAATGCAGCCCAGTGAAGCTGTGGCAGATAAATAGTCATATGCTATAAATAAAGATTTTGTTTTCATTCACTTTGTGCTCATGGGCTTCCTTTCCAAAAAAAAGGGAAGGAACTGAATGAAAAACAAAATAAATTTATAAATGTGTGTATTTTTATTTTAAAGAATAAAATAAAATATATATTTTATTCTGTTATATTCTATTTTGTATCTTTTGTATCAATTTAAAAAAGGAAAATTGGATTGAAGCAATGTTGGTGTGAATGATCCTATATTGTTTTAAATATGCTTTCATCGTTCATTGTATTCATCCGGCTGTGTCGCGTTGAACTCATTTCTGATGTTATACTTTATGGTAATAACATTGCAACAGATTGGAAAACACCATTACCAAAACTAATTTGCTTTATTTTGGAAACTCATATATGTCAATTGTTTATCCAGTTTGTATCAGTTTCGTCCTTGCCCAGAACGCCACATTAAATCACATTTACATATGTGATGATGTTTTCAAGATAGGTAAATATCAAATCAATACAGTCACAATCTGATTTTTTCCCCAGGAACAATCTGGATATCTATATCTATATATATGCACCAAAATAACGAATAGTTTTAAAAATGTGCCGAAACCAACATATTTATGCTTATTCAGCAAGAAATAATGCAAAACAGAGACTATTGGAATGCAATTTATTTGTTATCTTTCACTGTAGAGATTTCAATGTTGACTTGGCTATATTGAAAAAAAATGATTTATCATCTGTGATACTTGTTCAGTATTTTAGCACTGTTTTCCCTAGCTCAATGAACTTCAGTTAAACAAAATGTCTCCATGATAAGAAGTGGCCAAACTGACCTTACAATATGTAAGTGCACATATAGTAGACAGGACATGCCATTTTTATCACCAGCTTTATTTACTCAGATATCTGCCAGGGGTGAAATTCAACCACCTCGGCCCACCTTGGGAGGGGTGGTAGGGACGATTTGAATTGATTCAGAGCCAGTAAAAATTGCCCCTGGTTGGCCCCGCCCACTCCTGCCCGGTCACCTCTTCCCGCTGCTAGCTTGCTCGGCCCTTCCAAGCAATGCCCACCAAGCCACGCCCACAGACCCAGTAGGGAAAAATTTTGAATTTCACCCCTGATCTGCAGCATGTCATATATTTATATGAAGTGGGCATTAGTTCTTATGAGCAGCTTGGGCCTTCAGCAGATAACAGGAGATATATATCAGGAAGAGCTGAATATTGACTTGAGACATAACTGGTGTGGTTTTTTTTAAAGGGATTGTGACTGACAGAGTAACAGAATGGAACCTTTACTGATGACTATAACACAACTCTCTGCAGATTGAGGCTTTTTTAAAAGCAGTGAAGGCATGAAGGGGGAATCTCCTTGTGTCCAGTTGTTTTGGCATGCAATGCCATATAGCAGTGTCCTGAGGGAATCCATTGAAACAGATTATGTCCAGTTTGTGAGGGGTCTGTAGATACTTTCTCAGCCCTCTTCCTGGTTCATATGGTATACAGATCCTCAATGGAAGGCAGGCTGGTTAACTGTTGTTTTTTCTGCAGTCCTAACTATCCGTTGAAGTCTGTACCCGTCCTGTTTGTTTGCTGTGCCAAACCAGACAGTTACTGAGGTACAAATGACAGTCGATAATTCCCCTGAGTTGACGCAGGAAGAACGTTATTTTAATGATGGTTCTAATATTAGGTATTCATTTCAAGTCCTTGGAGATAATAGAACCAAATTTGAAGGAGGCTACCCTTGATACTGTGTTGCCTAATATTGTAAAAGGTGGTAGAACAGGAGAGAGCAGGTCCTCCTTAAGTTTGAAATCTGCTTATCCTTGAAAAGTATCACAGCTGCATGCCTAACTTCCATTCAGAATAAGTATTGCTTTCTTTAAAATGCCTTGTGGGATTTTATTTGCAGAAAACAAGTCTGTCCAGCTCCACTGAAGGTAGCACAATTATTTTCGCATCTGTGGGAGACAAAGAATCTGATACTGCAGCAAAAGGCCCCCCACAACCAAAACCTTGTTTTACTGATGGTATGTATCAAAGGGATCAACTTTATTGTGGTGATGGTGTGTATTATTTTGGGAAATTTGCAAACGCTTGCCTTTTTCAGCCCTTGCTTTCAACCAAAACATACTTTGTTAATCTGTATATGATACCACCAGGAATTTTTATCTGAATCTGCAATTCATAATTATCTTCACACTGTTGTGTACCTTGATTTATCTTTGCTGGCTAGTTACTGAAAGGTTATGTGTCAGTCATTTGTTATGGAATCAATTTCTTGGTCTCTGAAGGGTGGAAAAAAGCAAGTTTATGAAGACTCGGACTTCAGGCCCGCTTGTGATGTGACTGACAGTAACTTTTGGAATTAGAAAATGAGAATTATGTGGTAGACGGTTTTTTCACTTGCCAGGATACGGATAGTAAATTTGCTATTTACAGATTGCAAAGGAAGAAGTTTCCTGTTGATTCATTTTGGGGATGTGTTTTATTTAGTGAAAAAAAAGTAGAGAAAGTATGGAAAGGTGCCTTAGAAATATATGTAGTTACTGTTTGTTTAACCTGGATAAAGAAGGAAAAAAACAACTTCTGAAGAATAGTAGTAGTAGTAGTACCAATGACAGTGTAAGTGGAGAGGGATATTTCTAGAAGCTAAAAGCGCAATTGTCAAGAGTGGGGCTTAAATTGCTTAATGCAGTTTTAAGAAGCTGTAATAATGAATATAACTGCTATAGAGTCAAGCCTTTTACTTATAACCCCAAAACTTACATCCTATATCTTACTGTATATATCTTTTTTCCCTTTCTTACATTGTAATGAACTTTTTGTTGCTCATTTCTTAATTGTGGACACGGAGGGCACCTGTACCATGATTTGGTAACAGTCTTGTCTGGTCTTAAGCTTCTGGCCTTGCCAGCCTCAGTCACTGTTATTTCTGAAAATACATGCCATTTATCCCTCATAATTTACAATCAATAATGCATTTGGAGTATTGGAAAAATGCAAA
>JAOYMU010000001.1:24525451-24539220 GCA_025802295.1 Psammodynastes pulverulentus
GAAATAACAGTTCCGTGCACTGCTTCTAAGTAAGAGTGACTTTATTCGAAATAATTATTTATCAAAGAGCAATTATTACACAGTAAAAACAAGTGTTGATAGAATGGAGTTATTTAGGAACAATATTGCAGAAAAAATTACACAACTACTGTACTGATCAATATCTTCCTGTACATAAACCTCATAGCTATCCAGGTATTTCCTGTTCAACTTCTACAATCTTTATGTAACTCAATGTCCTGTATTCTTTTATTGTGTTTTTCAATGCTACTTGCTCAACTATTCATATGGACTTGCCACCTGCCTTGACAACTACGGTATATTTACTATTTATACAAATGGGATTGAGATTAGAATTCATAGTAATTTGTCCGCCATTTTTTGTTTATTTACAAACAATAGGATATCTATATCCTACATTGAAATAAATATAAAAATGCTTTCTTCCAAAGCATCCAGAGTTTGAGGCAATTTGGTATTTCTGTTCATTGCCTTAAGAATTTTTATTAATGTGTATCTTGAGGATTGGTAATGTAATACTATACCTGCAGGCTATAGCATCTGTCATGCCACTAGATGGCATCCATTTACATCAAACTAATTTTTAAAACTAAAACAGCTACTCTTGAAAGATTTCTGTTCTCACATGAGCTCTTGGACATTTTTAATGTAAAGTTTTTAACAAATTGTTGTTCTAATTGTAAATATAATGGTGTTAGCATGGGATATCATACATCATGCAGGAGACCAGTCATCATTATGCAAGCGTACTGTTAGGCTCTCATTAAAATATGCAAATAGTGTACATCTTCATACAGAACAGATTCTTTCTGTTTTCTAAAAATAGGCTTTCAACAAATGATTGCAGTTTTCTGTCCATAGCTCCAACCAGTCAATCACACTTTATTCTGTAGTGCTATTACATCCCTCCTCCGATATGACTTTCTCTGTAGAAGTCTTTCAGCATTGTGTTTTTACTAAGTTTTGTTTTTAAGAATTTTTATAATTTGGACTTTTTAAAAGTCTCTTATGTCCTCTTGTGTGTGCATACTAAGGTGCTGTTTGACTAAAAGAAAGCCAACACTTTAAGAATTGTTATTAATATGGTAATATAAAAGTAGAACCTGCTACAAAACATCTGCAAATTGAGTGCCGTATTCAGAATTATAGCTAATCCATGCTTTATACAAACATTTCCCCCCTTTTTACTATCCAGTATTCTGGGATCACTGCATGAGCAGTTAAGTTCTTATATGACAGATCAGGTTACTGCTGCATTTAACCCATTTTCTTGGTTCACACAATACATTGAATCACTTACGGTACTATCCAATTACACTGTTTGCATAAAACAGTAAGCTATTAAAAAGCACTAATTGAAATTAACCAAACTTAGTATAATGTACTGTAATCACAAGGATTTGTTTAACTGAATTGGTTAACTTTATGAAGTTCATGTCTTAAAGTCTTTGAGAGGTGTTGCTCTCTCTACTCAGCCACTATGAAACTACTGGCAGAATTATGAGAATGGCCTCCTTGGTATCTGCTCTAAGTTTTGGAAGCCCCTTGTGAGGAAGATACGCTAGTTTAATATATGTTATCTTTTTTGCTAGACGCTAATGTATTTAATTAGACAAGGCTTAAAATTTAAACTGACTTGAAGAAGCAGATTTTAATGATGTTATATAATTTATTTAGTCTTAAGCACATATTTTAAACAGAAAAACAAGATAATAAGCAAGAGACCATTGCATGTCACTATATGCATGTCAGAATAACACCTCCATTAAGTAAAATAGCAACCACACATTTTTCCAACTTTAAATGTTGCTTAGAAATTAATGGCTTAAAAAGCGGTGCAAAGTATTTGTATGCAATTGAACTGACTATATACATATTTGAAAGACATTTTAATTTTATTAATGAGAGGAATGAATTACAGTTTTAAAAATCTTACTTTATTCATGTAAATTATGCTTATGACTTATATGAACAAAGTAAGGGCAACTATGTGAAAATCATTGGCGGCTGGCTCCTCAGCTGTTTATGTACTGGGAAATGACATCTTCCATGAATGGGAGGCAGGAGTTGCCAGGAATTTGTGGCATCCATGGCAACCAAGGGCTTGTCCCAAGCTACCATGACACAAACTATTGTGGTACATCCATGATACTAGTATTCACCTTGGAGGAATTCATGATCAAAGGGTCAAGGACATCAATATCGATCTGTTGTCATGATCCAGCTGCTGGAATTCACAATCAACACCAATCCCCATAGGGGGAATAATCTGCTCCAAGCACCTTCTGGACCCACTTTATTTCCAATGGGCACTTAGGAGATTGCCCAGCCATCATGCAGATAACTCTTGGATAGATTGGCTGAACTTGGGAGGATCAAGATAGGCAGGGGTTTTGATGGGGTTACTCTGAAGTGACCTGACTCTCTTTCTGATTCAAGAGGGTCTTTGATTTACTGGGGAGAGCACTGCAAGAGAAGATGACTAAAATATGATCAGACATAGGCATGAGCCCACATTTGCGCCTATTCTGTGGCACTAAGAGCAGTGAAGTATGGGTACTTTTCCATGGTTGGTTACTGCATTCTCAGAGGGCCATCTAGCGGTATTAATTACATGACTGGGGCCTTTAGACGCTCTAGGAACTTCTGCTTCAGCAATTTCTAAAGCATTTTGAAGATATTATCTTTCTCTTGAAGTAAACTAAGCTGGGACCACTCAATAAATATTAGAATTCTGTTGATATTTTGAATTGTGAAAGCTTGATGGCTTTTCTCTCTCCCTTTTATACTCAAGATCAGTCTGGATTTCTTCCTTACCCTTTCCTATCTTACTCGGCTAAGCTGGTGTTTATATAATACAGTAGGTGTTGCATATTTTCTTCAAGACTACCTACACTCTTATACTGGATCTGAGTTGGATGATTGATGGGCAGAAACTGATGAGATGACAGAAATAATGTCTTGCCAGGTACTTTGGAACTTTTCAAACTTGTGACACTTGAGGAGGTTGTCAGTATCCATGAGCTCAGCCATCGGCAAGTTGGATCCTTGCTCTTCTTGGATAATACAAACCGCCGTAGAGGACACAAAAAAGCAAAGATCAAGGAGAATTACTTTGAAGGAGGCAGTTAAATGTCCCTTCTTAAAAGGTTCAAAATATTCATTATACAGGTAAAACTAATTCAAACTATACAAAGAAAAAAAGGAAAGATAAAAGTGCAAAGAAAGAAAAAAAAAGAAAAAACCACTCCCTTTATAAAGTATAAAGAACTTTAACAACTTATACCATCTTAAAATATAACATTCTCTTCATCCTGCCTCTCATCGCATTCTCTATAAATCTTTAAGTGTCATCCATCCTAATTAGCAAAAGTCCAGTAATGGTTACCAGAAATAACAGTATATCTAATTTTAACTGGATCTAATAAACTGATTAAATTCCTTCCTTTTACGTTCATATCTTATTTTCTATCTTTAATCAAATTCCCCAAACTTCATCATACCAATCTAATCAATATTCAATTTATTGAAGTCATAGACCAGTATAAATAAAATAACATTTAAGACAATATGCTAACTGACTCTGAGGCCTATAAGATTCGGAGATGTAATCCGTGGATTTTTTACAATTTCTCAGCATTTCATGGTCTCACCCTGGGGTGAATTTACTAAGACATCCAGTCCTGGGTGGATTGACAACTGTCTTGAATGTTTTCCACTTGTGAATAAATCTTCCTCACTGTAGAATGATGGACTTAATTGTTTGGAAATATCTTTATAACCCGCCCCAGACTGACAAGCAGCAACAATTGCTTCTTTAAGATCATTGGTGATATCTTTCCTCTTTGGTATAGTATCAACATATACCTCAATGCTGGAAACCAGTAAACTTCTAAAACCTCAGCTTTTATAGAGGTAATCACATTTGCTGTTGATCAATTGAGAGTTTCTGATGGCTGGGTAACTATGTAAGCTTTCTGATGGCTTTCTGTGAAAGCTTTCTGATGGTTTCTAACTATGTAAGGTAGTTGGCAGTGGTGATAGTATATCTGTTGTGCACTGGTGACAGAAAGGTTAGAGCCTTCCCTAGATCTGTTTGCCTCTCTGTATCCTTTAATCTTTGCTCTAGGGTTTGTTTCACCTGATCATATTCCATTTAAAGAACTGTAGGGAAGGGTAGCCTGGATTTCAAAGATTATATTGAACAGCCTCGATGGCTGTTCGATGGACTGAAAACTGTCTTCAAGAATTAATGGTGCTTAGCCTTGAGGATAGAAATTGAATTTCAACCAAAGGCTTATAAAAGCTAGACACACTGTTGACTGAAGTTTTATCGTATGTGTCTCCACTGGTAGATGTGCATTTGAGATACAGCATGGTATCTGGAGAGCTGCTCTGATGAATTTAGATACATCCTACGAGATGAGGTGCAACCGGAGTCCCATAAAGAAGCTGAGCTAGCATCTCAGTCTGAAAGAGCATAACCGTGGCTGGAACAATGTTCTCCCTTGGATTGGAAAAAAGTTAAGGGTGGTGTTAGCAGATCTTTGTCCAGGAGCAGTAGCATATTCACAGTGAGCTTTCATTGAGCCAGTGATTAGGGAGTCTAGAAAATCTGGAGCTTTGTTCATTTTACTGAGTCTTAATCTATCTAAATATAAAATACTTTACTTTGCTGATACAGCTCATTCCGGACTACTGAACTATAATTTTCCTACATGTTCATAATTTTTAAAGAGATTTAATATGGAATGTAATACTGAAGGGTAATATGGATTTTCTTTTATTTCTGCATATGGCTATTGAGCAACTTTTCAAATAATTTGATTATAGTAGAGAGTATATACAGTTTGGATGGATTTTTTTGCTGCACAAAAACTAATATGTGAAACAGATTTAAGACAGCAGATTGCCAGTCTTGCATAAGGCAGTATGGCTGAAGGGCTAGCACACATCTGTTGTAGAGCAATATTCTTTCCAGTGCTACATGAGAGATCATCTCTAATACTTGATTGGGCAAGATGCTTATCAAATAATAAATAGTATCTACTATTCTGATTTAGACATAGTTCTTGTTCTCCAAAGCAAAGTGCCTAGCAGGTAGCAATGCATTCAGAAGTAATGTGAGAGACATACTGGTAAGTATCCATCCATCTGGAAAATTAAAATTGCTACCATGTCAAATAAATGCATAACGTTGCAATGCAGCTTAACCTCTCTGTCCTCTCAAATGTCATAGAACTGGATATAAATAACCTGTTGCTTAATACTGCAACTATAGGTTTTTCTTTACTGCCTGGCAATCAAAAATACAACCAGAAGTTTCATTTGAAAAAGAAAAATGCAGTGGTTCTAATTAAAGTATAACTTTTATCATTTGCATGGTACTGTTTTAATACGTTTCACTGCTATTTCAATATGGATGTTTCTTCAAGTAGAAATGATTCTCTGCCAATAGGGAAATTGTAAAAATGGTTTTGCTAATCTTATTTGCACAATTATTCAACCATTCAAAGGTGTAAAATGGTTTTAAAACATATCTGAAAATGCATATAGGATACTGAAAAGGAAAATGGAAATTTAACTTGGGATGCGCAAAACATTTTGTCTTTTCAGTCCCCAAAATGGGCCACTGTAATGTTCCAGAAGTGATCAACTGAGAAACAGGCATTAAAAGAAAATGACGATTTTAACGTTGGATCATATCCAAAGCACTCAAAATAGAAGTACTTTTACAAAGCTGGGACACTTCCAAAACACAATGACTCATTTTGAAGTTTGAACCACCTGTTTCAGGGACACATAGCAGAATATTGTGAACTTGAGATTCATAGCCCCAAGTGGTTGTTTGGCTAATAATTAAAAATTTTAGAGGATCTGATCTAAAAGATATTGAAGAATGTACCTCAAGGGATAAGAATAAATTGGCAGTTGTATCTAATAAGGGTTCTTACGGGATTCAAATACTCTGATAAGGTTAGAAAATGAACATTATTTCAGTAACCCTGTGAATTTATTTCTAATTTAAATTGTTGCAATTATTTTTATGAATAAACATACATTAGTATAATTAACATTTTTTAAAATCTTGCAGGTTTTCCCATTTTGTGACCTTTTTTGTATCAAAGTAAAACATTTTCTGAAGCACTTCTATATGTCGACTCTCCATGATGACTTATATGAGAATGCTACGGCGCTTCATAATGAAACAGTTTTTCCAGAAGAAACTTTGGAAGTTTACCTTCGTTATTTTTGTCTTCTTAATATTTTTGGTTTTGCTACAACGAGAAGTAGGTGTTCAAGAATTTAATGAGGAACCAGGAATGCCATCTCATGATGAAAAGAAAACTGTATTAGATCTAGTCTTAAATGCCGTGAACAACATTAAAGCTGCAAAACCAAAAATGCAAATTAAAGCACCTCTTAGGCAGACCCATAATGCTGAACAGAAGCACTGTTTACCAGGATATTACACAGCTGCTGAACTGACTCCTTACCTCGAGCGTCCCCCTCAGGATCCTAATACTCCAGGGGCTTCTGGTAAAGCATTCAAAACGACCAGTTTAAGCCCAGATGAACGGAAAGAGAAAGAGCGTGGTGAAGAAAAGCATTGTTTTAATGCATTTGCAAGTGATAGGATTTCTTTACATCGAGATCTAGGACCAGACACACGACCTCCTGAGTACGTTGAAATTTATTAGAATTTAAAAGCAAGTATTCTAGTTTTTGGTTAAAAATATGTAAAATATTGAAAAAGGGTGTCTCGAGCTTCCATTTCTGTATTAAAATGTGAACTGTGACTACTGTTATTATAGCTTTCCCCCATGCCACATTATCCCTGTGGAAATAAGATTGGCCCCCATCTTGACACTCCTTCAGCCTTTCTCAAGACATGATTTTGCAAGTGGGCCTGGGGACCCCAGGGTGATAGGAAGCCCCTGATTGGTTTGATTGTTGTCACCAGGGATGTGCGGGTTTATTAGGTTTTATATTGGGATTTTATTTTTGTAAGTTGCCCAGTGTCACTGTGAATAGGATGGCTATAATTTTTTTTTTAAAGAAATAAAAATAAATAAAACAGAATAATTGCTGATTCTTACATCTGTAGGTATAGCATACAGAGATATACCTACATCTGAAGTAGTTGATGGTAGCAAATCATGCATCTAAAAATATTGAAAAATGTATGTGGGATTAGAGCATACATTGATTAAGCTGTTATGAACACAATTTTTCAGCAGAGGTCGGTTTAAATTATTTTAAACTTGAATAATTTGTTAATTATGATGCAGCTTTGTGGGCAATTATTCTAAATCTTTATATTTCCTCATAATGTCAGCCTTATATTGTGGATTAGATAGGAAATCTCACCAGATGAGCTTAATTCTACTTTATTGTAGCCTATATTAGTAAAATCTTGCAAGTCTGAAAGTATAGCTCTCATCCCAAGAAATTAGTAAAGGGCTCTTCTTACCTCTTTCCCTACCCAATTTTCAGCTATAGACTAAGCCAGGGGTGTCAAACTCAAGGCCCGGGGGCCAGATCTGGCCCGCGGGGTGCTTAGATCTGGCCCTCAGGGCTGCCCTGGAAACAGCAAAGGACCGACCCCCAGCGCTTATGCCAGCAAAAACAGAGCTCAGGAGGGCTGCACGTGCCCCCCCGCTCCATTTTCGCTGGCAGAGGGTTGCAGGAGGCAGTTGCAGGTGAAAACGGAGCTAGGTGGGGAGCGTTTTCGCTGACAGAGCGCTTGGGCCACCACAGGCACCCCCCAACACGAGTGACGTTGAGTTGGTCATGCCCACCCTGGCCACGCCTACCCCGGCCCCTGAGGTCAAACACAACCTTGATGCGGCCCCCAATGAAATTGAGTTTGACCCCCCTGTTCTAAATCTTTGGTGCAAATATAGAATATCCAGACTCTTTCTCTACACTCTGCTGTGTATCTAACAAGAACATAAAACACTATTGCGAACAGTGTCTCATTGTTGAGGATATACATTCAATGATACAATCGGCGCCACCTCAATTACATTTTGGGGTTTGGATCTTTTCCTCAGTTGTCCCAAAGCAATGCCCACATGTCAGCCCAATGCAAACCCTCCATGTTAGCATGGTAAACCAATTTTTATGGAGTGCTGGTATTCACCCAACTTGGACTTGTAATTGTTACCTCACAGCAACAGGGAACCAACTGTGGCTCAACAGACAGTCCGCTCTCTTGCGCTCTTCATAAATAACCACAGCAGAAGAATGTTTTCACCCCCCCAAAAGAATTTCTTAGACATGTTTATGTGTTCCCTTCCAAGGAGTATTCACTGCAACCACTATGAGTAACAGCCCACAGAGTCTTTCTCAGCATGTGTGGGCAATGGGATACCTACTACAGCACAACACAGCACATGGCTTACAGTCATTCTTGGGATCATTAATGTAGGCTTAATTAGTAGCGACTGGTTCCTTGGGAACAGGTTGCCTTTATCCTCTGTGGTAGCATTTCAAGGTGCTGAAGCAACACATGGGATGTGAGATTTGTATAGTCTGGAATGAGTTTTTAGTCTTCGCCTAATATTGTCTGTCAACTTCGAAACGGATCAGGCCTCCCACAGCCATCTTTCCATTTCTTAGCGCACCACACAGTGTGTGAGGGGGGCAGAGGGGGAATGTCAGATCAGACAATAACAACAGATCATCCCGTGGGAACCAAGGTCATCTCAGCAGGTGCTGGCAAGAGACTAAGAAGAGATGTCAGAACACCTAATTGGACAATGTAACCTGTAAACAATAAGGGAGGGAATTATCTATTCTTTAATTATACTGAAAAAGCAGGAAAGAATAGAATAGAATAGAATAGAATAGAATAGAATAGAATGAAGCTAAAGACTTAACAGCAATAAAATCTCAATGAACAAAGAAGGTACTTTAGTGAGCCACAAAAAGCATTTGTGTATGTGTGTGTGTATTTGTGTGGAAATGCTTTCAGATGCAGCATCCAAAAATTACTGATGAGGCAATATCTAAGAAGCTGTGTAGAAAGTACATCAAGATGTCGTTGTGTGACTGAGGAAAAAAAATAGCTATCCTGTGGCACAACAAAGAAGAATTACTTGTAAACTGCTTTGTGCTTGACAAATGAAAGGACACAAAAGCACTCATAATACAAATAGTAATCATGTGAGCCGCTAAAACTCTAAACTGTTCCCATCAGGAAGCACTGAAAATGTGATAATGTGGCTTCAGCCAGATTGTCATGGTTTATGGCTGCTGTATCTGCGCAATTAAAAGCCAGATGATCCTTGCATGGCAGGAAAGAACTAGGATTTTTATTGTATACAGATAATCTACATTTTTGCAACTAGATGTGATAGTCCACACAGTACTAATCCTACTTTCCCCAAACTAGCATATTCCAGATTTCTTCAAACAGTTCCAGTGGTGAGATTCAACAGGTTCGCACCTATTTGAGAGAACTGGTTGTTAACTTAAGTAGTTAGGAGAACCGGTTGTTGGAAGAAATCTCCTTTTGTTTTTTTCCACTTTACAGAGCTAATCCTGTAAGGAAGGCAGGAAGGCAACATTCTGTTGTTGTTTCTAGACTAATCTTTATTGCCCTGCTTACAGAAACTGCCTCTTGGTTAACCCATGTAGCAGCTAAAGGTTCTTGGCAGTACGCCCAGACTTACTGTCACCTGAACTCCACCCAGCCACATGATCACCCAGCCACGCCTACCCAGGTGGTCATTAGGGCAGAGAACCGGTTGTTAAATTATTTGTATCCCATCATTGAACAGTTCCCATCATCCCCATTTATCAGGGCTAGTAAGAATGATGGGAATCAGCACTTCTACAATTTGGAAGGCTCTGAACTGGAGAAGGTTGTAAACAAGCTATAAAAAATGGCCCAAACCTATATAAAATAGTTCCAGTCTAGGCATCGTCACTTGTTTCCTTAAAATCCTCAGTATTGACAGTAACAACACCAAGAATGAACCTGTGCTCTAGACAGACACTGGAGTTAGTCAGCTGTGTGAATCACTGAGCAAAGAAATCAATGTTGAGAGCACATGGCCCTTGAGGCGTGACCAGGGGTCGCATGCCATCGGGGTAAACTTTCGCTGCTGCTTCAAAACAAGCCATCGGGCAAAACGGTAACCACTGAGATGGCTACAGCTCAGCCAAATTATAGTCTTTTAATTGGAGCACAACATAAAACAGAGTGAGTCAACCTCCTGTAATTTTTTAGCAACTACCACGTGTTGTGGTATTTGCTCATGTCTGTTTTCTAAACGGTGGAGTTCTTCAACAGATTTAAAGATACAAACATCAAGTTCCTTGGCCGAAGCAAAATGTTTTACTCACATCTGGCCATTATTCATTGTAGTAAGATCCTCTCCACCATGGCTACTATATGTGAAGAAAATACAAATATAATCTGAGCTCGAGAGCTGCAACAAGTTAGGAATATTTTTACTAGGGCTTTATTGAAAGGATAGGCAACTTTTTAATGCATTTTGGGAGCATAATTGAGGGTTCTAGGAGCTTCTTGGTTGTGGAGGGGATCAGGGTGGGTTTTTTTCTTTCTTCCATGGAACAGAGATGTTGAGGAGTGATTAATGTTTGTTTTGCTAAAAATATAAAAGTACAAGTTTCCCAAAATTAGTGATATGCCACTAAATACCTTCGGCTCAATCCTGGGATAGGGGATTTCAGATACTGTGGTGGACTCTTCAGCAAGACTGGAGGGTGTTTGTGTAGAAAGTCAGCACCCACCCACCCTCCTAGAGAATGAAATATTTTGAGGAATATTAAAAAGGCAGGATAGAATATTTCCCCTAAAGGAGAAATGAAAAAAAAATAATCTTAAAGGAGGCAGAAACCAGTACCAGTCTCCCTGCTTCAAGCAGAAACTGAGGAGGCCAGCTTTTAGAAGTGCAGATTTGGTAATCCATTCAGAAGAATTGGGCCAGACAGAAACTCCAGATAAGCAGTTAGGTTGATAAAATTAACTCAGTCAAACTCTTAGGATTTGCATTTTTCCTTCTGCCTGTAGAAGGACGTGGTGGCTAAATGCTGAGCTTGTCGATTGAAAGGTCGGCAGATCAGCGGTTCAAATCCCTAGTGCCACATAATGGGGTGAACTCCCGTTACTTGTCCCAGCTTCTGCCAACCTAGCAGTTCGAAAGCACATAAAAAATGCAAGTAGAAAAATAGGGACCACCTTTGGTGGAAAGGTAACAGCGTTTCATGCCAGCCACATGATCACAGAGATGTCTTCGGACAGCTCTGGCTCTTTGGCTTTGAAATGGAGATGAGCACCACCCCCTAGAGTCGGGAATGTCTGGCACATATGTGTGAGGGGAACCTTTACCTATAGAGCTAGCCATGACCCCATAGGAATCTGACAACAACCATTAGAATATTAAAGGACATGTTCTTGCACAGGAACAGGAAGCTCAAATACAAAGCCCAAAGATGGTATAAAAACCCACTCGCTCTCAACTCCATTTTGTCAGCTGTTCCAGAACCACATGCTGTTGGTGGTTCTGCTCACCAATAAACCAACTTTCTTTCCAATCAGCTTCCGTTTTATTCCCAGCTTGGAACTGGACCTGGATTTTTCTTCCAACAATGTTAAGAGGAGCTCCAGCTTGGAGTCTGTGCACTGTAGTAAATGGCATGGGCTGGATCTCTCCCAGAATCCTTGAAGGCTTCTCTTGCCATTCCCAAAGGAATGTAATCAGTATGGCAAGATTAATGTCAGGCAAGAACTACCAGAGCCACTGGTGAAGCATCTCAACAAGAATTTCATTGCTAGTCAACTCTGTTACAAGAATCTCACCAGAGTGACTGCATTCCCTTGGAAACAGTGAGGTAAGCCTTCAAGGATTTGGGGGGAGCTCTGGCCTCAGTAGTGGGATTCAATTTTTTTTTACTACCAGTTCTTTGGGCATGGTTTGGTGGGCGTGGCTTGGTGGGCATGGCTTGGCTTGATGGGTGTGGCTTGGTGGGTATGGCAGGGGAAGAATACTACAAAATCTCCATTCCCTCCCCATTCCTGGGGGAAGGATACTGTAAAATCCCCATTCCCTCCCCACCCCACTAAGCTGATTTCCAGCTTTGTTCTCCTGTGCAGGGCAACAAAAGAAGATCCAGCCAATCAGCTGGGACTCGGGAGGCAGAGAATAGATGGGGGCGGGGCCAATCAGTGGTGGTATTTGCCAGTTCTCTGAACAACTCAAAATTTCTACTACCGGTTCTCCAGAACTGGTCAGAACCTGCTGAATGCCATCTCTGTCTGGCCTATGCCATTTACTGCAATACAAAGACTCTAATCGCAGGCCTCTTTTGACTCCTCCTTCCAGTCTAGTTGGAGATTTTACCACAGAGATAGGCACGATAGAGAGAGACTACCTGTGGCTTGTAGGTTGTGTGGTACCTACTGCAACCTTATTGGACTATTGTATTCTGTTAGTGTTACAATTTATATTTTTTTAGTGTTATTATTTTCTGCCTTGAGATATGAAATTGAGATTTGCATTCACTTATGAAAAGTGAATGCAAATTGAATAATCATAAGAGTGATGATTATGATGGTTTGTGTTACAAATATTTAAACAGGGCTTCTAAAAATATACAAAGAAAGATTAACCAGTTATTATTCCAAGGAACCCACAGTGAATATTATGAAAAGAGCAATCTAGTTATGTTGATGAAATAAGACCTTGAGTTTAACAAGCCTACAATATTGACATAAACTATATTTGTGTATTCCTTTCAGACTTTTTTTCCTAGTCCCATGCCACAAATATTTTTCTCATGAGTTCTTACATAAAAATACTGCTCTTTCTCTCTCTCTCTCTCCCTCTCTTTTTAAATACATACATCTTAACCCCAGCAAATTTGGAAGATGTTTGAACATGGACTTCAATGGAAGAGCTTTTACATGTCTAATATAGAAAGTATCTCCATGCAGAAGCTAAGAAAGAGACCTAATCTCCTAATCTTATATGAAATCTTGACAAGGTTGGTGTAGACAATTCCAATTTAGCTAAGCATAAGGGAGATAACAGACTGGTGAAATCCAGCCTTGATTTCATTTAAATTACGGATTTCAGAGCAAGGTGATTCAATTCAAGCCACTTCAACATTCAGTATCCAATTAAAATGCAATATATTTTTTGCTCCTCCATGTTCTTAACAGCAGAAATAAAGAAAAAAACCTCAGCAACCAAGCTATAGAGAAGAGGTTTGTGGTCTATAGGCATAATAATAAAGATTTGATTTAATTCAATTTGATTCAACCAAAAGAGGAAGAGTCCTACTTCAGATTAAAAACAAAAACTTCCCAAAAATTGTTAAAAAGTGCTCAGCCATTTTCTTGGATGTGACAGGGGCAATCGTGATGGCTCAGATAAAAGTAAAACTCTTAAGCTTCTTTGATATGAATAGAGACCCATTGCAGGTAATTCTTGACTTACAACCCCTTCATTTAGTGAAAGTCCAAAGTTACAACGGCATTGAAAAAAGTGAATTATGACTAATTTTCACACTTATAACTGTTGCAGGATCCCCACGATCACATGATCAAAATTTGAGACCCAGAACTGGTATATATATATATACACCGTACTTTCGGAGTATAAGATGCACTTTTTCTACACCCAAAAGTGGGTGAAAATTTGGGTGCGTCTTATACACTAAATGTTGCAGAAGCCCCACCCACCAGATTGCCAATAGGTTAATAGCAATCC
>JAOYMU010000001.1:24549574-24560759 GCA_025802295.1 Psammodynastes pulverulentus
ATAGATAGATAGACAGACAGACAGACAGACAGACAGACAGACAGACAGACAGACAG
Source organism: Psammodynastes pulverulentus (assembly GCA_025802295.1). Taxonomy (NCBI): domain Eukaryota; kingdom Metazoa; phylum Chordata; class Lepidosauria; order Squamata; family Psammodynastidae; genus Psammodynastes; species Psammodynastes pulverulentus. Next base: position 24,549,631 of record JAOYMU010000001.1, read on the forward strand.
ACAGACAGACAGACAGACAAATGGTAGATCTACTTCATCCACCTATCTATGAACAATCAGTATCTCTTTATCTCTAAAACCAGCCTGGGCTGAAACTGAACATTAATTATAATTATCCTTACTGTGATCTTGATAGGACTATAAAAAGAATATTTCATGTACTCAGCAAGATCAGTCTATTGGTCACGGTGATCACAATACCACAGAGGCCGTATTTAATACTTTTTTTGAAAAGCATACACTCATTTTTTAAAATATTTATGTCATCTTCAAAATGTTCCATTCCTTTTCGGCAATTAGGTGTGTCCTTTATCAAAGCAACACATTCTCTTTGATGAGGTTGCTATTGCCAAGACAACCGAACGGATAATCCTTAGTCCTGAACTAATGGTACATAATTGGCTCGTTGGGTGAGAGTAACTGCAAATAGTTGAGAATGGACACTTAGGTGCCATGTGCATCTCCAAGGTCCCTTCCAACTCTGTTATTCTATTCTGTTATGATCCCCTATAGGATAGGATTATCCAACCGTGCCCTTACAGCTTGCCCAAACAAGTTGATCTTTAATAGGAAGAAATGGGGGGGAATGACTGTGAAGTGGTGTGAACAGATGTAGGTGGATGTTTGCAAATAGCTGTCTCCTACCTGAAGTGGCAACTTCCACAGCAAACCAACAACACAACAACAGCAAGAATAAAATGATCCTCACATAAATTTGCAACTGTACCAGTTGCCTTCAACAATTCTTCTGGGATTACCACTCCAATGAATCAGTGAACAAAAGGATATGAGAATATGTTTATGCATGAACAAATGTGTATAGAAACAAAGTTTATTTCTTATAAGACTTTCAGATTCGGACCTGAGTTTCTATATTTAATTATGTACCACTATATCATGATGAAATTAGAGTTAAGCTATGCAAAGGAAGAGAACAGGCTGCCTCTGGAAGAAAAATCGCACATTATTATTCTGCCTGGATTTGTATAAAGGCAGTCCTTGACTTACAACCATTCGATTAGTGACTGAAATTACAACAGCATTGAAAAAGTGACATAAAGCTGATTTTCACAGTTATGACCATTGCGGTATCTCCATGGTCGCATGATCAGAATTCAGGTGATTGACAACTGGCATTTGTTTATGACAGTTGCATTGTGCTGGAATCATGTGATCACTATTTATAACCTTCCCAGCTGGCCTCTGACATCAAAGTCAATGGAGCAAGCTGGATTCACTTAACCATGGTGTGATTCCCTTAATAATTGCAGTGATTCATTCAACAACGGTGGCAAGGAAGGTTGTAAAATGGGGCAAACTCACTTAACTACTGCTTTGCTTGTCCCAAAGGTGCTTTTTTCAAGAGGCAACTGGTCTTTCTGGTTTTTCTTTGAAGACGTTTTGCTTCTCATCCAAAAAACTTCTTCAGCTCTGCTTTGCTTAGCAACAGAAATTTGGGGCTCCATTGCGGTCATAATACCTGTACTATAATATGCGAAATTAGCTAGTGTGGTTTGGAATTCCGGATTGGAGTTTAACATGTGAACCAGATCCCTGGTATGAACCTCTATTTATTTAATACATTTGTAAGACTGCCCAACTCACATCAGTAAATAAATAAATTCAAGTCAACTCAGCCATGGTCAACCTCTCTTTTGCAGGATGGTTGCTATGAGTATGAACTCGGTGGAAAACACAGCCATAACTCTTATCAAACAGTGAAAGAAACATTGGTTAACTCAACTCAGTTTTCTCAATTAACACATCTAACCATTAACTACATGCATGACTTTGTGCTAGCCTAAACCATGCCTTACACAAACGTAGCCAGAGTGAAGTACCAATGTGTAGCTGGGGAAAATCTCTCATAGACATGCAGTCCTCAACTTACAGCCACTCACTTAATCAAGGTTCAGACAGACATACCTGGGGCGTACGTATGACCCAGATTTGAAGATCTGACAGTTGCCCCCTCATGGTCACGTGACTGCGCTTCAGGTACTCAGCAACTGGAATGCCATTATGGCCGTTTGCAGAGTCCTGCTATATCCCATGAGTGATTTTTGTGATGTTGTTGTCAAAACCAGCATTTTACTTCTGATTTTGGCAAAACTAGGTAATAGCAAATCATCAGTCAGCTTAACGGCTGCAACATTCACTTAACAACCTCAGAATCCCTCAACAATTGAAGTGATTTGCTTAATGACTGCTGCAAAAAAAATCATAAAATTGAGTTTGTCATGTGACCAACCTGTTTTATGACTATTCAAGAGTTATGACTGTGATGATCAGGCTGCATTATGGTCCTAACTCAAGGGCTACCTGGGGAAAGAGCGATACAGGAGATCTAACCTGACATTGGTCTCCTGTATTTATTTGCTTCTGAGATGTGCTAAACTATTCAATTCCATCACTGTCTGTAAAAAAAGATTTAGCTAGTATATTAGTCAATTTCCGCATTTGGACTAGGAAGATTGTGCTCAATTGTCCTTGGATAGCAAATATCTTAGGTTGGCTTTGTATGCAAAGCACAATCTTTCCCTCTGAGACGCAGTCTGCTTCCATTTAAATTACAGCGATGATTTCCAAAGGTGCTTTATGCACAAATAATAGCATTTGTGCAAAATGGTTTGCCTTTGTCCACTTTTTTGTTAGATGCAGATTCTATTTTTTGACAATTATCTTCTTAATGCCCAAGAAATGCCATAAGGTTAATATCTTGCCACTGTAATAAAAAGGGTAAAAACAAAATACATCCAGACTTGTTCCAATGCTAGGAAATACAATTGGGGAGAGAAGTAGATTCTCAACTGTTCATAAGTAACAAGCTAGAAGATAATGGGCCTATTCTTGGAAACAGGCATTGTTAAAAAGGTAAAGGTAAAGATTCCCCTGGCACATATGTGCTAGTCGTTCCCAACTCTAGGGGGCGGTGCTCATCTCCGTTTCAAAGCCGAAGAGCCAGCGGTGTCCGAAGACGTCTCCATGATTATGTGGCTGGCATGACTAAATGCCAAAGGTGCACAAAATACTGTTACCTTCCCATCAAAGGTGGTCCCTATTTTTTCTACTTATATTTTTTTACGTGCTTTCGAACTACTAGGTTGGCAGAAGCTGGGACAAGTAACAGGAGTTCATCCCACTACGTGGCACTAGGGATTTGAACCACTGAACTGCTTACCTTTCCACCATTAAGCCATTATTAAGAGATTGCAATTATTTATTTTTTACAAATAGAAATAGAATTCTTTCTAGCGATTGGACAAGGAATTGATTTACTGATTTTTCATATTTCTAAACTGCCCACCTCTCTCGGAGAGGGGCTCATTGGAGATGGGAAGTAACCTAAATGACACTCTGACTCACTATTATTGCTGCAGTTGGTTAATTTTGCAAAGTAATCATACCTTAACCAATGAATATTATGTAAGGCTCAGGTCATGCTGTTGAAGAAACAGCTTGCTGGGATGTATTGCAATGGAATCAGTTGTCAAGTAAGACTGATCAGAGTAACAGATTCCTCCCACAAGCTGGAAAGCTACAAGCAGCATGGGGAAGAAGGAAAGAGATATATGACCAACTCTGTTGCCTGTTCAACCATCTGACCTAACCTGCTGTGATAACATGTAATGGAGAAGGCAAGAAAAACAAGATGCACAGGTACAGTTTATGTGGTACCTTGCTCAATAGTAGTAACTGTGAGAGGGATCTTGGAGTCCTAGTGGACAATCATTTAAAAATGAGCCAGCAGTGTGCTGCAACTGCCAAAAAAGCCAACAGTTCTGCATAAACAGAGGGATAGAATCAAAATCATGTGAAGTGTTAATACCACTTTATAATGTCTTGGTATGGTTGCACTTGGAATACTGCATCCAGTTTTGGTCACCAAAAAGTAAGAAAGATATTGAGACTCTAGAAAGAGTGCAGAGAAGAGCAAAAAAGATGATTAGGGGACTGGAAGCTTAAACATATATAGAATAGTTGCTGGAACTGGGTATGTCTAGTCTGATGAAAAGAAGGGCTAGGGGTGACATGATAGCAGTGATCCAATATCTCAGGAGCTGCCACAAAGAACAGAGAGTCAAGCTATTCTCCAAAGCATCTGAGGGCAGGACAAGAAGCAATGGGTGGAAACTAATCAAGGAGAGAAGCAACTTAGAACAAAGGAGAAATTTCCTGGTACCATGTTTCCCTGAAAATACCTACTCCAAAGGTAAGTCCTAGCTTGATTTTTACACGTGCACTCAATATAAGCCCTATCCCCAAAATAAGCCCTAATTAAGACCCGCCCACTCCAGGGCGCACGGGTAAAAATTAAGCTAGGATGGGGATGGGGGTGTGAAGCTGCCCTACTATTTACCTTTGGACAGTTACAGCTAGGCCTTGCACATCCCAACACCTGCCTTGCAGGCCCATGTCTTCTGCAGTCTGCAAGACTTTCCTGAAGGCCTCTGCAGCCAATAACATAGTTCTGGATCGTTCCAGAGCTCTGTTATCGGCTGCAGAGGCCTTCAGGAAAGATTTGCTGACCGCAAAAGAAGTTACTGAAGGCCTCTGATAGCAAAAAGAAGGCCGGGGGAGATGCCCACAAGTGAAGTGAGTCAGTGAATGACATCCCTCCCTGAAAATAAGACCTGGTGGGGATTTTTTGGGTGGGAAAAAATATAAGACAGGGTAGTTAGAACAATTAATCAGTGGAACAACTTGACTTCAAAAGTTGTGAATGCTTCAACACTGGAAGTTTTTAAGAAGAGATAAGCACTGAAATGGTATAGGGTTTTTTGCCTAAGCAGTGGGTTGGACTAGAAGACCTCCAAGGTCCCCTCCAACTCTGTTTATTCTATTCTATTCTCTTGTACTCTATTCTAATAAATAATTTTGGCTTATTTGATGAGAAGGTTAAATATGCTTCAATTTTTGGAGAGAACTATATAGAAGGGGAAGTGTTACTGCTAATTTGGGTTACTGGAAGCTTTATGTGACAACAGTGAGTCAAGTGGAAAGGGCATAGATCCAGTTTTTAAGGCAAAACCCAGGAGAAGAGACCTTGCTATTCCTCTCCCAATGAAATCAGGCTTCTGAATTTTGTATGAGGCCTTTGTACAAACTCAAAATGTATTATCAAGATGTGATGACTTGTGCACTGACAATTCATCACATCTTTTAAACAAATGAAATTGGGGGTGGCTATCATTTATTACTGACATGGAAGGAGTTTATTATGGGCCTTTAATAGTTGACCTACCTTGTTTAGCAACCATTCAGAGTTACAAAAACTTCACACTTGCAACCAGTTTTCACACTTGCAACTGTCACGGCAATCCCCACAGTCATGTGATTAAAATTCAGACACTTGGCAATCAGCACAATAGTTGCCCGATCCTGGGGTCATGTGATCGTCATTAGCGACCTTCCCAGCTGACTTCAGACCATCAAAATTCAATGGGAAAAGCCAGATCTACTTAAGGACAGCGTGATTCACTTAACAACTTCAGTGATTGGCTTAACAACTGTGACAGAAAAGGTGGTAAAATCAGGAGTGACTCATTTAATAACCACTTTGCTTAGCAATGCTAATTTTGGTCCCAATGGTGGTTGTAAGCCAAGGACTACCTATAAGCTTATTTAGGTTTTTTTTAAATTATTGTTTGAATACTTTTTTTTACGAAAGCTGTGTCTGAAGCAACTTAGGAAATTTTTAAACACCATAAACTGTCTTGTTTAAAGTTAAAAGTTTTATGTATTCCCAGCCAGGAAAAACTATATATTTCTATTTTCTGATAACGTGTAATGAAACCCAGAGTGAGACCATTTACATCCTAGAGTTTCTCTCTGCTGTGAGCGAACATGGTGTTGCAAGCCACATGGCCCCCAGACGTGGCCTAAATCAATGCTGCTCAGCTGTAAGCGGGACAGATACTTTACATTTACTTTACATTTTAAAACTAAGCTCCACAAAACCCCTGCGGTCTAGTTTTCTGCTGCAAACAAATGTCATAGCAGAAACTGATTTGAGAGAAACAGGCAGGGAGAGAAGGCAGGGAAAGGTTGCAATGGGAAGTAGTGATGTGAGAATGGTAAAAAGCAGCTCGGCACTAATATAAACCATATGGGAAGTTGTGATAGGCAAGTAAACCTTGGCTTATATAGTGGTTTCTTCCTCAGGCCAAAGTATCGCTGAGGCTGCACTGTGCTTTTAGGAATCACTGAAAACACGCTGCTCAGTATATTAAAAATTCATTCACTGCTTCATGATTCTCATGGAGGCACTATGTTCGGCGGCTCTTCAATTTGCAAGGCGGAAGCATCATCCACCATTTGAGTCAGATCTCATAATGCTGGTCAGCAGCCTGTTCGTAATGAGGAATTGTTCATAAGCGAGAGGTTCATAACCTGGAGACTTCCTGTAATACACATATCAAGTGTACTGAGGTTACCCATTATCCTTTCTCCACTGAACTTTAAATATCAAAGACTTGCTCAAAGGTGAAATGAGGGAAGCTACAAAGAGGGCTTAGCCAGAGCTGATTACTGCAACTGAAAATCTGAAAATCCAGCACTTTTTTGTAGTGTTGTTGTATCTCACTTCAAAAATTGTCTCAATTTGACTGCCTTATTTTGAAGCAAAATGAGACAAATAGTGTTAGACACTATACAAAAAAGGGCAAAGAAGCTAAAGCTTGATAAAACCACCAAGTAAGTCACGTAGCAACTAAAGCAATCGAGCAACAGGGAATGGTGGGCCTCAATTCTAACTTCTTTTTGCTCTTTTATTCACCACACTGCACGTGTCCTCAATGATTGGGAAGTGGCAGTATTAATCCCTACATTTTAAAACGTTGAGGAAAAGTTACTTCCAAACTGTAGACCTATCAGCCTGCTGAGTATAGTCCTTAAGTTGCATGCCAGACATCTGTATGGTTGATTAGTGGTTTGGATGGAGTCTGAAAATATCCTGGCAAAGCAACAATTTGGCTTTCATCCTGGCTTTCTGTTTTACACCCAGCCTTTATATCAAACCATCTGGCAAAAAAGTAAACCAAATTTATCTCTGTATGCAACATCAAGTCGATTTTAAATCTGCATTTAACCTGATCTTAAGCTACAAATTGTTTTCAGTGACAATCAATCACTGTCTATTTCTTCTGATGTTGACACTATGTAAAAGTTCATATTTAAGGTTCTTTTGAAATACTCATTGCTAAGGAAATTTATATTTTCAGAGATATTAGGCAGGGCTGCATCCTGGTTCCACTGTTTTTAATTTATATATTTATTGCTCACCTAGATATTTAGACTATCGTCCACCAAAATTTACAAACAAACATCTTGGAATACTACTATAAAAGAGCATTATGTGCTTTTGTTCCTGTTGTAACAAACAATGTTTAGAGATCAATGATAAAACTAAAATAAATAAACAGTCTAGGTCAGGGCTGTCAAACTCCCGGCTCGTGTCACGGGCTGGCCACGCTCACACCTGGTTTAGCAAAGGGGTAAAAAGACCCGATACATTAAGTAACCCCGCCGTGATGACATGAGTTTGACACCCCTGGCCTAGATAGTAGAAATTTGGTTGAAAGAGTTACACTTGAATGACAGTCCAGAATTGAAGTGTGTTGTTGCTATACTGTATGAGAAAGTAAGGAAAAGAGGAGTCTGTTTCGCTGTATTTTTCATTCCATTTATCAATGTGCCATGACTCGGCTACTTTCAGTTGTATAGTTGTTTTTAGATGCTTTAGTTTTCTCAGATCCTATTTCCCTCCCTATTTCTGTTCTGTCCCAGGTTAGAGGTAAGGATTGTCTAAATAAGACAATGGGTAAATTTGTGATTTTTCATCAAGGTGTGATTAGGCAACAGTTTGCTTCAAACAACAGATAGTTGTAAAAGTTGGAATAGCTATTCTTAGTATTCATTATAAATCCAAAACTTCTCCAAATAATGAAATAAATTATTGTAAAGAAATCTATTACATTAGTTACAGTAGCAGTGACACGTTAATATCAGCTGAACTATCTGATTTTTAGATCTCATTTGTTCTTTGGTTAAGGCACCAGGCTAGAAATTAGGAGACAGTGAGTTCTAGTTCTGTTTTAGGCATGAAAGCCGACTGGGTGACTTTGCATTTCCTTTCAGCTCAACTCCCCTCACAGGGTTGTTGTTGTCAGGAAAATAGGAGGAAGAAGGAATATTAGGTATGTTCACCAACCTGAATTATTTATAAAAATAATAAAAGTAGTAAATTAATTAATTAATTAAATAAATAAATAAATAAATAAATAAATAAATAAATAAATAAAATAAAATTCTTTTAAGAAAAACAAACTGAAATAGTAAGGCCCTGTTTTATGGGCTCATCGTGGTAAGAAGCCTGTTTTAGAAATGACTGTTTCCCAGCCTTGCAACTCCTAGATCTGTGGACTAAAGTTCCCAGGATTCCATAGTTGACATGGCCAATTGTAAGAATTCAGGGAGTTCACACGACTGGCTCTTGTCAGGGTTATTATTTGGAATATATACACACATATACATATATTATTATATTATTATTATACACACACACCATGACTTCTTCCTTAAAATATGGTAATGAACTATTGTATTCCTCATTTATATCATTTTCTCCCTTTTTGGTCTTAGAAAGTATTTTTACATTTGTTTAACCAAATTAATTTACAGATCTCTTTTTTTAAAAAAGGGGGAAATATTTCTAATGAAATTCATTATCATTTTTTTTTCTGTATACTAATTATTTGGCATTGTTTCAACAGAAAACATTTGGCAATCTCTCAAAAAGACATGAGTTAAGACAACAATTACAGTGTAAAAATTTTACTTGGTACCTAAGCAATGTTTTCCCTGAAGCATATGTACCAGATTTGAATCCTATGTTACATGGATTTGTGAGTATTCATTTATGCATATATTTTGTTGTTTTGTATATAAAAGGTACAGAATGACCTATGTGTGTGAGAGAGAGGGAGAGGGAGGGAGGGAGAGAGAGAGAGAGAGAGAGAAAGAGAGAGAGAGGAAGAGAGAGAATAAACTGTGGAGTTCTTGATGCTCTCTGAGCTTGTTTGCTTGCAGACATGTCATTTCCCAAGTAAAAAAACTCATTGTGAATATAACATCACTCACTTTCATTGATGATAGTTGATGAAATGTTTGCACATATATACATACATATTGGTATATATATAGGGGGGGGGTATGTAATTTTTTAAGTTTAATAAGCTTGCATGAAGTACTTATATTTGCTTCACCTTGGTTTGTCACCACAAGTGTCATTGGATAAGCTTAGTCATGTAGCTTCTTCACAGCAGTTGGTCACCTTCAAAATGATTCACTCTGGGGATGGAAGAATTCTCCCACAGAACTCATGCTCATGGATTCTTTTCTTCTCACAACTTTTTCATGATCTTCATGGAAGTGCCTCTTGATTATGCCACTGGATGCCAGAATTGTGCACAAACTGATCATATTAACTGCGAACCGCAAGTAGTCTTCAGATAATACTAATGTCTAGCAGCATTATCAAGAAGATTCTCCACCAAGATTGTGGAACAGCTGTATGGCTCAAACTCCCTCCAATGGCTGCATGTTGCAGAGCTATGTGTGGGCTACAGGTAGCACTAGCAGCACAATCAAGAGGCCCCTTCACTGAGTATATAAAAAAGTCACGCAGAATATGTAAGCTGACATGAATCACGTGTAAATGAGAAGACTCTTAGTCATCAGTTAAACAAATTGTTCCATAAGTGCATCATTTGCTGTGCAGAAACCATACAGAGCCTTGTGACTAAGCTGAGAGACTAGGAGAAGAAAAAGCAAACACAGGTATATTGTGCAAATATTTTCTGTGGGAGGAAGAGGAAGAAAGTTTTCGTGGGGAGAAAAAGATGATTATAGATTCTGAAATCCAATTTCCATTCGTTCAAGATTTTGTTACTCTGAAACGCACCACCCACAAATGAAACCATCTGTGTATTGTAGTTAACCCTAGTCATATGATTCCATTTCAACTTTCTATTTAGCTAAAAAATGTTGGAAGAAGAGCATGTTTGGATGTTGGAGAAAATAATTTAGGCGGCAAGCCACTAATAATGTATACTTGTCATGGGCTTGGAGGAAACCAGGTAAAATTACTTTATACATGTATATGTGCCCAGATAGGGGGTCCTGATAAGCATACAACTTTATACTCTTTCTGTACTTTTCTAAATTTGTCACTGTCTGGTTACCACAAGATCTATAAAAACAAGCATTTTCCAGTACTGTTAATTTTCTTTTGAAACAGAACTATGCACAAGTATTGGTCTTCAGTGCTCTTTTAGGTAAAACCAATGGCTATTCTGTCCAGAAAATCTTTCAAGCTATCTGTTAACATACAACCTTAGAATCTTTTGGAACACAATAGAAAAGTTGGCGTAGAAAGGATTCCCTAGGGATAGGGAATTATTGTCAAATTAGTTTGTATGCTTGATTGGTATACAATTACATTTTTACCTACACAGTAGCATCTTTGCATCCTTTACCAACTCACCATCTACATCTTAGTCCAATGTATTGCATTAACTCCAGGTGACAAGGTTAGTTCCTGATTCAATGTGAAAATTGGGTTAGTTGAACTACAGTACTTAACCATGGGTAAACCATTGTTTAGATATTATAATTAACACAATAATGCTTTTAAAATGTTTAAATAATAACAAACGTGTCAAGCTTCTGTTGTAATTTTTTTAATGGCTATTGATGAAGGCTTTGCTGAAATGTATGGGGAGCCCCCATTTCTTTCTTGACTAGCAAAGAAGTCAAGAGAGTTTATCACCTGAGGAGTTCTGGATACCTTTAGCTCCCCACAGAATACTTCTATGAACTAACAATGAATCACTTCATAATAATAATATGTCATGCGCCAGAAAAAATCAAAATGATCGCCGGCAATCTTTTGTTGACTAGGAGATTGTGTGTTGCACCTGTCCCAAAAATGGTAGCAGAGTATACACCAGGCATGAAATGTGAAATTTTTCCCAAGAGGCTCCATGGGCGTGGTTCTGTGGGCGTGTCTTGGTGTTCATGTGACTGGGTGGGTGTGTCTTGGTGGGCGTGTCTTGGTGGTCATGTGA
>JAOYMU010000001.1:24581830-24592629 GCA_025802295.1 Psammodynastes pulverulentus
TAAACAGCTGACTAATCTACAAACAGCAACTCCATCAACCAATCAATATGAAACAATACAGCCAGCCAACCAGCCTAAACTAAGGTATTCCACTACAGAATTCTTTAACACTTGCTTGGTTATATTAAAATGAAATACAATGTAGAGAAAAGTAAAGTCTTATGCTTAGGCAAGAAAAAAAAGTACACATATAGACTGGGTGAAACCAGGGTTAATAGCAGTAACTGTGAGAGGGAATTTGGAGTCTTCGTGGACAACCAATTAAATATGAGCCAGCAGTGTGCAGTGGTAGCCAAAAATGCCAATGCAATCCTAAATTGCATTAACGGAGGGATACAATCAAGATCAAGTGAGGTACTCTATAAAGCCTTAGTAAGACTACACCTAGAACACCTCATCCAATTTTGGTCACCACACTATAAAAAAGATGTTGAAACTCTAGAAAGAGTGCAGAGAAGAGCAACCAAGATGATTAGGGGACTGGAGGCTAAAACCTATGATGAACGGTTACAGGAACTGGGCATGGCTAGTCTAGTGGAGAGAAGGAGCAGGGGAGACACGATAGCAGTCTTCCAATATTTGAGGGGCTGCCACAGAGGGGAGGAGATCAAGCTATTTTCCAAAGCAGCCGAAGGCCAGACAAGGAATAATGGATGGAAACTGATCAAGGAGAGATTCAACATGGAAATAAGGAGAAATTTTCTGACAGTGAGAATAATCAACCAGTGGAAGAGCTTGCCTTCAGAAGTTGTGGGAGCTTCATCATTGGAAGCTTTTCAAGAAGAGACTGGACTGCCATATGTCAGAAATGGTGTAGGGTCTCCTGCTTGGGTGGAGGGTTGGACTGGATGACCTACAAGGTCTCTTCCAACTCTGTTAATCTGTAAAGCCTAATGGGGTAGGGTGGTGGGAGCACTTGAGCTGTAATAGTTCCACAGAGTTCTCATGCCTGCAATGTTCCTTAATTCACTAGAATGAAGAAACACTTGTGAACTGATAGAAAAGCTCTGGAGGAATACATACTCAAATCTCAAGGCTTTTGCTAAAACAAGAGAGAACATGGCTGAAATATGCCTACTGATTCCAGTCCACCCTAAATCCTTTCCTATTTGGAGATTATCGTGAATCAAAACACACTCAAATCAGAAACTCCATCCCTACAGATTCTGGGTATCTTCTCTTTTTTTTCAGAGCTCACGGAATTTCTCCACAAACAGCGTAATGCCATTCTTTTCCTAATTACTTTATTTAGTTAAAGAAATTCAGAGTAAAATTCTTTCTGAGAATTGCTGAAACTTCTTGCTTGGTTTATCCGTGGATTATTTTAAAAAAAAAAAGAAATAGATGCAACATTTCAGAACCAAAAGTCTATGGTGTCTTTTAAGATTACTCACAGCCGCTACACCAAAGTGTGTTAGTTTAAGAACAACAAAAAGACACTTACGCAAAAGCTGCCCCGGGATGTGAGCACAAAGCACACAGCCCATTAAAAGTTAATTGCAAAAGAAGTGCCACCAAAAGCAATGGAATGTGACATTCTACTGAAGGAATTCCCTTTTGATATCTCTGAATCATTTCCATTAGAACTGTGCTTCCACGTTCCCATGTGACTCTTCACACACTATTATTGTATGCAGAGTTACAGAGGAAACGGTTACAGGGCTAGCGGAGAGACAGAATGCCATTGAGATCTACAGCTTGAAGGAGATGAGAAGACACACCTCAAGAAGAAGCCATATTGAATCCCACATTGGCCACAGAGCTCCGAGATAGAGATACCCTTGGTTCAGTCATTCACCCTGGATTATTTCTTAAGCGATTGTGAAGATCACTCCGAGCACTTTATACATCGGGATGATAATTTTAATACATAAAAATATAGCATTCCGGCTTTACATGAAGGAATAACCATAGAAAGACTTCAGCAATGCTCTTATTTAATAGAGGGCCCAAGCCATCCTGTAGAGCAGGGGTGTCATACTCGCGGCCCATGGCCCAGATGTGTCACATGCTGGCCATGCCTATCCCCGGTTTAGCGAAAGGGGGAAAAAGTTGCGATACATCACATGATGACAACGTGTTGTTACGAGTTTGACACCCCTGCTGTAGAGCCGCCATTTTCTGACAAGGAAAGTTCTTCACAAATGTGTGGGGTTGCCATTAAGGAAAAATATGTTGGTTGAAGGAAAAATGGCCAGCGATTATGGGGGGAAATGACGGCAAGATCGGAAGAAGTCGGGCTGGATATTGTCCCTATTTAATATTCTGCATTCATCCAGAATAGTTTATGGATTGAAAAGAATGGAGAGAGACAATTGAATAACAAAACACAACCCAATTTCCTTATAATGCTAACGCTGCTTCTCTCGACTCCTGAAAAATCTAAGGATTGTCCTACGTTACACATTTTTAGAAATGTAGCTGCCACTAGCTGCAATTTAGAAAAATCTTATATTTTGTCCTCTCCTTGAGATGGGGACAGGCAGGGCAGCAATCGCAACACAAGCGCCACACCAGTGTCACCAAAATGACTAAGTGGTATGTCCTCCCTACATTCCTAAATTACAAATACGAATAGTCCCCTAGTGCAGATCAGAGAACAGGGCTCGTGATCAAATGTACTACCCTCACGAAGGCAATTTTGCCTCATGAAATCTCATTGTGCTGTTCTGCTCCGAAGAGCAAGCGGTTCATTTTTATCAAGTTATGAGTACTAAGCTACAATAAATAAACAAATACATTACTGAATAATTCAGGTTTTTTTTTTGTTTGCAGTCACATTTATATTTAAAAAGTCATCACCCTCAAATAGGAGCGATGTTTTAATACCCTAAATATAAAGAACCCAAAGTAACATTTTTATTATCTTGCACAAGCCCAACAATAAAATAAGAAGTTGTTAAGTTAGAGCGCCCAGCATAAATCAACACGTGGGCCGTTTTCGTACTATATGCAGGTGGATGTGGAGATATATATATATATGTGTGGATTATTTTAAAATCTGGGTATTTTCTATCAAAGGACCATTCTATTTTTTTTTTATAAAAGTTTACTTTTTTTACACAAACTGTTTTTGTGCAATGGCCACAGCCAAGAGAGCTTTACTGATAAACAACTATGAAAAAGAAAATCAAAACATTAACTGCAGTCTTCTCCCTTACCTCCACCGCTGAGAGAAAAAAAAACCAAACAAGAACGCTTCCAGGGAAATCCGATTAAAATAGAATGCATTTTGAAATCTAGAGCGATTCGGTCCCTAAAATAAATTTAAACAGGTACTGTTTCCATGACGGGAGATTTGATACACTCTTCGTGTAGTCTGCTCTTTTCTGAAAGGCCGAGTGAATTCTCGGTGGGACGCTCTGGGAGGTGAATGCCACCATTCAAAGTAGATACAAATCCATCTTGTGAAGGGCTTTTCAAGTATGAAGGAAAATCCACTTGGGAATGCCTTGGCCGATGTTCAGCGTATAAACTGCTACATGGAACAACGTTATCGCTTTCTGACGAAGAGCAGCAAACGATGACAGACGGGTTTGAAGAGGGATACAGGGAGCTGCCATAATTTTCCTCTGAGGGCCGCGCGTAGTCCACAAACTGTTCCGAAGTTGGGTTATAAGGCACCAGAGAAAGATTCCCGTTCTTAACAGTCTCTCTTTCGGAGTAAGTCTCCCGAATCTGGTTAGTAGTGCCAGGGCCGTGATTCTCTATTTGGTAATACAAGGATGTGGAGCTCGGGTAGTAGGAAAGTGCCTTTGGCTGGTTTTCATGCATGGCAGTGCTGTCTGAATAGCAAAGGACGGAAGGGAGGGCTTGGCCTGCATCAGCATGAACACCCAAGCCTTCCAGACATTCATCTAGTTTTTCTTCTTCCTCCTCCTCCTCATCTTCCTCCTCCTCGTCTTCCTCCTCCTCCTCCTCCTCGTCCTCTTCGTCCTCATCTTCATCTGTTTCGCTGGGCGCTAAACTCTGGGTGCTGGAATCTGTAACTCCACTACAAAAGCTACTTGCGTCTTCTTCCTCTTCCTCTTCCTCCTCCTCCTCCTCTTCTTCCTCCCCAGCGCAGTCCAAGTCATCTGCCGACTGCAAATGCATCACCGCAGCCCTGGGTTCGGCCTCTAATTCAAAGTTCTCCGGGACTGAAAATTCCAGAGGGTGGGAAGTGGGGCCCATTGCACTGCTGTGAGCACTGAGCTCAGGGTGGCAGCCGTTCAGCGCAGGGACCTGCTGCTCTCTGTTTTTCTCCAATTCAAGTTTCATTATAGTGTGCAAAAAGTGAGTCCGAACCCTGATGGGATTAAATTCAATTCTGCCGGCTGTATTGCTGCATCCTTCTTTAGTGCAACCACATGGGAAAGACATACGGTCCACCTTAGGGGGGAAAAAATTGGATGGATTAGCCGTTCGGTTGGGCGCTATTAACGCTGAGATGCTAGAAACTCATAGCCAAACAAGAAACTTCATCAAACAAAATTGCCCTGGAAGCCTTGTGGAGGATTGATATATGAGATAAATTAATCACCTGCTTTTACAACATTTCTCTCTGGCAGGAAACAAAAGCAAAAAAAAACCCAGATAAGAGATGTTGGAAAGGGAGACCTGTCTGGCTTTTCAAAACTACACTAAGCCCTGGTTTGCTTGTTTTTTAAATGGAGCTATATTTCATACTTCATTAGAAATTATGATTTATAAATGAGAATGGCTTGCACACATCACACCGGGCCAAAAACACACAAACCACATTATGGCTCCCTGTGGATGGTGAATCCAGTTACTGCAGACAAGGTGGCTGTGAGACAAATGAGACAGCTTGCTCTGGTTAAGGAATGACAAATGTGCCATGGGACCCCCTGTCCATTTGTTGTGCTCTGGCATCACTGCCCCCTCCTTATTCTGCTGGTCTAATGACTTCCAATGGTTATGCCAACGTTTAGGATTAATCCAGGTGACTGCTAAATTGCAGAAGTAGGTTCTTTTTTCAAATATTCAGGCTGATGGGGCATTTCAGTTAACTGTAAAAAAAATTATACATTCATGAGTGGGATGAAATTATGTTCTAGAAGTTAGGGAAGTGGGGATCTCCACTTTTCTTGGATGGTTCACTCCAAAGAGATCTTGAAGCAGTATAGAAAAACAGCCTCATATGAAATCTCATTATGAGTGGTTCTCTTTTTCAGCCCGCATGCAAACCCAGGGAGGAAGCTGATTTTATTTCCATTGTGATGTTTATAAGACGGACAAAGTCTCTTTAATCTTTTTTTTTTTTTTTAAAAACCTGGAAACAGAATGGAACTCTTCTCCAGGAAGCTTATATTCCATCAGCACTTCCTGGATTGCCCATGTGATCACAGCACTTCCCCAGCCATGCTGGTAATCCAGGAAGCCGCATTGCTGAAATGTACGTCAGGAGAACCCTAACCCTAATGCTAACAGAAAAGGGGCTCTAAAGCTTTAAGTCAGGGGTATCAAACTCAGGTTCCGCGGGCCACATCTGGCCCACGGGGTGCTTAGATCTGGCCTGCGGGGTCATCCTGAAAACAGCGAAGGACAGGCCTGTGGTGCCTCTGCCAATAAAAACAGAGGTCGGAGGAGGGGTTCGTGCATGGCCCCGAGCTTTGTTTTTTGTTCAAAACAACCTCCTGCAGCCCTCTGTCAGCAAAAACGGAGGTCAGAGGGGCCACACATGACCCCCGAGCTCTGTTTTCGTTGGTACAGGCATCAGAAGCCGGTCCTTCGCATGCGGGGCCCCCAAGCTCCGTTTTTGCTGGCAGAGGGCTGTAGGAGGCCGTCAGGATATGAGTGATGTCGAGCTGGCCACATCCACCCTGGCCATGCCCCCCAGCCTCCCGAGGCCAAACACAACCCTGATGCAGCCCTCAATGAAATCGAGTTTGATACTCCTGCTTTAAGTTAACTTTCTCCAATCCGCTTGCCCTTAAATTGTGATGGAACATTACTATGCTTATGGGAATTCAGAGAGTTTTAGACCCAATATATTAGAAGGCCACTCGGCTGAAGAAAACAGCTCTTAAGGAGGCTGATCCAAACCCAAAACCTGGGCTATTTGTTTTATGGCTATGCTATATCTTTTTCATTGTATTTTGCCATGTATAGATGCACACAGAATCCATGTTTCTCCAGATTATGCACCTTCAGTGGTGGACATGCTTTCAACAGTTGAGATCTGTTTCAGCAATACCTGGAGGGACAAATGACTCACCTGTGTCCTTAGGTTTCAACTACAGCTGAAACTTCCTGTAGCTGGGATAATAGAGCAGTGCCTCTCTTTAGAACACCTAGATGAGCGTGACTGGGCAGGATATCCTTCCTTTTTTTGAAAATAAAACACTCAGAACCGCCCTTAAGTGAAGCCCTCTCACCTGGCATTTTATGCCTGCAAGGCAGCAAGTGCAAGTTTCCGGGTCACAGAAGATTCGACAATCGCAACCACAGTCCTCTCTTGAAAGACGGATGGCTCGCAGCTCATGTTTTTCTTCCACATCAATCTTCTTGACTCCGGAGGCTCGCAGGAGTGCCCTTCGTTTCTTTGTCGGCAGAGGTTGTAGAAAGAAGTATTCGTCTACTTCGGTGTTGTCCAGATCTATATCATCATCAGAAATGTCCTCCAGCGTTAAAGTGTTCGCTTCCTCGGATTCCACTGTGCCATTATTAGTCATCTGTAGTAACATTAAAAGATGCGTCAGGGCTCCACTGAACAGAACGTTCAAAGGAAACCATTTACGTAGCATAAGCTTCTGCTACGCAAGTGTGTGGAATTGATTTATGAGAATCACACCGTCTTTAAATCTCTCTGCTTTGTTTTCATGGCTCTTATTGTTAAGTGAACAACTGAAGATGCTCTGAAGCATTTATAAACAGCTTATACCCCAGACCAAGCTTCGATAACCAAAATAAATCCTCAGTGTAGCAATTCTGTTTAGCAGATTCCAGATGCAATGAATAACATCTCTATGTGGACTGTACGCTCCTGTGCTTGCACATACGTACAATACATACGTGTAACATCCTGTTCCTATGTTACATATGCATAGAGTGTATACAATGCTGTGTGCATGCATTAAAAAATCCCATTTGGATTGAAGGAGTACTCTGTTTAAAAGCATGTACTTTTCTCCCAGTGGTCTTTTGAATCAAGGGTTTAGGACAAAATTTCTCAAATTTGGCAACTTTTAAGGTATGTGGAATTAAACTCCCAGAATTACTCAGCCCAATGTGCTGGCTGGGGAATTCTGGGGATTGAAGTCTACTTAACTTAAAGTTGTCAAGTTTGAGAAGCACTGGTTTAGGATAACACATAATCAACTTTATTTTTATGGTGCTCTTCATACTACTGTGTCCCATCAACCTTATTCTGGGGAATGTCATTATATTTACTCCTGCTCCTTTTGAAGGTACATATACAAATGGTTCAGGGCTTACATTGTGAAGCTCCACCTGCCATCTTGCTGATTTTGACCATCCCTTGCAGGTGCCACTGGAATACCCTCTATGATTGTAAAAATGTTCAGACAGATGCTCTGCAAAACCCCTTAGCACAGGGGTGTCAAAGTCACGTAGTCCCGGTGGCGTCATGTGATGTATTGGGACTTTCCCCCCTTCGCTAAACTGGGCATGGGCATGACCAGCACGATGCATCCACCCCGCGGGCTGGGAGTTTGACAGCCCTGCCTTAGCATGAGCAAAGCATATCTTTTTGCAGTTGTCCTCTTTTGCAAAGCTTGCATAACTGTTTTGAAATATGTCCCTCTGTTCAGCTGTTTCCCTTTGCTGATAGTCCAAGAGAAACTAGTTTTGTGCATCCCTTACTAGGGACAGTTTGGAAGCAGCTGAATCAGCATCGTAAAGGAAACACTACTCTAATACTTTAAGGAGAAATGTTTTGTTCGTGTTAATGAACTTTACAAAACACCTATTTGTATCATAATATTTTACACAGCCCTCATTGCTATTTGTATAGGACTGTGATGGCGAACTTGTGGCACGCGTGCCAGTGGTGGCACGCAAAGCCCTCTCTGTGGGCACTTGCGCCGTTGCCAGCTGGTCTTCTGGTTTCTGGCAAGCTGGTCTTCGCGGGCACTGGAGCACTGGAAAATAGCCCCAAAATGCTCCCCAAACAGGTTGTTTTGGGGACTATTTTCAGGCTGTTTTGGGGACCATTTTGAGGTGGGGGTTTTGGCCATTTTTGGGTCTTTTTTGGGCCAAAACCTGCCCCAAAATGCCCACCAAATGGCCTGAAAACAGCTCGAAAAACAGCTACAAAATAGTCATGCATGCACTGTCTGGTTGGCCTTTGGGTTTCCAGTGCTCTGGCATGTGCACATGCACATGCATGCAGATGTTTTCCAGTTTGGGCACTCGGTACCACAAAGGTTCACCATCACTGGTATAGGATGTCCTTTTATAAAGGGGTAGGGAGGAATGTATCAAGTAGCTTACATACAGCAACACATATCCAGGTAAACAATATCAGACCTATCCCTGGCAGATGTGTTCACTATAGAGACTCACTTTCTAGAGAATCAAAATAAGCTCCTGTATAAATTGAAAGATGTGGGTTTCAGTGTTTTGTGCAACTAGATATCACACAGAGTAAGCACAGTTGGCTGTTGCAATTTTCCCAGCAGCCCATCATATGATTCAAAGAGAAAAGGGAGGGAAAAAAAACACCTTACTGAATATCAGTTCAAAATCTCTTTTGTGCAGAATAATCCACACCTAGCAGCTAGCTTAACTATATTTGCATCCCGATCAAAGCTGGAACTTTGATGGGGTGGAACAAATTGTCATCGTAGCTGCATAGCAGGAAGAAAACGATCGTCTTAAAGAGCCCAGGTGGAAGCCTATTAAAAATCTGATGAGTTAATACGAGAGACAGGGTCAATGCCAGCTTGTTGGAAGCGATTGAACTGCAGCCATTTTAGAAGTGGAACTGCAACCTTGCCAAGGATATTAAGCGCCAAGCCCGCTGTTAATGTTGTGGGTCCATATGTCGGAGGCGGGAGGGAAAGGATCCTGCCTCCCCCTTTTTTTACCTTTAGTTTTAAGGAGTTCAGTTTTTCCTCCCTGAGATGTTCTCTTAACATCTCTCGATGAAGCCGTTCTTGCTCCATGGCAAACTCCCCAAGAGTATATTGGCGTACACTGTTGTGACGAGTGGACATGCCCAAAGTGCTGCCTCCTTGGCTGGGGACGCTGGTGAAACCTTGCCTCCTGGTGAAGTAGTAGACCGTAACACAATTAAAGTGAACATTTTTCGTCCTCTTCCTTTTCTCACTCTTCAGAATTGAGGAGGCTGGAATGGAAACAAAGGACAAGTTTAAATCAAGCCCTGCTTATCTACCTCTCTTCGACCCTTAACGCTGCCATCCACTAGGCTAACACGGACAGGGTGGGAAGCGTGCAACAGAGAGGTTGATTCTGCAACGCAAACTCTTGCCCCTTTTTGTATTCGTGACCTATGAGGTAGAACTTGTGTTGTAAGTAACATCACAACACGGAAACTGTGGCTTGCTCCAGATGTCTTTGGAAGCATGTCTAAACGCTATAGGGAAAATGCCAGACAAAATCAAGCTGTCTGTTTGGTTACCTTCTTTAACCACTTGTCCAGAGCTGCAGCTATCTTACCGTGCCTCCTAAAAGCAGCATACAAGCTTAATTCAGCATGTCATGTTCATTTTTATGAGTCAAAGTATGTCAGCCTTCCGAGGTAGATCAGACAGGAAACATAACCAGATCGTCTACTTTCTACCTTATTGTAAAGCTACATAAACAGAATCTGGCAGGTCTGAAAGCACCCATCTCCCACCGCCCCCTTTACAGCTCAAGAAACAAGGGAGAATCCCCTTCTGAGCCTCTTGTCCTGCTTGCAGCCCAGCTGGGGGATACGCTCTGTGTTATCTGATCTTCCTTAAACGTTTCTTGGCCCCATTTTCCAAGATCTTTCCCACTTATCGTTACTGACAGTGTCAAGTCAATTAGCTAGTTAGGATAGCTCCATGATGGCGAACTTGTGGCACACGTGCCAGAGGTGGCATGCAGAGCCCTCTCTGTGGGCACAGGTGCTGTCGCCAGCTACTCTTCT
Source organism: Psammodynastes pulverulentus (assembly GCA_025802295.1). NCBI lineage: Eukaryota > Metazoa > Chordata > Lepidosauria > Squamata > Psammodynastidae > Psammodynastes > Psammodynastes pulverulentus. The sequence goes on from JAOYMU010000001.1 coordinate 24,591,933, forward strand.
GGTTTCTGGTGGGCAGCAGAGCAATGGAAAATGGCCTGAAAAATGGCCCTAAAATAGGCTGTTTTCAGGCCTTTTTCAGGCTGCTTTTTGGGCCATTTTTGGCCTGAAAACATCCCTGAAAACAGCCTGAAAATGGCCCAAAACCAGCCTGAAAACTGTCTGAAAACAGTCTGCAAATGCTCCCCAAAATGGTCAAAAAGCAGGCATGCGGGCACCAGCCAGCTGGTCTTCGGGTTTCCGGTGCTTCGGCATGCGCACATGCATGCGCATTCCGGTTTCGGCACTCAGTTCGCCATCACTGGGATAGCTGATTAAAACAGTGGTGAAGTCTATTCTTACATCGGACTTAACCAAGTGAATCAAGGGAAACGGAGCCATGTCGGGGGGGGGGGGGCAGCGAGGTGAGGTGCAGTTTTCTTCATGGTCCACATGCCCCCTCTCCCCTCAGAAAAGTGGCAGGCAGTTTTGCAGGCCAGCCGAGGAGAAGGCGTGCTTTCCAAGCTCTCTGCCAGCTTCCCACAAGCCTCGTCAACGGGGAAGCTTGCAGGAAGTTGGAACTCGTCCCTGCTCACATTGATTCTTTTGTCTGCCTGCGGTCATTCTGCTTCTCCATTTAGGTAAGCAACTACCGTAAAACCTCTATTTGAACGCCACCTCTATTTGAACGCCACCTCTATTTGAGCGCCACCTCGGCGGA
>JAOYMU010000001.1:24617566-24630650 GCA_025802295.1 Psammodynastes pulverulentus
GAGCCTGGTGAGATTCGATCTGCCAAATTGCAGGCAGCTGGCTGTAAGCAGAAGTAGCCTGCAATTACTGCACTCCAAGGCTCCTTATTACAACAGGATAAATCTGTAATAGTGTTGGAAGACAACTAGGCCTTGAGTTTGAATTAACTGCATACAGTCCAAAATCTTAAGGCAGCACCATGGATGGCAACAGGAGCCATCTTCAATGTTCCTCCATAATTGGAAATGCCTTTAAGGCTAAAGATATGTCAAATTCTCCAGAGGAGTATCTGAAACAGGATGTGTGTTTCAATGGCCAATTGATATAGCAATTCTACAGGATGTGTTTATACCTCGATCCAATGAAGAACTATCATGGAATACAATTGGTTTATTTAATCTCCTCCCCATGACTGACAACTAATTCTTCAATCTGATTATATTAGAGCTCTACCTTCTCTGAATTTAGCCCCCATGTTCTTTTGAAAATTTGATCTCTTTGATTCCCACTGGTACAGATCCTTATCCAGATCCATGGATTATGATAATTATACTGATAGCTCTGAAAACTTAGGGGCTTTTCCTAATATTAATTACTTGGTAAAGCAGGTGCCTCAGATGGCAAAAACTAAAGAGCACACATAATAAATAGCCATTCCCCTGCCCCTAAACTGGATAACAAAGTAGAGGCTGCGTCATAATGTAACCTGAACCACTTACATTAACTTGCCAATTCAGACAATTTTTGTCCACATAGGGGACAAGGCAGTGAACTGTATAATGTCTATTTTTTTTCTTCTGTTGAATCATGTCTGATTTTCAGAAAGTACCTGGATAATTCCATGCAGTTTTCTTGACAGAGTTTTTCAGGAGTAGTTTACCATTGCCTCTTTTCACAGGGCTGAGAAAAAAGGAATTGGCACAAAGTCACCCAGCTGACTTTGTGCCCTAGATGAGACCAGAACTCACTGCCTCCTGGTTTCTAGCCTGATGCCTTAACCAATACACCAAATTGGCTCTCATGTCTTTTCTACTGAGGTAGAAAAGAAGGGAAATTATTATGTTTTTTGTTCTATTTTACTATTTGTAGAGTTCCATTTTTTAAAAAAGGGAGCGAATCAACAAAACCAAATGCTTAAGAATATAAAAATTTATCCCATGGAACATACATAAGAAGCCAAAAATAATTTTTTTGATTAAAAAAATTAATATAAAAGCTATCAACATACTAACAGACTGCAGCTATATTCAGTTAGGGTCACAAAACAAATGTCAGAATATCACAATCAGATTAAATTGCAAAGACAGTATGTGATGGTTAACAAAAAAGAAAATTATTATTTTGATAAATAATATCATGCAGGTTGTTCAGTCTAACATTTCCCATATAGGTGGCTTAGTTTTTTAAAAGTATCTGGGAACCATGATTGGTTCTAAACTATAGAACTATTTTGATAAATGTAATTTGTCTCTGCTCTATAATTGGGTTTGAGCAAAGACAAAGACTGACAGCCAACAAACAGCAAACAAATCTCTTTTTCCAGAGACCTGTCTTGATCTCCAAACAGATTACACCTGTCTCCTGAACTACATGCAGCCATCTGTCCCTTCCTCGAGAGAAGCCTTCAAAAGAGCTGGCTCCTCTAAGTATCTATTCAGAGCAGAGTGTTGTTATTGTCAGCAGATAGATGTGTCTCTGAATCAGAATAAATCTTTTTGTTTTAACCGGATAGCCTATGAGGTGCCATTCATTTTGCAACTAGATGAACATAAAAAGGAAAGGCAGAATTAATATTGCAATCTGTTTTGCGTTAGTCATTCTTCCCCATTTTGCCAAATACCTTTCAACTTTTCACATACAGATTCTACAAGAAATCAGTGGATAAATAAGCTGCATATCTAAGAGTCATTTTTTCTACGGCAGCCCATCGTTCGCTCCCACAAACCTTATGCTTTTGAGTCTGACTCTTAATATGGTTCACTGATAGCAACAACATCTAGCTCTTGTAGTGTAATGCTCCTCTTCTAACTGTAGGACCACTGAAGTATGTTTTTGTTATGAGAATTTAACAAACTATTTTAGGCTGAAATCTACAATCTTTCTTTTACAAAAAAAAATGCTAATTAAATAAGTACTACCGGTAGCTATGCAGAGGCTTGCCTTTTATGATTTCAGTTCTGTGAGAAAGATTTTCTGAAGACAGTGCAGTTAGTTCTAATTGTAAAATAATAAGGGACTGTAGCTCACCCCCACCCTTTAAAATTGTTTTCATATCGTCTAGGTCAGAAGATTCAAAATTGGTGTAGTCATAATTTCATGAATCCATGACCTTGAAAATATTTCACACATCTCTTCCTCATTTTATATGGATGTTTACAGAAAACACACAGCAACTATTTCTGGATACTAAAGTTGATTCTAACAATAGGTCACAGAAAACTTGTTTGAAGTGCTAGGACAATGCCCGTTAAAGACTTTCAATCAACATCTAGTATGATGTTAGAGATTAAATTATTGATTTGGCCTGGGAATACTCAAATTCAAGTCCATTCTGAGCCTCGAAAAGTTACTATGTGACTATCATACAGCATTGTTAAAATAAAATGAAAAGGGACTTCATGATAATTATTCTGAGCACCTGGACAAAAGGGAGGAATATAATTCTTGTCAACAATGGTCAGGAAATTGAGGTAACACCCTATTCTACCCAAATCAAATATGAAATAAAGTTCACAATTTGCAGGCTTACAAATTACTGCAAAAATCACAGCTACTCTTTCTAGGTTGCAAAACTCCATATACCCACTAGATGGCAGCAAACCTGGGCAACCTTTGATATTTGTATTATCTACTGGTGCTCTAGATTTTTCATTACAGATATAGGGTGAGTTTAACAAAATGTAAAATGTAAATGAGACGTTACAGTTCAACAGCAAAATCCATGCACTGAATTATTTAATATATAGATATTTTTTCTGTTTTAAATGCAGCTGATTTAACCACTTATTAGATCCTTTATCCCAAACATATAAATGTTTGTGGATGTCTTGGAAAATTACAACATGCATAATTTTAGAACCAGCTTCTGTACACAACACCAACAGCTGTTCCAGATATCAGGTGTGACAGCTTTTAAAGGACCCAATGCAGGTTAATGGAGATTGCACTATATGTGTGATGGCTGTACAAGCCTGAATATCCTAGCAGCCAATTTCAGAGACAAAGAAAATTCCAGATTGGAAAGAGGAAGAGAAACCAGGCTGTTGGCTTAGAGAAAGCTTCCAGCGTGAATGGCCCTACCTCTTTCTTGACTCCAAAAGCATCTTGCAAATCAAACCTACATTTCACAGCTGGCTCTCCTGCATACAAAAATAGCAGCACTGATGCCTCCCAGAGCTTCATTACAGAGATTAGAGCCAGTTAAACACAAGAAGGTGAAGTACAGAGAAAATGTTTCTGAAGAATAGACTGGATGAAATATGGGCTTCTACCAGCTCCCTAGACTCACATAAACTAAAGTTTCCCTAGTTGAAAATGTTAAGAACCGCAATCATCATCAGAACGGGTATGATTATCTTTCTTTTATCCCTCTAGGCATGAGTGCTGTCTGAATTACTGCGATAAAACCAGACTATATCTTTTATAGCAGTGTACTCAGAATTCAAACTGAGAAGCAATTTATCGCACTAGACAGAAATGTGTATTTGTAAGGAAACATACAGAATAGAAAAGGTAACAAGAAAAATAAGTTCCTTCATCTAATTAACAAGTATCTTTCTTTCTTTTTTTCTTTTTTTTTCCCGTGCTTGTGCCAAGATGGGCCTATGGGCTTTATTCATCCATTTGCTCAAATTTCTCATTCAGATCATTTCAATTTCCAAGATGGCTGAGGTTCAAGATCAGCACCAATTTGGAGTTAATCTATAATGGCATTAAAAAAAAAACAAGAGGGAAGAAATATTGGAAACATCCTCCAATCCTCTTTCCTTGTTTTCAAAAATTCAACCTCTAGAATTGAGCAAAGTGTACAGGTAAGTCCTCGACTTACAACCACAATTGAGCCCAAAATTTCTGCTGTTAATTTTGCCCTATTTTACACCTTTTCTTGCCACAGTTATTAAGTGAATCACTGTAGTTAATAAGTGAGTGGCCTGCTTGTGAAGTGAATCTGGCTTCCCCATTGACTTTGCTTGTCAGAAGGTCGCAAAAGGGGATCACATGATCATAGGACACAGCAAAGGTCATAACTATGGACCAATCGCCTAGCATCTGAGTTTTGATCTCATGATCATGAGGATGCTGCAAAGGTTGTAAACAGTCGTAAATCACAGGCTACAGTGCCGCTGTAACCTTGAACGGACTGTTGTAAGTCGAGGACTACCTGCAGGGCTTTTTTTCTGCCGGAACACAGGGGAACTGCGTTCCGGATCCTTTCTGAAGTCCGGATCACGTGGTACGGACTTCACCAATTGCGCGCTATTACTTCCGGGTTTATAGCGACACGACGGGGGGTGCGTTCCGGCACCTTTCTTCGAAGAAGAAAAGCCCTGACTACCTGTATCTACTGTATATCCCCTCTTTCTTGATATAATCAACTCGTCTTACAAAAAGAGGATTCAAGGCAGAAGTCATGAAAAAGCTAATCAGAAAAACGTATTCTGAGATTACTGCTTCCTAATTGCAATGAAGCTTTGCTGGGATTAAACATTCGTTAATCCTTTTGTTAGGAGAGGCAGGAACTGAGAATACTACTGAAACATGGTGGATCATCTGCAATTCAAAGTCATGGAGTCCCTTGCTGACCTCCTTAATGACTGGGGGAATCATTGCAATTCGCGTGGCAGAAAAAAGACACCAGTTATTGGCTACTAATGGGCACACGAAAATAGTATCTGCAGAGGAGTGAGTCCCTGTGAAATAGAAGGAAGGTGGTATTCAGCCAGCTTTAGCAGGTTCTGGAGAACCGGTAGTGGAAATTTTGAATAGTTCGGAGAACCGATAAATATCACCTCTGTTTGGCCCCACCCCCATCTGTTCTCTGCCTCCTGAGTCCCAGCTGATCGGAGTGCCAGCTGATCAGCTGGGTCTTCTTTTGTTGCCCTGCATAGAACATCGGAGCTGGAAAGCAGCTAGTGGGGTGGGGAGGGAATGGGGATTTTACGGTATCCTTCGCCTGGAGTGGGGTGGAAATGGAGATTTTACAGAATCCTTCCCCTGCCACATCCACCAAGCCACGCCCATCAAGCCACGCCACACCCACCAAACCACACCATGCCCAGCAAGGAGATGGGCTCACGGATCACAGGCCCACATTATGATCAAGATCCCTTTCCGCCGCCATTAACAGTGATACTCAACAATACAGAACAGAAATGCTAGGGAAGGATAGTGTGTAATACGTTTGGTATCCGAATGTGTATATAGTGTATTTGCAAGGAAAGCTATGTATATGTAACACACGTGTCATCCTTGGCATGTAACCAAGCAACTAAAGAGCCCTGGATGCCAGAAAACATGTCCAACCCCTGCTAAAATCTTTCTGAGACTCTAATTATTAGCTAAACGTTAACTAGACTAAATGATAGTGTAGGACGTCTGCCAGTTTTTGTCACTTAGATGGCAGGCAGAAAAAAAAGATCAATTTAGTGAATGGAAAATTAGCTTTGTTGACTTTTGAAATGATTTTTTGTTTAAAATGGAGGCACTAATGTAGAGCTAACCAGTATAAGTGGGGTTCATCACATACTCTTTAATGGCTTTTTATTATATTTGTGTATGGGTGAATGGGTGTTCTTGAACCTCCTATAATGAAACACAGGGTGAAAATCTCTACCCAATGGGCTACTAAACTTTAAAAATTGATTTGTATGTTCCTAAGTTATCAGTCTTTGTCATACTAATTTTCTTTCCCCTAGACTGGATGTCTTTATTTATGGTCTCAAACCAGTAAACATCAGTACCAGGTTTAAAATAACAAGAATCCAGTGAAGGGACAATGAATAATAATGAAAGGACATTCTCCAACAATATTCTAACCATCTTATCTACCATTCCTGTGCTTTTCAATTTTTCTTTTAGATACTCCAACAGCTTATCCATGGTTATCAAAATGGGTAATGGAATGTTATTCATTCTCAATACAGTACTTTGCACAGTAATTGTATAATTCTCATATTTGATTAAAGACATATATTTTTAGAGACATAGCCCTTGTTCACCCTTTTCCCCAGAGAAGTTCCAATGGAAATAATGTGAATAAACTTCCTAAGTAACTGGCTTGGAATATTTCAGGCAAATGCCATCCAGATTTAAAAAGAAATATTTTTTTGAAGTTATAACTGATTGCATAAAAATAATAATACCTTCTACTGTATGGAAAGGCTCAGGGTGCAAATATAATCTCCCAGTAAGACTGTAAATGAATGTTGTTTATTTACATCTCTATTCTTTATCTCAAAACCATTTGTCAAGAATATAATTAATGTATTCTAATCTACAGCACATCATGGTAACTCTACAAAAGTGACAGGTTAACTGCACAATATTCCCCCCAAAACTCAATCTGTTCAAAACATTTGGTATATGACTATTGACAGCGGATCAATTTTTAGTACAAAATATTTGGCTCCTATTATAAAGGGTTGCATAAATGTATTGTTATATTAATTATATTCTGGATTTCTAGTTCCAATTTCTGATCTCTGATTTTGAGGGATGAATATAGGAGTTACTCTGTTAATCTCAGCAAAGTAGCTTTTGTGGAAGAAAAAACTTTGAATAGACAAATAACTTATGTGGTTCTAAATTATTATTGTGATCCCAGTCATAGTATCTTTAAATATCTTCAAGTTCAATGGAAGATTTTAACGTTGAAATACTCTCAGTGGGATTTAATTTTTACTAGAAGGTATTGATGATTTGGAATTTATACACTTTTATCTTTATTTTTACATCAAATATTCAGAGTATTATTAAATATATTGAAGTAATATGAAAGGGTACATCAGTGCCAAAAGAACAACCCAAATGCATAATTTCAATAATGTGCCAAATAAAACATTTTTATATTTTAAAAAAACACCCAATTAATCAGAGCAACATACAATACCACACAGAAGGGATAACAAATTTTTATCCTAGTTTGCCTATTTCAATATTTGTAGCTTTGATATCACAAACATTATTGAAAACGCTTTTGTGATTATTAGAAAGTATCAATACCAAACAGAAATGTAACAATACTGACTGATTTACTCACTACTCTTATGATTGTAACCATGTAAAAAGCTAGAACAAAGCTTACAAAGTAACCCGATTCGTACTGGACGCTGCTGGGTTTTCATTTTAAAGGATAATGTGGATGATACAAGGTTACACAGTTAGCCTGCAAGAACAGAAATGAATCTGAAGGGGTTTGTATCGTTCACGTGTACATCCCTTTACCTTTTACAATAGAGGCTGACAGGTGATCAGCTCCTGTAAAAACCTGCCCATGATGGAGTTTACATACTAATATTCAAACACATTTCAATGACTTTACATCTCAAGCCCAATGCAACACAGCAAGGCTTGCGAGCTGCAGGCGACAATCTGTACCAAAGTCAGTGCTCGACGCGCACCCATATTTATATGTCTGATCTTTTTTAAAAAAAAATAATAATCCACCACTTCCCCAAAACCACCCATCCCGCCTCTCCAAACGCAGCGCCAACCCTTTCATCATTACACGTTTAAAACCTTCCTGTGACATTTTGCAAAAGGAAAAGGAAGCCACCCACTAAGAGAAGCCCGAGACAAGGATCAGCCTCCTCGTTGCAAAAAACGAACAGCGCGGCTGCAATTTGCAAAAAGGGAAGCCATACGTCGAGTGGAATAAGGACACGCTACACATACACACAGACATATATGCACACAAATATGCATAGACCACCCTGCATTTTCTGCAGTGAAGCAAAGTCGGTCCCTGGCACCGTACCTAGGATGAAAGTCTTGCTCCGGCTTGCTGCACGCTCTTCCCACAAAAGGAAACAAAACCGCGTCGTATTCACTGCAGTAGCCTGGGTGTATTCCCCCCGCTTTCTCTTCTCCCCCCCCCTCAACTCTTACAGCCTCCCACTAGCTGGGTGACCTTTGAACTGGTTTCTCCTCTCCTCGCCGTCCCTCTGCAGGCAAAGCTGCTCTGCCTGTCTTTATTTGCATAAGGCTGGCGAAGGCCTGTCAGCCGCGCCGGGCTGGGGGGTGGGGGTGGGAAGAGAAGAAGAGCCGAGCCGCGCTGCGATTTCCCCCAGAATCCGCGGATCTCCCGCGAGGCGAAGGAGCCGCAGGCCCGCAGGGGCGGGAAAGGGTCGCGGGCTCCCCGACGTCCAGCGAGGAGCAACCTACCCCAACTCGTGGGTGGTTTCCAAGGTGACCATCCAACTAGTTAAACCTTCTCTTCTCATCCAGGGAGGGCAGAGATGAGCGGAGGGGGGAGGAGAGGGGGGGCACCCGCCTGGACCTTCGGTCTTGGCTGGTGTAAATGCAAAGCAGCTAAGCTTTGGAGTCTTTTTCAAAGGAACCTCGATTCGTTTCAAAAAACGCCTTTGCGTTTTGTAGGAACCCCCCCCCCCCGCATCACCCAGTGGGGTAAGGGAGTTATCTTCACGTTCAGGGAATACAGACCTTGTATAACAACACAGCAAAACCTCTGTGAACCTGCGTCGTGTGCAACAGGATGCCCCGGAGAGGAAGAAGCATCAAATGTGTTTCTGATTAATTATGTCAAATGTTGCATCTGGAACTGAGTGCTTTATTTGGGGGGGGGGAGATAGTAAGATTGTTGATTCCCTGCTTTCTCCCATTTTGCTTCGGGCAAGAAATACCAGCCCTGTTCAAAGATTCTGCTCACCTACCATAGCAGATATTTAAAATTAACCATTTTACTTCCATCAAAATTGGAAAAGGTATTCCGAAGAGACCAAGTGCCTGAGTCTTTAATCTGCTGAACTTTTGTTTTGAGAAGGCTAATCTTTTCAATGAGAAATATTTTTAAATAATAATAATAATAGAGGGATCATTTCACTGAAAATATGTGAGGTCTCCCTTTCTCAAAGTTAAGAGGAATTTCAGTGAGTGAGTGAGCAGAAGAAAAATATGAAGGAGAAAACAGATGCATGGGTTCTTTTGAAAGGCCTCTGGGATGTGTTGAATACAGTTTCATTAACTTGGTGTATCTATCTTTCCATCATCCCTTGTGAAATATTTCACAAAAGATGGTGTTTCAGAAAAAAATTCTGGGCCACCTAATTAACATTCCAGGGTATTCCATTTCTCATGTAAATCAGAAACAAAAAAAGAACATCCACTCAATGAAACCACATGGCACCCACTCAAAATAATGAGGCTGACAAGACACCAACATGCTAGATTTTTTTCCCCTGTGTTAAAATAATTGGGTATTTCAGATTGGCTACGGATCACTCTTAAAAGGTGTATTATAATGAATAAATCTGGATCATTCTGTAATTGGCCTGGCCTGGCCGCAGGAGTGTTTTAGTTTTTAATATTCCTCCCATTAAGTCATTACTACACTTACCACAATTTATTTGGCTAGCGGTTCAACTCCAAAAAGCCACACCTTGCTGAATTCAGAAAATGCTAACAGCTCACAATGCTACCAACCCAAATCCTGAATTACAATCCAAATATTCACATCCCCGAATAATTGGGGATTTTTATTTTTTTTTAAAAGAGAGAAAGAGACTGACCTGTTCAAGTCGTTGCGTTTCCAATCCATGCACTTTTTGGCTAATAATTATGCACCCCAGTGGGCTGTCATGTTGCAAGGGCGTGACATGTTACCTGCTCTCCTGATTCCAGCGGAATCTTCTTAAATTTCCCAGTCTGGCGTTTTATTGCTGGTACCATATGCTTTATTGTTCAGCGACAAGAGCTACTGCTTTGCACAAAGCCTCATTAGCTAGTGCTCGCCTTCCAGCTTCAGCCTCTCTGACGCTGCTGGTCTGATCACATGGGAGTTTTGCCTGATAAATCGGGGCATACAACTGAATCCCCTGCCTCCCCCCCCTCTAATCGGCTAAGGTCTTCTAGGAGGAAAGAACAACAAATGATACAGCTGCTGGAAGACATTTAAAGCCTCACAAATGAGGGAAATTCTTTCCCAATCACTGTCCCTGCCCACTTCAAGCCCCCGTCACAATATCCTTTACAAAGCACAGATTCATTAGAGATTTGAGAATGTGATTAATGCTTGCTTTGTCAAGGCTAATGACCGTATCACACAGTATACTATCTTTATGCTGGAGGAAATCTTCAATTGTTGTTGTTTTTTTGCTATTCAGGAAGAGAAAATCAGGTGCCTCACCAATGAACTTCTTACGGTAAACATTTAAGTTGCTGATATTGGAAAAAGATTCAGGATGCAGCCTTTTTTCTAAAGTAATCAGAAGGACTTAACGCTGCGCAAACATAATTAGAAAAAAAAAACATTAAGGGAAACCTTATTTCCTAACTCAAAATAGTCACAGTTTCCCGACTTTTTTTGTTATGGTAATACTTCGGATGAACTAAATCCCAGTACTCAACTATACAAAAAAATATTAAAAGTAAAATTTGATTTGCTTATCTAGCAGTCATACTTCAATAAATATTTTCCTATTGTGTAAATGAATGATTGAAACTAAGGCTCTATAAGTTTTATTTTTACGATTCAGAAGTAAAGAACCACCTTCTTTCAGGTTTAAAAATTACCTTATGATATATTTGTTACTTGTTTGGGGGACCATAACAGATAAACACGCCTTAAAAGGAAATGTGACAGAGCAACTTCCGAATGTGACATCATCTTGAGGGGAAAAAAAACAACCCATGTAATCACAGAAAATCCAAAACCCCTAATTCTTTACAGTACTTAGAGGAATTATAAATATCAACATGCTGCCAACAAAATGTATTTTCCTATCTGCAAAATTGGATTGGTTTGTATTAAGTTATTTAGAATAACTGGAAATAATTGTATTTTAAAAGCAGATAAAAGACCTATGCTTATGTCATTTACTTATTAACATTCTGAAAAAACTTTTCTTATACCTTTCAATGGTTTACCTATTAGCATAAATAATTGACAGCTTATTGCTTATTATGTATACAAACAAGCTTTTGTAAGTGTACTTGATAGAAAGGATGCTACTGACCTCAATTCATTCAAGATTGGACTTTAATAAAGGTAGCCATTAGAAATGCAGTTTTGAAGCCCACTCTGGCACAGCTCCATCTTAGTTAACTGAATTATGTGAGCAGGTTGCCATGAGGTAAATAAACTTATACTAAGGATTATATTCATGTTTAGATTATAAAGGAAAATATTAAAAAGACTATCATTGAAAAAGATTCTCCCTTTTAGCAATTATATATCACAAAACGTCTTACTAAATTCAATCCGAGAAAATATCTGACTTCCCTAATTCTCTAAGTAACAGAAGTAAATCAATCTGTTGACAAATTTGCTGTAGATTCCAATTCTAATTAGCATCTATTTTATACTTTTTTATTTTAGTTACTAATTGGTTTAATTTCTACCCTACTGATGAATATATACTATGACTCTCAGCAGCTGGTTCATGGTGAGTGTCTGCAAGGGCAGAGATTAATAAAGCTTTCTCTATTAATGAGGAAAACTAAGATAAATTTTACTTGTTTATGAAGATTTTCTTTAGCTGCCATTAATATTTTAAAATATGGATGATGTCATTGGATATTACATACAGAAATAACTGTGAGACAAATGTGTAGCCAGTGTAGAAAGATGCTAAAAATGAGAATAGGAAGTGAACATGTCATTTCAGCATCCTGGGTAAAAAGAATTTAGTATTGGATGGGCAGATGGATAAGTTTTATTACTCCCTTGAGTAATTGAATAAAACTTAAGTTCTAATATAAGTCTTCTATTTATAAAAGTTTAAGTTTTAAATCAAGAAAAGTTAAATGACCTAGCCAGTGCTATGGTACAATTTACATAAGATCAGCATTCTTTTGTCAGACAAGCCCTTCCCTAGTTCCCATGAAGATAAATGGAAAGATAGGGGAAGTACATTCAGACATACAAGATTGTCTTTATTTACTTGTTTAGTTCCCGCCCCCATCCAACCCTTACTACTTTATACATAACTCCAGGGAGTGCTGTTGTTTTCCTCACAACAATAATCATGTGAGGTGGGTTGGGCTGAGAGTGACTTGCCCAAAGTCACCCAGATGACTTTGATACCTAAAGCAGGACTAGGACTTTCAATCTCCTGGTTTCTAATCCAACAGTTTAACTGCAACACTAAAGTAGCTTTCTGATAGAAGTAGTATTGATCTGACATTGGTTTCCTAAAGATGCTTTACTTTGATAGGCTGACATAAACTCATTCAAGATAAACCAAACAATCATAAGATATGTATCTTGAGTCAGAAATTGACTAAAAAAGAAGTAAGAGAATATGGATAAAATTAGATTTTATGAGGGAAAGTAAGTGGAATTCCTCTAAGAGTCCATTTTGGGAGTTGTGTAGGCAAATTACCAAGTGATACACAGACAAGGATAAGCAAAATAAAAAATGATACATTAAAACAACAATAATACAGATATACAAACAAGTAGAATATGAAGAGGAATGTGAACTTATTCTAAAGCAATGTTTCTCAACTTTGGCAACTTTAAGATATATGGACTTCAACTCCCAGAATTCCCCAGCCAGCTGTACCAAGGTTGAGGAACACCATTCTAAAGGATAACTCCAAGTGGGTAAACAGGAAGCAAAAAGGTGAATAAAAGTCAGACAAGGAGCTCTAGCATTTCCTTCTTCTAGCAGTAGCATCCCCTGAGTGTCGTTCTCCTCAGAAGGTTCCTGCCAATGGAAAGGGGGCACGGCAGAGATCATTTCTGTCCATTGACCCATCTCCTGAAACCCCTTGGGACCAGCTCTCCTAGATCTGAGGGTTCTTAGAGATGGAAACAAAACAACTGAGGAGGGAATTAATAGATGTTTTCAGAATGATGGACTAGGTCAGGGGTGGGCAAACTTGTCAGCTTTAAGACTTGTGGACTTCAACTCCCAGAGTTCC
>JAOYMU010000001.1:24720382-24735748 GCA_025802295.1 Psammodynastes pulverulentus
GGGGGGGGAGGTAGGGTTCTGTTATTACTCAATCAACTACCTCTTATGGAATGATGGAGGATTCACCAATCCCTAAGTATTTCTGGCTCACTCCTTCTACTCAGTCCCTGAGGAAGTCACTCCTCTCTTCCAAATCTCCTGGTGTTCATTTTTTTTTATACCTCCTGGCCTGCCTATCTGCCTTAGCACAGCAGCTTTATCCCTTTGCTTCACCCAAATGTGTGGGATAGATAGGCTCCATACTGGTAAATCACAGAAATGAGAGAACGATAAAGGTGAGGTAAAATCTATAGTGCTGTCTTCTGTAACTAATATGAGCTTGAGACATGTGCTAGAGGAAAAGCCACCTGGGAGTCGAAACAATAAATCGTTAATTATAAGTTTAAACTTACTGGCAATCATAATCATTTATACTGGTAACTGTTTATCCCTCTCAACATTTTGCAAGTCTCTCAAGACCTAGCTATGTTATTAGGCCTGAAGATCCCAAGGGATGAAGGAGATTTTGCAATGGCTTTTGTGATATAGCTCCCTTTATTGCAGTTAATATTACTCCTCCTCTGTTTTATGTGCCTTTTTGTTATTTTAATTGTGAAGTTTGTATGTGATTGTTTTTATCAATTAAGTACTGTATGTGGCCCAGAGTCACTTTCATGTGAGATGGGCGGCTAAATAAATATGATAAATATTGTTAAAAATATAAAACCTTTTCCTTTCAGATTAATCAGCCTCCTGCGAAAAGAGAGGCTGCTCAGGAAAATATTCCTAAAACATGGCTGAAGTCACAGACATGATGTTAAAAATATTCTTCCTAAAAATAATACAAAAGAAAAATAAGATTGTATGATCTGTTCTTGCTTGGAAGCATCTTGGGTAATAAGGTCTGTGCATATGAAACTGCACATATGAAACTAGAGACAAAGTTACTTTGACTTTCCTTTAGCTGTTCTAGAATGTGCAGTCTTACTTTTTGTGGTTCATGTTAGACTTTCCTCCAACACCGTCTTGTTCTTGTCATGCCTCTCTCCCTCTTTCTTTCTTTTTCCAAAGATAGAAATTTTGAACTTTTTGATTTCTTAAACTTTGTATCCTTTTTTTCCTTTCCAAAGAGGATGGAGTAAAGTATTCTTTAGTCCTACTTGCACAAGAATGGACTTTTCTCCCTTGCCTGCCCACCTGTTCCTATCCACTGCTCACGTGCTGCGATGAAAAGGAATCAGGTATCACTCTTGAGATGGCTGAAATGAGCAAAGGTAGTGAAGAGGAGTGGAAATGCTTGGCCATTCTTTACTTCCTTCTGCAACTATTTTTAATTTTGTGGATCTACAGATGTCCTGTCATATCTGATTTAAAACTTCCTGCCGATAGGGGCACCATACTTCTACCACTCTGTAGATTTCTGGTTCCAGAAGTTCTGCTTTGTCAAGGGAATTCCGCTCAGTAGCAATTCTACTGAACACCATTCACCCAGCTGAAAGCAGAAGTTTTCCTTTTCTGAAAGTAGTGAGTTTATTGTATATCCAATGATTCATATAAAAATGCATGCTTCAATATATTAATAAGTTAAAGAAAAATACCTACATCAACAATGAGGAAATCCAGCCAGCACCAGGCGTTGGTGAAATAGACTTGAAAGCCATAAGCCACCCACTTCAGAAGCATTTCTAAAATAAAGATGTAGGTGAAGACCTTGTCTGCGTATTCCAGTACGGTCTTGATAGTCTTGCGCTGCTCAATGTATATGTCTTCGAAAGCCTGGGGACAGAAGTTCCCCCCAACCCCTGGTTTTAGTATGGCTTATTATTTATTGTTTGCTTTCCAGTTCTAGAACTAAAAACCAGTCCTCCCCTCTTTCTATTGAAAGGCTCAAATGCTTCATTTCAATCAATATATTTATTAAATCAGAATATGACAAAAATATCAAAAGCATTTGTTTTGATATTTATAGAGTCTACTTTATAGAGTTTGCTGGTAGAAGCCATACCTTGGGGGCTGATGACATGTTTTATATGTAGAGCATTGCAGATTCAATCATTGCCATTTTTTATTAAATTAAGATATCTCCTTGGGATTCCACTCCCAAATTTCACAAACTAAGCTAAATAAAGCTGTTTAATCATATTCAACCCCTTATGTTTCTCCTGTTCCATTTCATAGAAAAATAAAGTTACAAAAAAAATGTTTTAAGGGTGGGCAAAGCCAAATGTCATGTTAATTCTGACTTTAGACCCAAAATCCTAAACAGTGGTGGTATTCAATTTTTTTTACTACTGGTTCTGTGGGCGTGGCTTCGTAGGTGTGGTATGGCTCAGGGCCAATCAGAGGTGGTATTTACCGGTTCTCTGAACTACTCAAAATTTCCGTTACCGGTTCTCCAGAACCTGTCAGAACTGGCTGAATACCATCTCTGGTCCTAAACCTAAAAACGTCGAACTGATCATTTCCCTCTCTAATCCCTCACAGAGAAGTAACATTGAAGTTTAAAACATTGTTCCAGTATGAATCCAATATATAAGTATGAATTGCTATCCCATTTGGAACAATTTAGAAATCGAATATTATTGTGACCATATTGCTTAACTGGGATTAACAGATCTCATTTTTAGAAGAAAAACCTTTACAATAAAAGCATGCATCTGCTCTGTAAAACTATTTGGGATTAAAACAGCATCAAAAATCAACCCTCTTCTGTAGGGATATTATATGGAACAATTTAAAGGGAAAATGTGTATTGAAAACCACTTTGGTGCAGAAAGCCAGGTATTTAACTGGCACTGGGAAAACCCAGCTTCAAGTCTGCCTTGAACTACATAAGTTCACTGTGACTGATTAATTGCTCTGTCAGTCAAATATACTTGTAGAGGTGTAATTGTGAGGAAAAAATGGTAGGACAGAATGCTATGGGTAACACCTTGGGCTCCTGACTGAAAGATGGGATATAACTCTAACAATTAAGTAATAAAATCATACTACTTTAGGGATAGCTCTGACTCATAGAAAAGATAATCCCTATTAGAAATTCAGAGGTTTTCAGATAATTATGTGTCTGGGTTATTTCCTACGCTAAATCTCTATGATAATGAATGGTTTTCAAGTTCTAAAAATTACCAGAGCACCACTGCTAAGGAGAATCATGAAGACAATAAAAGTCTCAAACCAATTATGTTCTACGATTTTGTAACAAGTCTTCCGAAGATTCCACCACAGTTTTCCTTTCCCATCTTCTACACTGACTTGGCAGCACTTGAATTTCCGGATGCAGCCTGGCAAAATATGCAAAATGATATGGCAAATGAAAACAGAATAACAGTTATAGTACTACATGTCTTGAGCAGCATATACTCTTAAACCAGCAGGTGGCTTTGGAGCCCTTTCTCATTCTAAAATGAATAGGTCTACATTTGAAATGATGCTTTGGGAATCTACTATAGTGTCAAAATCAGTTTTCACAGGACAGTTTCAATGATGCCCAAACGAAATTATTTATCACAACTGAGATTTTGTATACATGTATTTCAGCTGATTCAAGATTCTGTCCCAGTGCCTGGATGGGGAGGAACTGTCTCTAACTCAAACCAATCTAGATGATATGGCTATGGGTATTTGAAATATCCAGATCTGGAAATATTCCATCTTGACTGGGGTTCCACCTCTCTCTTCAAGACACCCGTATTGTTGGTACACAATACGGGTGTCTTCCTAGACTCACAACTCTTGCTTGAAGAGTCAGTGTGACTAGGAAGGCCTTTGCACAACTCCTTTTGTATGCCAGTTGTGTCCTTTGTTACATCCAGGATCCTTAAGACAGTCACTGAAAGATTTGCAATATTTTATACTATTTACCTTCTGTAAAACAGGCTTCTGGTTCAAGAGATTCTTCAGGTTCAGCTTCAGGTTGTTCTCCAATTTGGGGAACTCCAACATCAACTGTACTACCTTCAGATGAACTAGATGCATTTAGTTTCTGCAAATGAATAAAAAACTGTTAATGACAGTTTTGTTTGCTATGGCCTTGGATGTGCTTAGTACATTTCAGAATGCTCTCTTTTTAAAAAAAAAAACCTTTACTTTGAAATAAAAATTAAATTAGCCTACGCCTACATTAATACCAATTTATTTCCTGAACATGAAGGCATAAGAAATTATATTCACATGGATTTCTCCATGATGCGTTGTTATATTCATACTACGAATCACAATTTGGAACCAAATTTGTTAACACCGTGAGCCAAATACAGAATTAAAAATTCAGAAATGCTTTATTAGCATGATCGATAGCTAGATGATTATTCAAATGAGGTAAAATAGAGAGCAGTATGAATTGCAACATTTCCCCAAAATTATGACCAAACCAACCAAAAACTGAAAGCAGCATTTTCATGTCTGATGCAGATAGAATATGCATAAGCAGCAAACTATATTTAACCGGTTACTTCCCACTGACATGAAAACACAAATTATCAGTGTGTAAAGTACTTCTAAGTTTCTGTAATTCAGAAAGGAAAGCAGCATATTAATTTCAGAGCAAGAGCCATTATTTTGCATTCTCTTTTGGCAATGCACTTACACAAACGACTGTGCATTTTAAAACTACTTTTTATTCTTGCATGGTACACATATATGTCCTCTGAGTACATAGTGAAACGTACATGTGTATTATTTAAATGCATAGCATTTAAAATGCAGTTAACCTGTTTTGGAAGAAAGGCTTTACACTAATGATGAGAAATGCTTTTGACTAAGCTTTCAACTGGTTTCCTGATCCTATTCAGAGAAATGAATGTTGTGCCCCATGAAGATAATATGAGTACCATTGTGAATAAAAGTAGTGATCATGTCATTTTTAGCCTTGTACAATGTTATTAACGTGTATAACATTAACAAAATGGCTGCACTGGTAAGTAACTAACTTTATGTGGGAATGATGTAAGCAGATGGTGAATTGTCACATACTGTACTTGTATCAATCTTTTTTTTTTTTAAATAAGGTAAAACTAGAGGCATTTATTCATAGGCATCAAGCTGGTTTCATGAACTCTAACCAGCTTAAATATTAGTTTGATGAAGAAAGTACTTTACCATCTTTGTTCTGCTCCAGCTTGAGATGTTAATTTTATAAACAGCAGAAAGATTTAGTTACCTTTTAAAACTTACTGAAAGTACTTTGGATGATCCAAGCAGTTTTTGCCAATAAAAGCAGGTGTTTATAGAATCTCTTCCCATTTGTACCTAACCACCACACAAACATCTGGCAACATCTTTTTGTACACAGTGTCCCCAGGATGATGCTTGCATCTTAACCCCAGCCCACTGAGACAGCTTAAGTCTTCCTTTGTTATACCAGTGGTAAAGCAATGTCCCATCCCCGCCACCCTTTATTCTGACACCATCCAAGGGGAGCCTCAAGAAGTGTAAAATCTGTTCCTCTGTAGCTCTTGTGTCCTTTTAAGGTGGTCAAATGATTTTAAAGACAGGCAAGAGATGCAGGACAGAATCATGATGAGGACGGAACATGTGTCAGTCTAATTTTTTGCCACCTCAAAGATAATGGTGAGCATGTCTATTCTGTTATGGAGGAAAATACCTGGCTTATTTCAGCCAGTTTGTGATTAAACATCTGTTTCTGAAAAATATTTAGAATTTCATGTTTGTTACTGCAATCTGTTTCTAGAAGGCTTCAAACAATTACACCCTGCAATAAACAACAGCTTATTTTTACTTGAATTTTGAAATGTTACTGTAGGAAACAAACCAGAACTAGTCTGATGGCATTTTTCAAGCTCAATTCTCCTAGTTGGTATGTAAATCAATATTAGGGGATTAATTTTGTATTACAAAGAAGACCAACTTCTAAAACATTTCACTATCAGTAAACAAAGCAGACATTATTGCTTAGAGAACATGCTACTGTATTCATATGAATTATAGATAACTTAAAAAATAACCTTATTAATGTCAAGTAGTAGAGATGTAATGGAAATACAAACAATACATATTCATTCATGATTACATATTTTTGAGAGTACAAATAATTATTCTATACTGACCGTATTAAAAATAATCATAATAAAATTTACAATTTTTGATACTTTCCATTGAGTTTTTAGTTATGAAAATCTAGCATTATGCTTTAATTACCAGTAATTGTCTAACTAACATTAACTAGAATGTAACTTCTTGATCACATGGTCCAAGTAGGCTTCTGTAATCAACTGGCATATTATCAAAACCAGTCAAAACAATAACATTTCAAAAAATCATATTACCCTGAGAGTCAGTTTCATTATACATTTGTATTCAGGATTTTTTTGATATTTGATTGTACATCACCATTTGTGAAATACATTGTTATAACAATTCTGTTTCTTTTCCTTCCAATTGCATCCAAGAATAGGTTTTGCATAAGAATCATTTCCACATATTATACTCATGATGGCACATAATCAATTAATGCTAGTCATATAAATGACATATTCTACCATGCTTATAAATTGATCCTGAGTGAAATTTCTATAATATACACTGTGTTATATTGAAATCAGTGTCTGGCTTCTATGTAAAGCTGTATAATTATGCATATGCATATCTCAAGCAACTCATAAACATTCCAGTGGACAGTGCACAACTTATGAAATAAGTATATACAGGAATTATAGCATTCACGGCCTCATTCATTCTACTAGAAAAGTCCAGTCTACTTGCATAGTAAATGCCAGATGCAATCTCTTATACAAAAACTGCAATAAATGGAGATTATTCAGATGCACTAAATTTCTCTATTTAAATGAAAACTCTTATGCCCATGACCATTGTTGGACTGAAGCATAAATTCCAATCTGGTTTTATAAGATTAGTTATGTATATTTTATGTTTAAACATCAAATCATCCTGTATTTTAAAATTTAGAACTGTATAGCAGTTTGCTTGCATCATTTCATCCCTGTTTTATAGCACTATTGTTAACAGCAATAGGAGCACAAAAGCCAAAATCAAAGTAAACAACAGGCATCTTTTTGCTTTCCAGAAAAAAAAGATGGTATATTTAACATATTCATTTCAATAAAGAGGTAAAATACTTTCTGTGTATTGTTTCATAAGTAATAAGGTAAAAGAAACCACCAATCCAAATTTGACCATTTCTTTCTTTTCTTTTTTAAATATCCTTCATCTGCAAGTCATTCATTATATTAGTATGTTGGGTATTTCATGTGCAAGCAAAAAGATCAGGGAAAAATTAGAGAAACTGATATCATGCAAGTAAGTACTCTTACATTTAGCCTACGAATTTACAATTAATGAATTGCAAATTTAGGCTTGCAAAATTATTCTCCGTGGAAAAGATGGTGTTTTTATAATAACCACAACATCTGAATTAGATGCTGCCTGGAACCCAAACCATTACAAAAATGAAAGACCCCCAAGCACTTGAGCTCTGCTCATGCTACTGACCGATAGAGATGATTAAATTGGAGGGGTGCCTCCATTGCCCTGCTGTAATCTCAGAAAGAGTACAGAGGAGAAGGGTGATCAACTACCCATCTTCAAACACTTCAGCTGGAGCTATGGACCAGGACAGCTATTAAGAAAATAAGATAACCAAGTCACAGCACAGGTGAACACAGTGCCATATATTCATACATACGTATCACACTTTTCCTTGCAGAATGCAGAAAGGGGTTAAGAAAGAGTAAGCCAAATGTATTAAAAACATGAAGTAAGAAAAAAGAGATATACACTATTCGTTCTACTGTTCCGCGCTTTCTAATATTTGCAAGTGATCTTTGTACATCCATAGACTGGTTTAAACATAGATTTTTTCCTTGTTAAACTTGTCATCTCTTTCTTTTTGAGAACCTAAGCAACCACAACTTTGTTTTCACTTTTATCTTGACTCATTCATTCTTCCTTTATATATTGTTGTAATTAGAGCCTCGTTTGTTCTGTTTCTATGACCAAAGAAACCTCATCATGCTTCTTTCAGACTAATATTCAACTTTCTATTCATTCTACGTTCAGCACCCGTTCATTCTTGACCTTATCTTTTTTTCCCTTTTTTTACAACACACACTACATTCAGCTTATTGTGATATTTCTCCTGACATCTCCTACCCTCATTTAATCCAACAAAGTAGACAAGAACATACTTTATACACCAATATTCATTGTTCACAACAAACCATAAACAATCCATTACCTGCTGCCAGCATTTTCACATCTTAAAACATCTCTACTCATTTTTCTAATGTTGGTCAATATTTTACCAACAGTACATAAATTCAACAATTTGCTTTTGTTTTTGTTATAATACATAACTTGCAACCATTCGCTTAGGGTTTTCCCTCTTCAACATGACTGCCTCAGTAACAGAGTAATTGACTGGCAGATTCATATTTCTTGATGCATTATATAATCTCTTTCACTGTAAATCATTGGGGTTCTCTGCCAACAACATGCTATCATGTTTTAAAATTTTTAGGTTTATTTTTGATTAGTATCGAATTTTTTATTGTATTTATTGTGTTGTTTTCTTGATTGTTAGCCGCCCCGAGTCCCTTTGTGGAGAGGAGCGGGATACAAATCTAATAATAAATAAATAAATAAAACTTATTATCCATTTTCTGAGCCCATTAGAACAGCAGTAGGATAGAAATATTGGATATAAATATATAAACCAATAATTAGGAAAAATAAATAAACCTTCTGGGGTTGTTGTTTTTATTGTTTTGCAGTGAATGTAGCATTGTAGCATTATAAAGAATTAAAGATTCCTGGTTAGCTTGGAGATATCTACAGACAAATGAAAGCCCACAGCCAGGGTTGTCCATGGGAATTGGCGAAACACAACAACATTATGGCATCATCCCAAAACAGTGGATCTTGTGGCGTGGTGCTGTTTTTGTCATTCTGAAGAAAGTAATGAGAGTCTGCAGATGCTGCTATCTACAGCCAAATCATACTGTCTGCATTATTACATTGAGTATATAATCCCTCACTGACTCTCAACAGAGCATTGTAAAATGAAAAAAAAATACCCCTCCCAAATTAAAATGGGAAAAGTATCTGTAAATTGTGAAAAGCATGGCTAACTAGTGATAGCAGGATATCATTTTAATAAATCAGGAAAGTAGATATGCAATTAATCAGCAATAAACTCCATAGTAAATGATGTTATGATATTCAAATAGAAAAAGAAAAATAGAAAAAAGCTAATTTATTGAAATTGTTTAGAAAAATTCAAAGCAATATCTCAAAGGGTTTTGGTTTTTTTGTAATCAGGAAAACCTTTAATGATCTAACCAAAACAGGACAAATCACACAAGCTGATAAATGAATATGGTTCTAATGCAGTACTGCAGGATGACTTTGCCCACAGCCAGGAGTTTGGCTCAAGAGTTGCAGCCACAATTGTAACTTGTGTAAACTGTAGATATCTTAGATCAATCAAGATCTAAAACTTTAAGTGAATTTCTAGATGCAGGGCTCTTGACAAATCAGCCATTAGATAACCTCTATCTACAAACTGTAAAAAATCAGCCATTAGATAACCTCTCTCTACAAACTGTAAAAAAAAAAGAAAAGAAAGAAAGTTACCTAAGGTAAGAAAAGAGGCAAAAGACTAAGTAAATCCTTTCTCATCACATACTTATCAACCAATACCCAGATAAGCAAGAACCACCATCAGATAAATAAGAGCAATAAAAGAAGAAGCAATACACTACCCCAAAACCAATCAAGGAAGAAAAAATATTCCAACCATGACTGGTAGGACAAATTATAAAATCCCAAATACACGAATGATGTTATTTAAACCTGGTAATGAAATATCAGCAGAAGAAAGAGCAAACTCAGAAAAATATAAGACAAGAAAAGTAAACACTTACCTTTTAGCATTGGAAAAATGGTTGGGGAAGACTCACTCAGTGCTGTTGAATGATTTCCTCTACAGATTATGGACAAAATAAAATGAGAGAATTACTGAACACAGATCTACAGAATATAATAGCTTAAAAAGAAAAAAAAACTTAGAAGGTAAATATATATAGTGGTTACATTCATTCTCATTTGAGGAGAAAAATACCAGCCGAAAAGTCTCTCTCACAGAGTTATGATATAGTTAATGAAAACACGCAAGAAACACTGCCTCCCATTTTCTTTCCTTCGTGTAAAGGAAACAAATTGTGGATTTTGTTGGAAAAAATCATTTAAAATAATGTGAGAGCAGACAAATAAATTCGAGGCAATGAAACAGATGGAGAACAGTGCAACATCTTGTGTTAATTTATTTTTGAAGTACATAGTGAGCTTTTATAATATAATTGAATGAAAGAGTCAGTAGGGTAAATATAGAGAGAGACAACTTACAGACCCACTATGTTTATTTTTCTTAGAAACATTTCTTAGGTGTCCCTAAGGATTTAAAAAAAAATACATCTAAGGAGTCTCATCTTAAAACAGGTTGCAGCAACCAGTCGCCAAGTGACTGTCTCCCACACTGTAGTCCCCTTTCAAAAGTGTGAGACAGCCAAAAGTAAACAATCAAAGAGGAATGATATTTCGAGTAATGATATTTCTAGAAGTCCCCTGTGAATTAGGATATCTAGAGATATTTATAAAAATGCATAAAGAAGACCAGAGAATAGAGAGTAAAACACATGCACCAAGGCCTGTTTTAAGCACAATCCAGTGAAAACATGCAATTCTAGACCTAATTATCATCCATAACTTTCCTGATTTAAATAGGGACTCTTTATTTTTGTAAACAATATTTATATATGCTTTTACCCACTAATAAAATGCATATTTCCTTGCCTCTTTTTAAAGAAAAAAATAAACTGTCCAAATAATTGAGATTCAACTTCCCAGAAGTATTGCTTGTCTTTTAAAAGTGATTTAATTGTCCCTTCTTTGTCTAGTTATCGCCCATAAAAGAGTATTTTGGAAAGTTCAGCTTGAGCAGAAACTATGCCACATAAAGGTCTTCTATCTGCTTATATATATATATAATAACTGCAAATTGCACTTACCACAAACACCTCTTTCAAATTCTCTTCTGTTCTAGCTCTAAACTTAAGTTCATCATCAATTAGTTAGATACTTCTTCAGAAAATGTAATAAACTTAAGAAAGTTAAGAAACTCTTTTTTTTTTGAGAATCAAGTGAGTTATGCAAGAACAAAAGATTGCCAGAGCTAAAATATTCCCTCACCCTATCATGTCTCCACCATAGGGAACCTATCATAACCTCTTCAGCATAACTTCTGATGACAGGTAACTTGTCACTACATGCTTCAGTTTCTTTTCTCCTTTACAGTCTGGCTGATCTGGCATCCACTTCACTGTAGAGGTGTTTTCCTTTTGCCGACTTGTTGAGATAATAGAGCAATTCAGTCACACGATCTCTGAGAATTCCTGACAGAACATTTGCTGCTTTTGAAATGTTGGCGCTCACCATATGGTTGGGGTAGTGCAAGCTTAAGAGACTGTAAAATATGATGTGTTTATTTTTTAAAAACTCTCCTATTTTTTATTTATTTATTTGGTGAAACACATTCAAGCTTTATAAGAGTCAAAATTCATTTAACATTAACAAAGTCATCCTCAAAATTGTAAAACTGCTTTCTGCAATGAAATTGAAATGCTGTTGAGAGCTTTAGAAAAAAAAAAGATGTGAAAAATCACCCACTCAAAATCTGTGCTGTGGGGTATTGAACAATCAAATAAAAGTTTCCAAAATATTTCATGGATCTATCTATCTATCTATCTATCTATCTATCTATCTATCTATCTATCTATCTATCTATCTATCTACTCTAAGAGGTAAAGCATATGACAGCAGGTGCCATTTTTTAAAATTCCATAATGAGGAAAGAATTCCATTTTGAGGGATTCAAATTGATGAAGTTATTGGTACAAAAACCATAGGAAGATGGTTTGATGTAAACTTAAGAAGGACTGAGGCAAGATTTAACTAAAATATTATTGTAGGAACCATACCAGAAAAATCAAAATGGAAGATCTTAGCACCTTAGCTTTGAACCAGGAATATTCATGATATAATTTTAGTATAGCAAAGTTCACCACTGATACTTTGATTATAGAACTGCCTTCTTCTAGCATAGAAGAAACTAGAGGTATAATTTAGGGGCATTAAAATTCTTAGGATTATGCTGTCTCCTGTTTTATTACATTTGATATAAATACTAGGTATCTCTGTTCTACTATATTTTCAAGATCAACAAAATTGTACATTTAGTTTATTGTATGTGACTCATATTCTAGTTCTAATTATTCACAGACTTCAGGGATATCAATAGAAGGATAGGCAATCTCTAAAGAGTGAGCAAGTTTGAGTTAGTGATTAGGGCTCCAGGCTAGAGACTGTGAGACTGTGAATTCTAGTCCCATTTTAGGCATGAAACCTGGTTGGGAGATTTTGGGCCAGTCACTCTCTCTAAACTCACAAGATCAGGCTCAGGTGACAAGCCAGTCAATCAATTCCTGGTACAACCAATGGATGAACACTCAAGTGATTCCCCTCTTGCCCCTCTCCAGTGGTGGGATTCAATTTTTTTTACTACCGGTTCTGTTGCCATGGCTTGGTGGGTGGGTTGTGACTTGGTGGGCATGGCAGGGAAAGGATACTGTAAAATCTCCATTCCCACCCCACTGCAGGGGAAGGATAGTGCAAAATCTCCATTCCCTCCCCACCCCACTAACCTGTTTTCCAGCTCTGTTCTCCTGTGCAGGGCAACAAAAGAAGACCCAGCCGATTAGCTGGGACTCAGGAGGCAGAGAATAGAGGGGGGCAGAGCCAGTCAGAGGTGGAATTTGCCGGTTCTCCCAACTACTCAAAATTTCCGCTTCTGGTTCTCCAGAACTGGTCAGAACTTGCTGAATACCACCTCTGAGGTGGATGGTAACTGGAAAGTCACGAATTAAGCCTCCAAAGGACTAATGTGCTGATGAAAAGTGTGATTTTAGCCAGCCTACCTTCGTTGTAACCATGTTGCATGAAAACACTTTTCCCCTGAAGGGGTACATAGCAGCCACACATTGATAGTGTATTTTTTTTGCCATGACCTTGGTTCACATGCTGCATCTTGTGGATGTTTTGTCTAGTGGGCTCAGGCACCACATTCCAGTCCTTTCTAACTCCCCCACATTTCCCCCCAAAGAGTGGCTTCTAAGAAATGAAGCAAAAGTAAATATGGCATCAGCTGTAGTTGTTTCAACGGTTGACGCACTAACTCAGTGGCTTCAACCTCCCCTCCCACCTTCTTGTCTTTCTGCTTCATCCTCCTCCACATGTCATGTGATTCCCTGTTATCTGTTAATCTTATTTAGTTTTGGAATGATAGTTAGCCTAAATGTGGACTATATAATTGATGTTAATAGCATGTAAAAGTGTTGAGTGATGAAAACAAGGGATGATGGTGTCAGCCTTGGAAGCCATATTTTGCTTGGAAGCTTCGAGGCTGCCAATTTCGGTGCCTGGGGGGAGGGAGGGGGGAGGATTTCATTGTGGGGTAGAAGACTCTTCTTTCTCAGAGAGTCAAGGACATGTTGCCTTGCACCTGAAAGAGGATGTCTCCAGTGGTGAAGAAGATGTGATTGGACTAGGGGATGGACCAGGGATCGGCAACCTTAAACACTCAAAGAGCCATTTGGATCCATTTCCCACAGAAAAGAAAACACCGGGAGCCACAAAAGCTATTGGGGATTGAAAAGCTCAATAAATCACATGCCGGTGGGTGTCGCAAATTAGCGATTGTGACACATATTTTGAGGGACAGGGAGCCGCAGCAGAGGGATGAAAGAGCCACATGCGGCTCCAGAGCCGCAGGTCGCTGACCCCTGAGCTAGGATGACGGTGTTTTGCAAATACCATGCTGGGTAAACTTGAGAGAGCAGAATTGGCTGCAGGTAGTCCTTGAGTATCTGACAAGGTAAAATCATGGTAACTGGACCAAAGTTTATTAAACAAGCTAATACACCTTTATCTTACTTGAATGGCTGCCCACGACCTAATTAACTTGTGCAAAAGTGGTCAGAACCTGCTGAATACTGCCTCTGACACTATTGCTATAGTGTATCTGGACCGCGCAGCCTGGAGAAAGAACCATCTTTTGAGATGGAGGGAATCCCCGAATCAAGGCTTAGAGTAGAAAGGCATTTAATAGGATGGGCATTGCTTTGGATTTGATTCAGATGTGTGGGGGCACAAATGGGGCAGCCCACTCTTTTCCTGGGCTGTCTGCAATTGAGGAGGGGGGAGCAGCCATCTTCTTCTGAGCAAAGACAGCCTTTTGAAATCAGAAGAAGTCTAGCGTTTGCAAGTAGATTTTTGAGTAATTTGTAATGAATCATAAATCTCTGATTGTTTGATTGTTCTGACCACAACATATTTTTCCACCTATGTCAGACTCTTGAAACTTAATAAAACAAAGGAAACATAAGAAATGGAGTGTGTTTTGAGAAATACTTAAATCTTACAACTCAATTCTGGTGCATAAATCAAATTTCTAGGTTTGGAGTGTGGCTGAAATGGACCCTAAAAGGGGGGGGGGGAATTGAAGAGGGTTTGCTAAATGTGATTTATCTTTTGCATCAGACTGCTGACAGTTTTAGTAAAAAAAACAATAACTCGATATTTGCCTTTGTCTTGCTTCAAAGCAGACAAAGGGTATTTTTTTGTGGGTAAGCGGTGACATTATTATCAAACGAAAATTATGGTTGCTTAGGGATTGCAGAAAGCAGAGCATTGCATGATCAATTTTTTTTAAAAAATCAGAAAAATGGATGAGGGTCATTTTTCCAGAGTTGTGGAATGAAGCAAGAGATGAGTGGTTTTTATTTGCTTGTTGATTTACAGTTTCCACTGTACAAAATTACCTAGAACCATCGCAAATCTTGATTTATATGAATTCAGATGGCAAGCGGCGCTGTCTGGTTTTGATCAATAAGTCATTGTTATAACCTTGGGGAGAAAAAAATTGAAAGTCTGTGGCTTCACAGAGGTACCCGGAAGAGAAGTGTGAATTTTTCAAATAGAAGAGCAAAATGGTTTTCAAATTGAAGAGCAAAATCCCCAAACTCCAACCTCCTCCACAAGTTCACAATTCTTTCTTGATCTCTTGATTTCTTTTCTAGGAAATTGAATCAATCCAGCTCACATGAAGTCATGTTGAAGAGCAGTGCTTCCTTGATCTCCAAATCAGACAGGTATGCTCTGTAATTGGAAATGTAATTATTTTAAAAGATGTGAAAGCAATGAGATAAACCTGGTTTTCTGAGGGGAAATCAAGCTTTCAGATGAATGGGACTGTTTTAATAACAGGGATCTCCAACCTTGGCAACTTTAAGACTT
>JAOYMU010000001.1:24764677-24779382 GCA_025802295.1 Psammodynastes pulverulentus
GTTTAAATACAATTAAATTAAAATTATTAAATCAAAACAAGTGGGCCACTGAAAAATTATCAAACGTTTACCGGTCCACGGCGATAAAAAGGTTGGGGAGCACTGTTTTAGATGTTTGGGAAAGTTTTCCACTTGTTCTAGTAATCTAGAGTTTGCAAAGTTTTGTTTTAAACTGAAGATAAAATTATAGTTAGCAGCGTCTCACCTTGCTCTGGATTTCTTGCCTTATGTTTATTTTAGCCTGGTAGAGGGAATTGAGAAACTATTTCAGAAATATTCTAGAATATTTTAGTGCTGAATCTTCTTTGGAACCTCCTTTCTCTTCCTGCTTTCCCTGTCATACTTTCAAGATAGGCTGGGTCAGGAAACCGACACCACAAGAAATTCTAGAACTCTTATTTACTGGCTATAATAATAGGATATTGAAAGCCTGATAGTGTTTTCCCTATGTTCCCTCTTATACTGCGAGGAATCAAGGGGGAACCATTTTATTTTTCTTTCTCATGCTGGTCTTGTTTTCCTAGACTGAGCTCATGATTTGCTAATGATCTTTGCATATTTCTCCAAGGTTATGTCTTTGATCCTCCACACTTCCAGACACATTGAACTGCAACTCCCCTAATTCCCAGCCAATATCCTAGGCTTCACTCATGATTAGGCTCGCTAACTAAAGGGGTTCTTTCTGCAGATTTTTTTTAAAATTCTGTATCTTTTTCTTAGGCCACCTGAGCACTACGAGGAAAAGAATGTGAGCAAAACATAATTGTCAAATCACAAGATTTGCTAGGTGGCTCATAAATTAAGCTAGTTTTTTTAGTGGATTAGTTTTCATCAGTTCAGGTGCAGCAAGAAAACAGATTGCTGGAGATGCAGTTACGAAACTTGAACAAATGTTATCGTGTTTGCTTTTCTTCTTGCTCTTTTTTAACTTTGCCTGAATGAAAATGCATGTTGTGAAGACCAGAATAGAGGGGATCCAGAGATTATATGACCCCATAGAAAAAGTAGCCAGACTGGGATGTTTAAGTAGGACCTTCAGACTCCTACCGTTGTTCAGATTGCGCCATGCCAGCCTCTAGGACAGTGGTTCTCAACCTTTTGAATGCCTCGACCCCTTAATACAGTTCCTCATCTTGTGGTGACTCCCAATCATTTTTGTTGTTACGTCATACTTGCTGGCTTGCGCAGCCTCCTCCCGCGCTGGCCAATGGAGAGCTAGAGTGTCGGTGGCCAATGGCGAGGCGCGGGGGCAGGATACGGCACGCGCGGCGCCAAAATGGGGAGCGCGCGGGATGCGTGCCGACCCCTAGGAAAGGGCCAATCGACCCCCAAAGGGGTCGCGACCCCCAGGTTGAGAACCGCTGCTCTAGATCCTACATCTCAATTTTTTAAAAAAAGTGCAAAGGAAAATGCGATCTTTATTGACAAGAATATCCCTGCCTCTGACAAAAGCCCATTGGCATTCCAGCAAATAAAGATGGTGAGGAAATGCAGCCGTGGACCTCGAAATTGACTTATCTGTTACCTGTCAAAGTAGAGGAAGCTACTTGAGGAGTGGTAGACAACATAATTAGAAGCAGGGTTAGAAGCAAGAAATGGGCTAAAAGTTTATAGAATGCTTGCCTGGAAAATGAGTGTCTTGCCTGCAGGCTATTTGTCTCTGTGCATAAAGTCTCTATAGGAGATCAGCTCACATTGAAGGAGACTTCAGCAAATAAAGCCTGTTTGATTCAGTTTGATTTCTGAAGGCGACTTGAAGTTCTTGGCAACCCAAATGGAAGTAGTTTGCCACCAGCTTTTCTGGAGTATTTTTCAGATCTCCGAGTAGTTTAACCTATAAATTCCCTATTCTTTCCATCTAGTTCCAGGCCAGGTTTCCTAAAGGTCTTTTTTGACTTAACGAATGAAGGGAAATATATGTGCCCCAGGATAATGTTGCAGGATTCAATCTGGGTCGATTACCAGGACCAGAGGTTTAGTCTTCCGAGCTTTCGGATTCGTGCTGGAGCCCATCTTCAGGGAACTTCTCTCTAGCAGAGTGTGTTTTTGATTTAACTCCCAAGCCCCAGACTATCTACTAATAAGAACAAGCTTTGGCTTCAAATTCTGGCATGTATGTTAAAGATGAGTGGTTTTTTGTTGTTGTTGTCAGTGAATTGATTCAACATATTATTTACAGCACAAAATGGAATGAAGATCCTAAGCTGTGTTAACTCAAGATAAGAAAGTTAATTCAGAATTGTAAATTGAAGTTGCCAACATTATTTTGAAAACTCGCTTCTGGGCATTCCTTAATTGTTTGTTCTACAGTATTCCAGCATGTTCTGTCCTTTCCAAACCAATATCCAAGGGACAAAATGCAATCCTATCATCTCTATGGCAGATGATTTCCATAGATCATATCTGCTGATTTCCATAGATCATAGCAGGTCATAATATGGTTCAACCTATGACAGTAGAAAAGCCTGGGAAGAACCAGGTTGGAACAACCAGACCTGTGTTTTTCCATCCAACTTTCAGACTGTTCTGTTCCTAAAAAGCTTCTTGCATGCGGGGTCTGTACAGCCCAAGTCAGCAATTGAAGACTAGTATTGAATGCATAAACCGCAGCAGTAACAGGGAAGTGGCTTTTATGGAGGCAGGTGAATTGTGTAGCCTGTCATGAGACTTGTGAAATGCTGCCTTGAAAGCCATCCCCTTTGAATAAGAAATGAATAAGTGTTTTATCACTTGTTTCTATTTTATCTTCTGAAAAACACCACTGTCCTGGTGCTTGTGCTTCATTACAGCTCGGTTTGTACTCTTTTTTTTTCTTTTAAAAACCTCTTCTTGCAGCTTTTCACATTCACTGTGTCTTGAACTCTTTTTGGAGTCCTACAGTGCTCCATACTTTAATTACTTCCTTTGGGGGGGGGGGGTTGCTTTGCAAATGTGGAAATTTTCCTGAGCACTCTTGTCTCCCCCTCCCTCCCCCCAGTGCAGAAATGGTGCTGTATGAGATTATTACAATTCGAGATGTGAACTTGAAATTTCTATATAGACTTAGAAAGAAAGTACAAGGACCAGACTGGGTCAGATCAAAGTTCTCTGTAGCACAGTAAACGTGAGTAACCAGACACTGGAAATTGTGCGAGCAGAATAGGAGACCAATAATAGATCCCAATTTCCTAGAATTGAGTTCAATTCTTGTTGACTGATAGGAGACTTTATAACGATGTGGAAATAGTTTGTTTTTTATTTGCTGGGTTTTTAACTTCCTAGTCTAACATTCATCCCTGAGGTTTCCTAATGGTCACATGTCCATGTAATTAGATGCGACTTTACTTATCTTTTAAAAATTCAACCAAGCTATATACAAGTTGCTTTTTTAAACTAGATTTTCAATATGTAGATGTAGGAATGGGGGCTGTATGGGATTTGTGCAGTACACTGCCTCTTCCTTATTGGCCAGCATACCTATGTGAGATCACTCTATTCACAATGCCAAGATGTACGAGGGTTGCTCTGCCTGGTACATGATCTCACATAGGTATGCTGGCAATAAAGATGAGGCAGTGTGCTGCACAAATCCCATACAGCCCCCATTCCTACAACTTGAATTTCAGCCTTCAGAGTTTTTAGCTAGTTAACTTTTGATGGAGGATGAACAGCTCATTAATTTCAAAGACTGCTGTCTTAGTGTATGTATTACAAAAATTGATTTTGCATTATATATGTTTTGTAAAGCATACAAAGGCACCTGATCTAATGGCCAATGTCTCTAATATTGGACCAAGGCACTCGCTTGATCTGAAAAATACATTAGTTCTTAATCTCAAAGCTATCTGAAATTAGTCCTTTACCTAGTGATAAAAAAAATATGTCCAAAAGAATAATAAGTTTCGTTAGTCTTTACAGAACTAGAATTCCTGGTCATTTTTTCTTCTTCAGAAGCAGCTACAAATTTAGAACACACCATGAGATATTCACAAAAAGTAGCAAAGCTAAATACTCATATAATGATCATACTTGTTGGCAACCTCTGTCTACTTTAGCACTTTATCATGCTACTGTATTTTTACACTAATTCTTGACAAAACATGTTATTGTATAGCAAGGACATTGCACAATATTAAATAATAGATGGAAATAAATAAGTGATTGCTTTTGATGCTTTTCTTGCTTATTATTGATATCACCCCATATAAATTACTTTTGTCATTCTAAATTTATTACGCATCACGTGTATCTCTAAAATGACATTTGCAAACATGGTTTTTTTTCATATTGTATTTGGCAGGGGTAAAAACTTGTGAAAACATTTTTTGAATAGGCAGAAGTTTCTCAGCCAGCATCAAAAGTTTCAGCTAATTAACAAAAGTACAAAATCAGAATTCAAATACACATATATCAAAAATAAGGTTCCACATGTGTTGGATTCAGAGAAACCAGATGTAAATGAATATTACAGTTCAAGGAAGTTCTCAGATGCCTAGCTTCTTTTGGTGTAGTTTTCTGTTCAATGTCCCGCAATTTGTTTTGGAAAGGCAAAAGAAGAACATAGGAAAATGAACGAAGTTGCCAGGAATAATTTGATGAAATTTAGGATAATAAGAGAATAATGCCAAACAATGATGCATTTTCTTATCCCAAACATAATGTTGCAAGAGATGACAGTCCCCATCACCACTACACTGAATCAACTAACTCAGCAACCAAAATTAGTTTGGCAATTATTTAAGAAAGAAAGATACATACATATTTCTTTTCTTTCTACTGTTTTTTTTAAAAAAGCTTTTGCTTTATTTTGTTTTGTTTTTTAATACAAGAATGGTGTAAAAGGGATCCTTTAGTTTTTCTGCTGCTATTTTAAACAACTCTGGCAGACCAACTGCTTGATAAATAATTTGGAAATCTTTCTAGAGAAATTTTGATATGTTAATGATTTTTTTTTAATTTTAAAATACATTTCAAAAATTAATCCATTGATTATCAAAGTGCTTTACAAACATTTTGGTTTAAATAATTTTGGATTATTTAAACCAAACATTTGGATTATTTGAATCAAACTTTTTGACTTAAATAATAGAGAAGAGTGGGTACTTATATTTGGATAAATCCATTACCAGTGCTTAACTAGGAGTGTGCTAATTTCTGCTAGCACTATCTTGTTAGGTAATTACATTACATTAGCATGAATATGCACAATAATCTCTTATGCTCATACGACTTCCTACTTCTCACGGAATAGCTCCTACAGATCCTGAATCATGTGAGGTTAAGTGTTTTCTAACTACATTACAATAGTATGAGATATAGTGGATTATTAAATATTCTTACCCAGCATCTGAGCTATTACCACAAAGCAGTGCATCTCGCTGTCCTTCCAAAACATAAAAATGACCTGATTGAGAAAAGAAAAATCAATTACAGTACTATTTTTGTTTGCTGATATTAAATATAGATCCATAAACATCGGAAGTATGAAATCAAAATGCTACAATTAATTACAAATGTGTGATGGGGAAAACCCTCTTTTTGGGAAGTTATGGACTATTGCTCGAAATGCTATTACTTTTTTTCTATCATTTTTATTATTGTTTTGCTGAATTATTTTGTAAGACTCTTGGAGCTTGGTTTGAATTAAGCAGCAAATACCTTAGAACAAATAAAATATATCAATGTAAGACTTCATTTTATTTTAAAAGTAAACAAGGGTTTCTCTTTCATACATTGAGATGGTCATTGTTAGAAACACTCTACTAATTGATGCAAATATATAAATGTGTATCATCATATGTATAAAGAAATCTTAAATTACAGTCCCATGCCCAAGTTTTATGAGTTAGCTCTACTGAATTCAGGAGAGATCTTGGGATCCTGAGTATATGAGAAGAGTGAATCCCAAAGGTGCTTTTTAACAAAAGGCAACTGGACTTGGTTTTCTTCTTTGAAAACATTTTACTTCTCATCTAAAAAGCTTCTTCAATTCTAAGTGACTGGAGGAAAATGGGAGGACTTATATTCTTTGTACTCATCTGGTTGTTAGTTCTCTGAGAGTCATTGTGCTCATTTGGGGGTTTATCATTTATCATTTGGGGGTAAATCAGAGTGCAAATAGCTCTGTGGAGCCTTCTTGGGACTGCTGAAAGGACTGCTATGTTAAACAGAAGAGAAGTGGTGTCATATCCCTCCCCCTCTGTTGAGAGAGGAGGGCTGTTCAATCTT
The DNA here is from genome assembly GCA_025802295.1 of Psammodynastes pulverulentus. Classification (NCBI taxonomy): domain Eukaryota; kingdom Metazoa; phylum Chordata; class Lepidosauria; order Squamata; family Psammodynastidae; genus Psammodynastes; species Psammodynastes pulverulentus. The sequence continues at coordinate 24,770,885 of JAOYMU010000001.1, forward strand.
AATGTAGATGGCCTCTTTAATCCCTCTTTCAAACCAGTGGTCCCCTCTATACAGAATGTGCACTTTGCTGTCTATAAAAGAGTGACCGTTGTCTTTCAAATACAGATATATTGTTGAATCTTGTCCTGATGGGAGTGTTCTCCTATGTCTGTGATGGTGAACCTATGGCACCTATGCCACAAGTGGCACGCAGAGCTCTCACTCTGAGCACGCGAGCTGTCACCCCAGCTCAGCTCCACTGCACGTGTGCACGCATGCCTCCCACCAGCCAGCTAGTTTTCGAGTCTCTGCCACGCATGCACAGGAGGGGGGGCGTGCACGGGGGTCGCAAGCACATGCGCAGGGGGCAGGGCACACATGTGGGTGGTTGCATGTGCATGCACAGGGGGAGGGGCACATGGGCAGGGATCACATACAGGGGGTTGTGTCCACATGCACGGTGGGGTGGAGGGTCACACATGCATGCATGGTGGGCAGGGTGCACATATGGGGAGCACATGCGCATTGCATTTTGGTGATGCGTGCGTGCTTTGGCCACTTGGTGCCGAAAAGGTTATTCATCACTGTCCTACGTTGTGCCATGCATTTGTGAAGTGGTTGTTTTCTTTCCCCAATGTACAGGTCTGTACATGTTTTACTGCATTGCACTGCATATACTACATTGCTTAGTTTGTGTCTGAGTATTTTGTTCTTGGGATGGACAAGCTTCTGCCTTAATGTATCCTGGGTTTAAAGTGGGTATTTATGTTGTGTTGGTTGAAAATCTTCCTGAGTGTTCAGATATTCCTGCAACATACAAAATGACAATGTTGCTCCATTTGTTGTTTTCTTCTTTGTTATGAAGGAGCTCCTGTTGGATCTTTTCGAGGAGAATTTTCAACCAAGTGAGTTCAATGACTTTCAGAGAGTTGACAAATGACCCTCAGAGTGCTAATGATCAGATGCTGCAAAGAATATAAATCCTTCCATTCCCCTCCAGACAGTTAGAACTGCAGAAGCTTCTTGGATGAAAAGTGAAATGTTTTCATAGGGGAAAAAAAACAAAAAAACAAGAAAGTCCAGTTGCCTCGTGGAAAAAGCACTTCTGGGACAACCATGACCTAAATGATTGAGAATCTCCATAGACAAGAAGGGTGAATGGTTTTTTCCAATGACAATTGATGCCCTTTTATTGTGTGTATTAAAATAAACACACACAAAAATGAATGGTTAGCTTTATTAATGGGAGGGAATTCAGTGGGATACACATCTGGATAAATAATCAGAGGTCTATGCCAATTACCATTATATCCCTAATTTATTATTTTAGCTTTTTTAGAGATTATTTTATTAAATCCCTAAAAGTTAAGTATTTATCTTTTAAGTCCATGTTAAACTCCTAGGTGTCTACAAGGAATAATACGGGTCATGACACCATGATACAATTTCACCATTATCACTTCATTGTGATTTTGATTCACAACAGAACATTAAGAGTTTTCAAAATACAAGTTTGATTTGCATGAAGTTATGTCAAATGATGTCAGTATACTAAGGTCAATGGAAAAGAAAGGAGGTGATTTTTAAGAATGTTGCTGTGTCTTGAGACCTTTTATTAGCAGAAGAATCCCTGCTGGACACCCCCAATAATATACATGGTTATATTTTTTTCCTCTATATACCAATTATATTAAAGCATTCTTACTTTCATCCTCAATGTATTCCTCCCAGTTAAAAGTGGCCACTGTCATATTTACAAAGGTATCATTTTCTCCCTCTGTGCTATTGAAGTGGGAAGTGATGTTTCCTTCGAAAGTAGAATTGTCCAATGGCCACAGCAAGCATTTATGCCTCAGGTTCCCCATGAAAAGTTGGAGCCCTATTAGTGCAAATACACTCAGACAAAACACGGTCAGGATCATGACATCTGAGAGCTTCTTCACAGATTGAATGAGGGCCCCTACAATCGTCTTCAGGCCTGCAGGCAAAAAGTGGACCAAAAATGCTGATCAGAGTGTGTCAAACGTTCTTCCCTTCTGTTTACGATGCCATGCAGCCTCAGCCATGTCCCATTTGTGAAACAGTGAAGCTTTATGAACAGCGTTAGCACTTGTGAAAATGTATGAAGGAAAATCTTCTATAAGGTACACAAAATGGGATGTACTGCTTCCCTTTTTTGTTCAAAAATGGCACATTCATTTAAGGCAATCCATTTTTTTAATTACTCTCCAAAAAAGTGAAAGCAGAAAGGTGAGATCCTAGGCCATGACTATCTTGGTATTAAATTAATAGTCTCTTCTTGGCTTTTTGGCTAAGATCAGGCATAATATATTCAACAAGTATGCGTCTCTGTTTATCATTTATTTTTATTTTAAAAATTATCCCACGCTTTGTTTTAAAGTTTCTTCAGTTCATTCATATATCTTGACATATTGGGATAGAAATTCCTGGAATTTCTGGGCCAGCATTCTGGCTAAAAATTCTGGGAACTGAATACCTGATGTATGTCAAAATCTTATTTCAACCATTAATGTTGAAAAACTCCTATAACATCTTAATTCAAATCTGAACATGCAGTGGGATCCTGTCCTTTTATGTTCCCTCAGGAATAAATCTCACCATGTTTTTGGACAGTCTTCTAAATGTGTTTAAGATGACACATTGAAACAATAGATCAAAAAAATATGGCAATACAGGAGCCATAGTATTAATTAAAGCTTCCCATTGTGCAAGAAGAAAAACACCCCTCATCTATAAATGCAGCAGCATCAACATAAAGCAAACCCTGAACCAAAATAAAACATGTAAGCTGTGCATTTTGTAGGTGTCACATGCAATTGTTTTTAAAACTCAAAGGCTGACTTTGCAAATCAAAATAAATGTTACATTTGAAAAGGCAAAGATCTTCCGATTCCTGCCTTTTAGTAACATGAGCAGCGATCAGCAAGACCTATCGACAAAAAAGTGGGTGACTTCCATGAAACTAAGAAGTCAGCCTCTGGTTTTAACCTAGCTCTCACCTGGAATGACTGATATTGTTTTCAATGCCCGGAGAACTCTGAATGTTCTCAACGCTGAGACATTACCCAGGTCCACAAACTCTGTCACATATCTGTAATAGGGGAGTTCACACACAAACACAATGACAACACACAAAAAACAGCTGAAAATATCAGGGGCCTGGCCCTTCGTCAAGCCACTCCTTACCTGGGATTACAGAAATAGTTTTCAAAGCTCTCAATACTCTGAAAGTTCGAAGAGCTGAAACATTGCCTAGGTTTACAAATTCTGTTACATACCTGTAGAATTAAACCACAGTTATTCAGAATTGAGGCAGAGCTTAGGCTACTTGCTGGGGGGTCTTTAATTAACACCTTGTCTGTCTCCCTTTGCTGCAATTGCCTTGTATTTACTAATATGCTTTCCTGATCTTCAAATTAAATAAGTCAATGCACAAATCACATTGTTTTTTATTAGTGAAAATTAATTTGGGAATTTGAGAAATGTATTCATTTATTATAAGCAAGTGGCCAAACACATTATTTTGCCTCTATAGCCCAGACTGCTTCTGACATACTAAAAAAACAAATAACATGAATAAGCAAGATTAAATTTATTGTTATAGAAACCTTTCAAAATACTTCTCCTTCTTGAATAAACTTTTCTCCTGAGATCACTCCCTATTAAATTCTTCAAAACACAAAATAATCAGAACACAATGAAATACTTACGCGAATGTTATAACTGTGAAATCCAACCAATTCCAGGGATCCCGGAGGAACGTGAAACCTTCTAAACAGAAGCCTCTTGCAAGAATTTTTATTAGTGATTCAAAGGTATAAATTCCAGTGAACGTGTATCTGAGGAAAATTTCAGCACAAGAATTAAAGGGAAAAAACTGTTAATTATAACAATTATAGTATATATTTCAAAGGTACCAATAAAAAATTAAAATGGAGAAAATGCCAGAAATTTAAAATACCAAACGATTGTGTTCCAGGGAATAAAGAAATGGCCTGGTGATAATTCAAAAGGACAAAAAGCAGATGGGAGCAACAGTTCCATTTTATGTTACATTTCACAGGTTAAGTTTTTGGAGGTATGCCATACCAGAAGGAAACTGCGAGGAATTAAAATCCAATATGCAAGGCTATACCTAAAAGCTATAGGCAAGTAAATATAAGCTTACAGATGATAGAAAATACATATATCTCCACAGGTGAGAATCATGCCAATAGAAGTACTTGAAATGAAGGTAGTGCACTGTATCTCACTGTATATAGAACATGGGTGTCAAACTGGTGGGCTGTGGGCCAGATACGTCACATGCAGGCCACGCCCACTCCAGCTCTGCGAAGGAAAAAAATGTCGTGAAACATCACGTGATGGCAACGTGATGCCGCAAGTTTGACACCCGTGGTATAGAACATAGGTCTTGGTTTCAGGCCCAGTTTACATCACGTTTTCCATACATAATCTAAATACTAAATACTGTAATCCAGAACAGTTTGCATAATTTGTAAAAACAATGTTATGAAATTCATTATTGAAGTTTAGAATGTCACTTGATTACTGCATATAAAAACACCCTTTCTGGCTTTGTTAACATGTTGAATGGAAATAAAATTTGACTTACTCTACATTCTTCGTCCATTCTGGAGGATTACTCATGGTCATAAATACACAGTTGGTTAAAATAGTGCACATAATAAGCATGCTGAATAATGTATTAATAGTTAAGGAAAACATACTGGAAAACACTTCTTGAAAATGATCACATCAACAATGCATTTGGCTTATTTCCAGAATCAGTAATTTTTTGTACATTTAGAAAATGCTCAAAGAGAGTTTCCAGTTTTCTACTTTGCTCCAGGTTTTTTAAAGTAAACATTTAAATAAGCTGATTTTTTTTTTAAATGGATTTTTATAGAAATGAAAGATGGAAAAAAGTTGTTACCTCTTTATTAAAAGTAAAATCAGGTAGCTGCAGCAAGATGTTAGTGGCCAGTATAACATCAGAATGCAAATAAGCCGACCAGGCCACAAACAAAAAGGACAGGCAACCAGGAAAGAATATTTTGACATGGAGGAAAAGTAGTATTCAGCTCAATACCCACTGAATTTTTATACAGCTAAACTGTAAGACCCTGGTTAGTGAGCACTAATAATTCTGAACCATTAATGTTTCAAGGCTCAAATATAGTCTGATATCTTACGTTCTGCAAACTGATTTAAAGTTAGGTTTTATACTTTCCAAAGGCAACTTCATACTAGCCCCATCTCTTTAAGGTAGACCTGGTGGAATAATCAGATCATATTTTTTGTTCTTTTAGGGAGAATGCAGCAAACATTTGCCTGACTTCAAAACAACTGTATGCTTATTAATGGAAGGACTTAAGAAAGTGGTGCTGGGCCATGAGATTGCCTGCCTGAAAGACTTGCTCAAAGGGAAGGTAAGAGCAGCAGCAATTGCAGGAGTGTCTGCAAAGGATCAAAAAAAGTAAAAAAAAAAAAAGTGACCACAGACAGGTGATTAAAGCCCTACTTCCTTTTTAAAAAATGTGCGTTGTGACACATGTTAAAAAAAAAAAAGGTTAGGACACTGATGGCGTGGCCGTCATCTTGACTTTTTTTGCTTTCCTTCCTGAGGTAATGGCTGAGTCATGCAAAGAATAATTCAAGGTTTGGGTTAGAATTCTTCCCTGTCACCATCTTACTAGAAATGTTTCCTTGCTATATGAGGCATTAAATGGCCACATGATGGCAGCATAAAATAAAAGATGTTGAGAGCTGCTTTATTTGAAGGGCTGGGTATTACATGTGCATTTCACCTACCTAGTGGGTGCTCAGAACAGTATACAGGAGATTATTGGGATGAACTGCCGAATTAGCGTGCCCAATTTCTATTCAGATTTTGGTAAAGGGTTTCAGCGTGATGATTCTTAGGATGAAAGGAGGCTTCTTGCCAAGGAGTACTGTTCAAGGATCAGAGGCCTTTTCTGACAATTCATGGGGATATAAAGAATGGTACTGGTGCCCTCCTTCTTCTAATGAAACAGAATCTTAAAATTTAGTTTTTTATCAGATGTTTCTCTTTTAAGTCTGTTTCATTCCCCACACAGGTACCACCAAGTTACTCATTAAGAATTTTCTAGAATGTAGTCATCAAGGACCAGAATGTGGCTGTAAGGCTCAAAAGAATATTTGTGGGGAAAAAAGCTCTCAAAACCATAAAAAATATGAATTCATCTGGAATTGTATACACATTTTTATACACTGAGAATAAGTAACATGGAATACATGAGACATTTTAAAATAGGTATGTGTTTGATTGTGCTGAAACAATGGAATCTACTCACTCTCTATCCAGTGTATTACACGTTCAAATAGTAAAAAAAAAAAACATACATAAATGTATTAAAGCAAACCAATAAAACTTTTTTAATTGTCTATATGGATCTGATGTGCATAGGATTCCACTGTGAGGTACTGAGATTAGGAGTATAGAAATTGCAAAAACTGAAGGCCATGCTGCTTGACATGAGCATTTGCTGTTCATTAATATTTTGTGTGCCCTGAAATTGGAGAGAAACTGCCTTGCACAACATCTTGCAAACTTCACAGTTGAATGGAGTAGTAGAATTTTATTCTCCACATCACATTTGCTCTAATTTATTTAAGAACCAGTATTCAGAATTCTCTCATGATTTTCAAGATCAATTGAAATATATATTCAGAATAATTTTACCATATTAAAATTACATAAAAACATACCAGTGCTTTAGAATATTTTTATTTCTGTATCAAAAGGAAAACATAAAGATTTACTGTTTGGACTTAAGTTTGGACTGAATGCTTGTACAACTTCTGTGCGCATATATAATTATAAAGCAAACTTCAACTATATATTTTTTCATAGAGAAAGTCAAACTGTAGTTGAGTCACAATGCAATGCTTTGAGGGCTATTAGAATATACAGAACAAAACACATGGAGCATCTTAGTAAGAACATCTATTGAATGTTTGTCATTTATGCAGTGGATAACAAGGAGACATCCTCATGGTTTATTGGATGAATGCAGCAACTTACAAGCTATAGATGAGTTTCAATAGGCATAATGTCTAGACTGCTCCAAATTTATATTTTGAACACCTATTTAACTGTCTGAAAATAACTCTGAAATATGTAATAAATCAATTTATACATAGCATGGATCCTGAGAATTTAGCAGAAAATGCAGGAATATTTTTCACTCAGTTCACATAGAAATTTGATTTGTCTTGATATGCCTAATTAGAGCCCTAGGAATTAGAAATGGCTCTTCCAATATAAGCCAAATCTCCCATTTATCTCACTGCAGGGAAAGAATGATGGACAGATGAATTCATATTAAGTAAATGTGCATATCCTTATTGATTTTACTGAGGAGTTCCTAATAACCATCTAAAAATCATAGGTCAAGAGTCCAAATCACTGGTGTTTGGTACAATAAAGCAAAATTAAAAAGCAGGATCATAGAAATAAAGGCTGCGACAAGAAATCATGAGGAAAAACAGAAGAAAAAGCAAGGTTTTTTAACATCTTTTTTTTAAAGCTCTGCACTTCATGAATGGGTGGAGGGCAACATTGGCAGAAATGGGTAAATAAATAAAATAAAATAATAAAAAAAATGGGTAAAAGGCAAAAAGAGAAGATGAACAGGGCAAAATAGGAAGTAAACAAACAAAATCCCCATGGTTTAGTCAACTTACTGAAAACAGAAATAGCATTATTTCAATCATTATGAGCTAAGAACTTGAAAAGGATATGAATGTACCAAAATCTTGATAGCTATTTTTCTAAGAGGGTTGAAAGGAGTTAACAGGTACACAGCAGATGTGGCACTGAATCGGAATATTGCCTTCCCTCTATTCAATACTATAAATGTCTAGAAAAAAGGTAACAGAATTAATGGAGAAAATTGGATTCAGAACCTGTAAAATGGTCTGCATTGGTCTATCATATATACAAAAGACTTTATTAAAGTAGCAGTTACAAATATAGACGGTAATCTCTCTATCCCCCTATCCAATTTTGTTCAATCATCTGTTTATGATTCAAAGTGGGCTCATCAACTATGGTAAGCAAATACTTTTTTAACATAGAGCCAGACTTATGCAACCAGCTAAAAATTTAAATATTGCACACTAAATTCAGGAGCAAAACCTAGATTTTGACAGCCTGAGAAAAGCTCTTTCCTTCTATGGTTTTGATTGTAGACTACCTTCTCACCAGCTTCAGCATCAGTAACCCAGCAGTTTCTTCCCCTACCCTCAACATCTTAATCTATTGAGATCAATGGATTAGGCAAGTCCAGTAATGCTGCAGAGTTCTTCACTGCCAAATAAGGACAGCTTATTTTTTTTTATTGAAACAGTTTTACAAATATTTTCCAACAAATTTTCTCCCCCCCTAACCCCCCCTCCCTTTCCCACGTCCCAGAACCAGCACAGGGTAGTTAACGTAGTTATCTCTAGTT
>JAOYMU010000001.1:24807002-24820375 GCA_025802295.1 Psammodynastes pulverulentus
CCCCACCCAGAAATTCTCCATTGATACCATTATCACTGGGAAGGATAATGATAATGTGCACGACTCAAAAATCAAACTTGGAGAATTCCAGTGGTACAACAAACTGATCCTGAGCTACTGGTGTTTTCTATTACATTGCAAGAGCGTTAGAATAAATCTCAAGCAAAAACTAAATCCAAACTGCCATTTAGCCATAAACCTCACTAGGATTCTTTTGCCCCACAAAGTTTTTGCTCCTACATAATTGGAGAAAGGGTGGGGCATTGATCTAAAATTTGTCTGGAAATGTCTCGTTCGGAAAATTAAGCAAATATGTAGGTTAAAGAGTAATATTTTTTTTTGCAAATGAAACCGAAATGGATCTTAAAGGAAAAACAATCCTATCAGATATTGCAAGAAGGCGGAACAGATCATAGAGCAGACGCTGCACATCAATAACCTGAGCAGGAAGAAATGCTTTTCATCACATTTTCTTCCACTGCGCTCGCCTCTCCATCTGGAGAATTAAAAAAAACAAAAAAAAACCTCATGATAAATGGAGGCAACAGATGAGCAAATTAAAGAAAGGCTTTCTGGAATGAAAGGGGCTGGAGAGATAAGACTTAAGGTAGCCTACTCCTTCATATAAGTAGGGGAACCATGTTTTTCTGCCTGCTCTCTGTAAAGGGGCCCAGTAGCAGTCATGCTGCACAGCAAAGGGAGTGGGGAAGGTTGCCTAGCAACTGGTCCTGGAAGCTGCAGCAGGGAATTGTGACCTGGCAGCTAGATGAACAGTGTGGGGAGAAGGAGGAATGCAAGGGGGGGCGGGCTTTCCCCCCTCCCCAATAGCTGCTACAGCATATTAAGCAAATTAGCAGTTTTTAAGAAAGTCTTTATCATGCAAAGCATTGTTGTTTACCCTTACCTGAAGTATCTGCTGTAAGTGAAGCTCCCAGCAGTTAAGGGATGGGAAAAGTAGCTATACCACCGCAAGGAGGGGGGGGGGGAATTCAGTGTGCAGGCAAGAAAAGGGTGGAGGGATACCCCTGTCGTGTTGTGGGTAGGAAGATTCCCTTTGCTGGTGAAAGAGAAGCAAGGCTATTTATATGTATGGAGGGATGCAGAACAAGGAGGTGTGATCAAATGGAGAGGCAGAAAGAATCCGCATCGTTTGCCGAACGGGGAAGCGCCAGCGATGGGAACGGGAGCATTTTGAGAAGGGGGATTGCCCCCCTCGCTGGCCTGATTGGCCCTGGCAACTAGACTCTGAGCGATTCTGCAGAATTAATATTACAGGTGGTCAAAGGGAACCTTGGAAGGGTTCTCCAGGGCACCATCTGCCAGATTTTGACAAGAGTTTCTGCTGGACGCAAGATACAGCTAGACACCTGTGATGTCCAAACAGGGAGGAAGGAAAAAGAGAGAATACTGATAACTGTCAGAGGAAAAAAAAAATCTATTTCAGGTTTCCTCCTCCTCTATATGGAAGATGGATCCTGTGAACCAATGCATTTGGAATTAAAAGTGGTCCTTGAGAATTGCCTTCATGGATGAGACCAACAAAAAGTATTTGCTTTCCAAAAGTAATCAGTCAGGTGCTTCTGGGAAGCAGAAAAGCAGCAGGAAAAGGAAAATGGAGATATCAGCATTTTTCAACTTCAGCAACTTGAAGATGTGTAGACTCCAATTCCAATTTCCATGAAAGTTGGGGGAATTCTGGAAGTTAAAGTCCACATGTTGAGTTGTTGAGATTGAGAAACACTGGAAATTCTATATTCAGGTTGAGAAAGACTGAAAATTCTATATTCAGGTGTGCTGAATGAAAAGACATCTGATATTTGCCACCCCAGGTGATTCTAAAGTTATTCATACTGTGTTCAATATGGCTAACATCTTAGCAAGATGATTTTGGATTGAAAATTGTGACTTATATCAATAAAGGCTATGTAAAAAAGCATTTCGTTTTTCTGCCCTAAACCTACCTTTACTCATACTTCATTTAACCCGCTTCAGATACTAAATTATCTCAGAGGGCATGGATCAAAATAAACACAGCCTGCCTGTTCTCAGCCTTTAATAGTATTTGCGATTTTAGAAAGATGATTTATTTATTTATTTATTGCAGAAAATGTGGACAGGGACTTGAGAGGAAAACAGTGTATCTGTTGTTTTTTTATAAAATGCATTGGGCCATTTAGAATCTTGGATTGTAAGGAATAGTCTTACAACTGATGCTTTCTAGTTATACTGGGACCATAATCCCTAGCCATTGACTATATGTTGAATCCTGAAGCTTGTAGTTCCAATACATCTAAGAGTGGCAGCATGGGCAAACATGTTGCATAAAACATAGTGTAAGGGCTGCTGAAAAATTAAAATGCAAACCACTGGGGTATTTTAAAAGCATGGGATTACCTCTGCTGGACTGGACAATTCTTCAGCTAGTCCTTCCTAGATATTTATGACAAGCTATAAACAACACACTTTTTACTATCGGTAATCCTCAACTTATGATGACAATTAGGACCAGAATTTCCGCTACTAAACAAAGCTGTTTTTAAGTGGATTGCATTTGATTCTACGACCCTTTTTTGCCACAGTTAATCAAATAATTGTAATTGTTAAGTGAATCATAGGGTCATTAAGTGAATTCTGGTTCACTCATTGACTTCCCAGCTGACATGTGTCCAGAATGCTGGAACAACTGTATATAATGCCAGTTGCCAAGCATCCAAATTTTGATCATGTGACTGTTGGGATGCTGCATTGTGTGAGAATCAGTCATAAGCCACTTTTTTCAGTGCTGTTGTAATTTTGAATGGCCACTAAATTAATGGTTGTAAGTCAAGGGCAACCTGTAACTGATTTCCAACAAGATTTTCAACAATATATTGCCTCTGGGGCTTATTAGGAGGCCATTTCCATGCAGCCATCAGTTTGCTTTGTATTGCTAAATGTGAGCTGAGTAGCATGTCTGTTACCAGCTCTTTTCATCAGCAGATTTCTTATACTAAAACTATACTGTATACTATAGATTTAGAAAATTTAAACAGACCTAAAATGTGGGACTTATGAAGGATAGGACTGGAGATTGCTTAATTTGATATCATTCTAAAGAATCACATCGCACAATTCAGACAGACTCTTTTGCATTTGACATATCAAATAACATAATAAATTTGTTTATGAAATCATTTACTCCATCATTTTTCCCATATTTCATACTTTAAAAGGCCACACAAACATACTTGTCATTTTTATATATTACACTGAATGAACTAATGTACAGTTGGGCAACCCCTCCAGAGACGCTTTGCATGAACAGAAGCATATAAATATTTTAAATACATAAATAACAGAAGTGCACAGGCACACAGAAAAGTGCTACAAAATAATTAAATCAAACTATATATAATGTTATTGTAATTAATGACTGTCCTAATGTTACATGTTTAAGTATAATATACTGTAAGATGTAAATTTTCAAAATATTTGTGCAACGCAAGTACATTGCTAGACAGCAAAACTGGATTTGCTACTGCTGTCTGTTAAAAATATTCAGTGGCAAAGCTTAGTTTGTTGCTTTTTACAGTGTAAATTAACCCTGATAGCACATGGACTGATTTTGCTCTGTTTGGCCTTTTAAGAGTGGTTTGCAGTTAGGTACATATGCATAGCATGTGCATATGTATCAGTAGGAAATTTAGTGTCTGCTTTTTTATATCATCCCAGTGAGTTATTTCAATGAAGCATAAGGAGAATAAACATTTTTGAAGAGAGACATATGTCACTGCCAGTACATTACATGAGAGGAAAGGTCTCATCGTACTTCTGATTCTATGGAATGACTTCCAGAGAGAGATGCCAGATCTGCAACTAGCTGCTTGTTCAAATACTTTGTGAAGGCTAAGAAGCAGAGAACAAAAGAGGAATTACTGAAGCTTGTATAGTGTATTTTATTTATGTCTTTGCTGGATTTTAGTTCATTTCTTAATAGGAACGAGCAAGAATGATAAGTACATATCTTAGTGGGCTGAAATGTTAAAAAAAACCCCATATATTTTATTCAATTTGATGCCACCCAAGTTTGAGCAGCTCTATGTGGCTCACAATGTGCTAAGCAAGATAAAAACAACACCACAGTTTTAAAACCCTAAAACTAGAAAAGAGAAAAGGAAGAAGAAGGTGGTGAATCCAGCAGACAAACATTCCAGTAACATCCAACATCCAGCGAATGTTAGGCCAAGGCCTTAAAGGCCTCCTAGGCCAAGGCCTTAAAGTATGGATCTTTTATGACATGTAGACTTCAACTCCCAGAATTCCTGAGCCAGCCATGGGGGGAAGCCCTCCCCCCCGAGAATGAAATATTTGGGGGAATATTAAGAGGCAGAATATTACATTTCCCCAAAGGAGAAATGGAGAAACATGTTCTTAGAGGCAGAAAGCAGTCCCAGTCTTTCATAGTGTGCCAACTATTCACAAACAAAAGACCTTCACCTCCAGTGATGGGATTAAAATTTACATTCTTCTCCACCCAAATTCTAAGAACAGAACATGACCTTTTAAGACATAATAGGATTAACCACCACCATTAAAACAGCAAAAGATACAGTGCTCACTACATTGCACAATCCCTAAAGGCATTTCAGATATTGCAAAAAACCCAGCAGCAAAACAGAAACCTGTAAAGATCCATCCACTCATTCAACCAATTGGTCAGCTGCCCCAGAACCACATGCTGTTGGTGGTTTTCTTCATCAATAAACAGAATCCTTCTTTCCAATCAGCCTCTATTTTATTTTCAGTGTCTTTCTCCCAGTTTGGAACTGGACCTGGGTTTTTCTTCCAACACATGCTGGCTCAGGAATTCTGGGAATTGAAGTTCACAAGTCATAAAGGGGTCATAGTTCCCCATCTCTGCCTTACAGAATATGGGTTGATAGGAGACAAAAAACAAACAAGCTTTATATGTCACTAGAATATTTTCACTAAAGTTGGAAAGAGGAGAATCTAGGAGGGGTGAAATCTGTAAATTTACCAAATAGGAGTGTTTGCTCTAAACATATGGAGTGCATACTATTATTCAGGGGCCACTAATATTTTAATAGTTACTATATGAAAACACTCTCTTGGGGATCAGCTGCCTGTGACAGTTCTTTGCAGCTGTGCAGTCCCAGCTGTTGTTGACTGAATTCTGCCTAGGGCAGAATCAGCTGAACTCCTTCACAGAGAAACACTGGGACCCAGAAGGCCTGCTTCTTCGCTTTCTTCACCTGCTATAGACATGGTGTGGATTGATTTCATCCATTTGTGACCAAGAGAACTTCAGCAGGTTGCACAGTAAGTACTCATGGTTCCAACCAAAACCTGCAACTCATTTTTAAGGTTAGATTCCCAGATCATTCTATTTAAGTTTTAAAATTTAAGAACTTGCTATGTTGTCATTGCTGCCTTAATTCTAAAGTGACTGTTTACAACAATGGTTAACGCCATAAATGCATAGTATTTCTTTTCTAATCTGGATTTTTTTTTTATTAAAATACTAACCTTAATAATAATAATTTTTTAAATATATTTTTCATTGACTGTTTACTAGTATGATTGGATAGGTCCTAGCTTACTATTATGTTTCCTAGTATGATGTGATTGCTTATTTGTACCTTATGACTACTACTAAGTGTTATACCTATGACTTTTGACGTATGTACCTTTTCTTTGTAGGAACATGGAGAGCATATGCACCAAAACAAATTCCTTGTGTGTCCAATCACACTTGGCCAATAAAGAATTCTATTCTATTGTATAAATAAATAAATAAAATACAACTTTATTGTCTGCTTTCTGAAGTAAACCGTTCAGCCCCCCTGCCTCCTTACCCAACTCAAAATCTAGCTGGAGGGGCCAGATTGAGTTCCAGAAGAATCAAACTCAATGCTTGTTGTGCACAGTATCTCATTCTATCTCATCATTCAAAATACATCCGTTTCTATCCCGCTTTATAATGTTTAAGCAGGTTTCACTAGTTCCAGCTTTGTGTCCGTTTCAAACCCCCTGAGTGACAGCACCTCATCCAGTTGGCATGGAAACCACCACTTGTCCCCCTATATTCGGCACTTTAAGAACCACTTCAAATTTTCAGAACCATTTTTTTAATTGAATCTTGGAAATATTCATTCTGCTACATCTGCACACTGCATAAGGTGAAAAGGTTTAGGAGAAAACTTTCTGTTTCTATGATCTGCTTTGTACTCTGTCTTTCACATTTTTTCCATGATCTCTTTCATACTTTTATGTGACTAGATGGCGTAGGATATATAACTTGAAACCAAACAGCTGAAAATCAGTATCTGATATAATTACCTAGTGACAATCAATATGCTAACACTGCTATCGATACACTAATACAAACAGAGAACTAACTGTGTGTCCCTCCTTTTCCCAAACACGTACAGTATCTTTCCTGTTCAGTGTGCTATGGGAAGCAGCCATGTACAGTGGGATACCTTCTGCAAACTCAGTTACAGCACAAATCATAGGGGCAGGTTGATTTTTGAAGAGATGCTTCCTTCAGTGAAGGTTCAAGCGAAGCACCCCTTCACTTTAAAGTTGCTTCAGGAACTAATGAAGTCTGCTTGCTTCCAACAGAGAAGTAAAGCAAGTGTGCTGCTTCACTTGCCTCCGACCGCAAACACGATAGCTGACTTTCAATCAGTTTGGTGCATTTGTCCATTGAGGTGGCTATTTTGCAAGGTGGTATCAATGGGAGAGACAAGCTGTCACTTATGTCCTAAGCTTTTGTTTCATCCTTATTTATCTTGGCTTTTAATGTCAACTGAGCCACTGCACAACACCATCACTATACCTCAAACAGCTTTATATCCCTCCTGCCATATTTTGCTTAAAAATGATATCCCTCCTGCCATATTTTGCTTAAAAATGATATCCCTTCTGCCATATTTTGCTTAAAAATAATATCCCCTTCTGCCATATTTTGCTTGAAAGCACGTTGTGATATTGTGAAGTGTGTGTTTTAGCTTATGTTGTCTGGGGATGATGGGGTTTTTTAATCCAAGACCCTGGATGAAGGCTATCTTAGCTAGCTACTGAAACCAGCCCATCCAGCAACTGCTCTCATGGCAAAGTTATGCTAGAGATGACATTTATACTTCAGCAGCTGTAGCAAAAAGAAAACCCCCTGACTTGATTTGGAGGTAGATTAATTAAACAAACGATTGCAGCTAAATCTGAAATGGATTTGTTGAACAAACCTGCCCTCCTTGCCTCGTGTGACTCAGAAGCTGGGCCCAGCGTTTTTTCACCGATTATCTGAAACACGGGACCGTCACATTGCTCCTGCAAGTAGCCTAACATTTCCATGACAACTCCTTCTCCTGCTATGGTAAAGCACAGACTAGGGTTCATCTTATAGAGTAGTACTTTTTTTTTAAATTAAACTGGAATGAAGATAAAAGTCCTAGGAAAGTAGACATAAATTACATGAAAATATTGTCAGAGCAAGATTATCTCTTGGCTTTGGAATGTATTTTCATATGCCTTCTTCTGGGGTTCTTTTCCCCTGCCTTTTCTGGCCATATCAGAGAGTTCATTAGTGAAAGTAAGTCATTTGTTTGATCTCATATGATCCAGCCAGGGAGCTGGAGTAATGAGTTTTGCTTCACTCTTAGGATTTAAATGATTCTAACCAGTGGGATAGAAAAGTTCTGCCGGCCTCTTGATCAGGTGTATTAGCAATCTTGCTTCCCTCCCACACATTTTCTCCTACCTCCAAATTCATAAATTAATTTTTCTTACTTGCTGAGTCACTTATTTTACCTGCTCCTGCTTTTGCTTTGTGATATCCTGTAAAGGAGTTTCATGTGGGCAGAATGTGGTGGAGTGAGGGTACTGGCTGAACAATCCTGCTCTGGAGAGATAACTTTATGGCCTTCATTATCTGAACCATAACTCTGCAATATTTTGAATTACTACAATTAGCTATCTAAAATGCAAATAGGCTTGCTATCTTTTTGCTTCTCTTTGTGCAAGTGATTCCAGCTCAGATTCAGGTATTAGCAGGTCTTTTTTTCGGCGCCGAAAGGGGCCGGAACGCCCCCCCCCCCCAATCGGGCTAAAAAACCCGGAAGTAATAGTGCCCGATTGGTGGAGACGGAACATGTGATTCGGACTCCAAAAAGGTTCCGGAATGGCGTTCCGCCTAGTTCCGCCTCAAAAAAAGCCCTGCTAGTGGGTATCTAATTTCCTGCACCCATACCTGGTACCCATCTTCCTTTCGATTTTCTCCTCAACATAATCAGCGAATACATCGAGATGTTCAGATCTCACTGAAATTGGTGACAGAATGTTGCACTGATTTTTCCCTTCTAAAGTTTTCATGTTTCTGCAAGTATTGGGGCTTGTTTACATTTTAAATTAAATTCTTTTTTTCATGGAACAGGTTTTGAAATCTGAATTGGCTGTTACTATATGTCCTTTTCTCAACCTTAGCTGCTTGAAGATATTGGAGTTGAACTCCCAGAATTCCCCAGTCAGCCAATGTTGATAAGATGTCACTCAGTTCAGCTATGCATATAATTGTGGCTAGCTCTTTATCCATAAGTAATCCTACCACAAACAGCTGCAGGGAATAATGCTAGCTTATCCTACATCTTGTTTAATATAACATAACTTTGTCATCCTATTAAACATGCTCAGTCTGCATGATGTTTATTGGAGAATTTTTTATCTTTAAAAATTTAGAGGCCTCTCTCAAAACATTTCTTAAACTTATTATCTCATTGTCTGTTGGGTGGAAATATATATGTATGCCTGTAGGGCATAGGCAGGGGTGGGCTTTAAAATTTTTAGCAACGAGTTCTCTACCCAGTTTCTGGGTGGGCATGGCCATGATGGGTGTGGCTTAGTCAGCCTCCTGCACCATGGTGAGGGGACATTTTTGCCCTCCCTGGGCTTTCCTTGAGCCCTCTGGAAGCCAGAAACGGGCCCATTTCCGGTCTTTCCCAACTTCCCGTAGGCCCATTTTTCACCCTCCCTGAGCCTCTGCGCATACCCTGCACTTACCTGCATCCAAATCAGGCCGCATGGGGACTCCTGGGAGTGGCGGGGCCAACCAGGAGTGGGATTTGGGGGTTCTCCAAACTGCATAGAATCTTAGCTAGAGGTTCTCCTGAACCCCTGCGAACCCCCAGCAGCCCATAGGGCTGAGATATGCATACAGATATATCTACGTGCCATTGGCTAGTTATAATGCAGACAAAAGTTTCAGGATTGATAAAGATTGGTGATCAATAGGGAGAGACATGCATACAGATATATCTATGTGCTATTGACTAATTGTAATGCAGACTGAAGCTTCAGGATTGATAAAGATTGGCGATCAATACCCCTATTAGATGCGTTTTACCTGATACATAATTAGTAATTCCTTGCTTTTCAACTTTCAAAGCTATTTGAATGGGATCTCATGGCCCTTGCATTTTTCTAGGAAATTGCTAAAATCTGCTCAAGTTCATTACAGGGACATCAAACATTAGAAGGGTTATCTGTGGCATAGTGCTGTCCTCTGCAGAACACTTTTGAAGTCCCAAAGTCACAACTCTTGTTACAACCAATTCTGTTTAAGTAGGTGATTCTTCTCAGACAGACCCTGTCATTAAAATCGGCTTTTGAGAAATTGGAGGTAGGACTTAGCTACCAAGTAGTAATTCACATTCAATTGTTTTCTTCACGTTCTTCATCTCAGAAGTAGCTAATAAACCTGGGCTTTTGAATCATGATATTACATACTTTGCTTTGAAGCATGTTACTAGAGAGAAAAGAGCTGAAGACTCACATTGCTTTCCCCACTCATCCTGTACTCATCGTAAATTTACTTCACCTCTAAGATATCAGAGGTGATTGTACAATCTCAGATTTAGTTCATCTTTAGGAGTCTGAATGTCTGTCTGCACTTTTTCAGAAGTTCATGTTGGAAATTTATTTTGAATAACAGCAGCAGCTGTTCAGGCACATTTCTGTCTATATGCCTGCAGGGCTTGGTTTATACAGATAATACGAGAGCTTTACAAATCTCTATACAATCAAAAAACCAGAAATAGTCTAATATATATATATTAAAAGTAGTTTGTCAGCTTTTTCTTTGGGATTGTGTTTTAGTCATAGTTTATTATTCGAGTTTAGTGGCCAGAATTCCCTCCTCAGATTTAACAATAACAGCCAAGAGATGATTCCATAATCTCAGAGGTAACCTAGGTATTATTTTCAAATCAATCTGATATAGAGGGAAAATAAATTACAAATAGAATAAATAGTTGAAATCTTATGATTAACCCTAGGCAGTTCATAATCTTCTTATCCTATAAATGATGATTAAGTACCAAAAAGTTTGCATAAGGTTGCTGGTTCAAGTATATTGATTATCTGAAAGAACTCCCAGGTGTATATATAGGTGAAATCCACAGACAGGCACATGAGTGCACACACATGTGTGTTACACATCCCTACCCAAACTGGTTATTTATTTCACTGCACTTAGACTTATATACTGCTTCATCATGCTTCACAGCACTCTCTAAGTGTTTACAGAGTCAGCATATTGCCCTCAACAATCTGGGTCCACATTTTACTGACCTCAGAAGGATGGAAGGTTGAGTCAACCTTGAGTCAGTCAGGATTGAACTCCGGGCAGTGGGAATACAGAGTTAGCCTGCAATACCACATTCTAACCACTTCACCACCACATCTCTTGGAAATAAAAGATTTCCATACCCATTGAGAGCTGTGAATCAGAACAATGCCTTTGCAACTCCTCTCTACCAAAACTACTTGGAGCCTGGCGGTTCATGTTCCCTCAAGACATAAAAGTAGAAATGACTTAGAAGAAAGTAAAACTTACAATGTTCCTGAAGAAGTGGACTACTGGGTTTTCATCCACATAGCGTCCATGGTAAGATCTTGGATGAGGCAGAGAACTTACGTGGCTAACTCTGGCGGCATGGTGATAGTCCTGAAACACAGGGTAGGTCATATCTGTAGATCAGCATGTATTCTGAAAGTAATTAATGTTCCCCTCTTGAAATCAAATCAAGAAAACAACATGGATGTATCCATTTAATTGTCACAGAGTTGCATTTGATTTGACAAAAACATAACCTTTTTTAAAAAACTGAAAGTTGGAGAAATATTTCCAATGACTATTACATTTAGATCAAGGGACATGCTGTCTGGAGAATTCTGGGAGTTGAAGTCCACAAATCTTAAAGTTGCCAAGATTGGACACCCCTGATTTAGATGCTATTGCTAAGATGCCTTTAATTAACTTATCTCCTAAAGATCATTTCTTTTCAAAACTAAGAACATACAATATTTTATTATTTAATTCCATCAACAGGAAGGAACTCATTTGGAAAAAAAATAACTCTTCCAGTTTCCAAGCAAAAATCTCCCTTGCAGTTCTAGTAACTTGAGACTGTTTGTATGCAGATCAAACATATTATATTGTTATTAATTTGCAATTCAAAGTTTCCACCATGCATCTGCCAATTGTTGAATCACAAGGATATGCAAGGATGTGGAATAGAGTTTTTAGAACTCCTTCCAACTCCTTTAGCAAAATGGCTGTAGGAGGTTTCTGTAGTTTCATTTATGTAATAAATATGTCATTTATTTATTTATTACATTTTTTTGCTGCCCATCTCACCTCGGGGAGACTCTTAGAGGCTCAAAATATTAACTTTGGGTGACTTACAATGTTAATAGGTAAATAATGCCTATGTTGCATTAATGTGTATCTAACTTTATCTAGGGTTTAATCGACTTTTTCAAATTGAGTACATATGGGTGCCTCTATGGGTATCTATTTTTCTGCTCTCCCTTCATGCTGCATCTTCATCATCAGTGATGGGATTCAATTTTTTTTTATTACTGGTTCTGTGGGCGTGGCTTAGTAGGCATGGCAGGGGAAGGATACTGCAAAATCCCATTCCCTCCCCACCCCACTAACCTGCTTTCCATCTCTGTTCTCCTGTGCAGGGTAACAAAAGAAGAGCCAGCTGATCAGCTGGGATTCAGGAGGCAGAGAATAGATTGGGGTGGGGCCAATCAGAGCTAGTATTTGCCAGTTCTCCAAACTACTCAAAATTTCCACTACCGGTTCTCCAGAACTGGTCAGCACCTGCTGAATCCCACCTCTGATCTGCATGCTTGTGTATATTGTGTATATGCTTAAGTTTCACTATAGGAAGGCCTGGAGGAACATTGTCCATGGATTGCGATGGGTCAGACACGACTTTGCAACTAACAACAACAAAGCCAGGAATGTGCAACTTTAAGACCTGTGGAGATCAGGGAACTCTGGGAGTTGAAGTCCACAAGTCTAGTTGCCAAGGTTGGGCATGCCATCCTGTAAAACAGGATGGAGCAAGGCAGAGGGAATTTGAGCTGCTACCCAACCTGTTTTCTCATCAGTATATATTGGGAGATACATTTTTTTCTGGATTGCTTTTCTTCACAGCCCAAGATTGGATCTAGGCCAGTTCAAAACTGGAAGTTTCTTTTGCTAGCTTCTGCTACCACACCAAATTTGTTTTCCTTCTGTTCTGTTTCCAGAGAATTATCCTGCTGAGAGACAGGCAGAGTCATGAGCCTCTTAACCCAATTAACCTTTCCAACTGTCTGTTGAGTAGGAAAGAATAAAAAAAAAGAGAGGTCAGATGAGGCTAGCCAAATGGCTCATTTTCCCTGGCCCTCTAAATTCCAGGGTGGATACAGAAAGACACTTAGCAGTTGGTCACCTCTTTAAACTCAATACAGAAAGTATGTAAACATATGAAGAATAAGCTCACCAGCAACACTTAACTGTGGGCATGATTGAACAACCTTTAAAATGTGACCGGAGGCTTATTAAGCATCCTGTATTTTATGCTTGTGAGAACTGATGGCTCATGTCTATTGAAATTTTTAGAAGCAATGCTGGATTGATACAGTCCAGAAAAAAAAGCAAAGAAATTAGCAAATCATTATCTTTTATTAAACCAAGCATTACTCTAAACCTGAATGCCTTTAAGTTGTGAAGACATCCTCTTTAGGACATGCATGGCAAAAATGAAGTGAAGGATGAACGTATAAGAAAAAGCTGTTGTTAAACAAGTCATAATGAACATTCTTCCTATTTGACAGGCCTGGGGATGAAATTTATTATACACATACATGTGTACACATTCACATATACATACACACACTCATATGTCATATGCATATACGTACACATACTCATACATACAGTTGGCCCTCTGCTTATACCAATAGCACTTAGACTTATATACCACTTCACAGTGCTTTACAGCCCTCTCTAAGCAGTTTACAGAGTCAGCCTATTG
>JAOYMU010000001.1:24873898-24888065 GCA_025802295.1 Psammodynastes pulverulentus
GAAGATATCCTGTCGACCCAACGTGTCTGCAAGGCTTGATTTATCAAGTGCTCAACCTCACGGTGCACTTTTGTCAATTTGACTGGATCAGCAGGGTGTTTTGCTCCAGTTAATGCCGAGAATAATGGGGACAATTGACTTGTGGAAAGCCCCAAATATGGGTGAATCCAATTAATGGATCCAAGGTACTGCTGCAGTTTTAAGTGTGAGCTGTTTGGACAAGGAAATTTGAGGTAACCAAGGGGCAGCATAGGATTCCATCATTTTGTGACCTAAATAATGAAAACGAGAGGAAACCTGCACCTTATCTGGGGCAATATACAAACCTCCTCGTTGTAAGGGAGAAGGCTCGTGGTGTGAGAACGCCCAGAGCAGCGTGGCTTACCTCCTTTTATTGACCATGCAAAGAGAACAACACTTGTCATTGGCTCATTCAATTGCCGCGCAGTTACAGTTATACGTTGACCTTTTCCCTGATAGGTTTACTAGCCATCTCCTGATATGGACACTCTTCTTTAGGCTAAAGGTCCCAGGCACTCTGCGCATGCCCCTGTGCGCTCTTTCCCTCCTCCGGGCCTTCCCTCCTCCCCCTGAATCCAGGCACATGGGGCGCGCCCCTCCCAAAGGGAAAATAGCCGCTACCCAGCTGGCAGGGGCCGGCATACCTCAGGCATAGATGAGGATGCCCAAATATGGCCGCAAACCCCATGCCAGCCCCAGTACTGGCCCAAGCACCTGTGCAGGTGTTCCTGCCTCGGGTCCATCTGGCGGCGGCCCTGCCCAAGCCGTCTGTCAAGCGGCCGCCCGCCAGACACTGGCCTCTCCGCCTTCTCCAGTGGCCACAGTCCCTGGCAAATCCCAACATCTCTGTTTTTGTTTGTTTTTTGGAGAAGAGTGGTGAAGGCAGTTCTTTATCCAGAGAGGGATGGCACAGGCAGTCTCTTTCTCTGGAGGGTGATGTCCTGTTCAGGCATCGCAGCTTGGTACAAAGATCCTCGGTCACAGGGATGAGCAGGCGACACGCTGTCCATGGCAGTCAAGTGATCATACAGAAATTGGAACAGTCCACTAAGCATGTCAGGTTCCGTCAAACAGCTCAATGACAGTACAACAAATACATCCAACAATGGCATTAAACAAGGGGGTGAGCCAAGGAAAAAAGTCAAGCATGCTCTGGTGTTGCAGTTGGTAAAATGAGAGCCACTGGGCGCAGCCAGGGCAAATTTGTACATGCATAGACAAAATTCTTTTTTCTCAATGTCCATATAACTTCGTAAAAAAGGAATATCCACAATAGAGTATGGTTACAATACAGTGATAATAAATAATAAATAGTAAATAGATGGCAAATGATAAATAGATGGTACCCACAACAAAGTACAGTTAGAATGTAAGGAAGAGTAAATCAAAGAAACATTTCTCAGACAATGACATATTTTTAGAAAGGCATCAGTGATGGGTTAGGTATTTTCCCTTTTTCTCCCTCTATTTTGTTTTTTGTTGGAAAAGAGGGTAGGATGATTGAAAATGTGGGTTACAATACAATTACTGGTCCTGTAGCTGGTCCTGTAGCACCGGAAACAACAATTTAACATTCCACATCATGGGACATGATATAACATCATCATTTTGGGGAACAAAATAAGGACAAACATGGCAACCGAGTACCCAAAGCGTCACCCCATCCATCTGGACCGCTGCACATCCTGCCTCGGGTCCGTCCGGCAGCAGCCCCGCCCAGGTCGTCTGGCAAGCAGCCGTCTGCTGGACACCAGCCTCTCCGCCTTCCCCGGTGGCCACAGCCCCTGGCAAATCCCAACACCCAAGTACATCAGAGGTGCTTTTGTATCGACAAAACAAACTTTCAGCATTGAGACTGTTAATACATTAAAGGCATTATTATTAGTTAGACTTCCTTCCTATCAGCAGTGATCCTGAGTTACTGTTATGTGGCTTTCTTTGGAAGATCTAATAATTAACAGATTTCCATTTTAGTCTTAAAGCTCTCAGGATAAAGATCGGAAATAAGTTTTTTTTATTATTGGCAGCATCTGATTTGTATGAATTAGATTATCAAGGTGCTGAAACAATTGTTCAGAGGTCCTGCATACTAATTTATTTCATCATTAAAATGCTATAATTTTCAAAGGCCCACTGAGCATTTATTTGCCTGAAGAGCAAAGTCATCTTCTTTTAATGACCCCATAATCCCTTGCGGGGGATGGAGTCTGGGCAATTGAATGGAGCTAGCAGAGTGTTTAATGGCTGGATGCCCTTCCTGTCGCCAATGCGGAGCTTTGTTCAGCAGATATATTCTCATTGTGCCTAGAGAGAGAAATATCTGCCTCTACCTAGGATCAGGCAACTCACGGCCTCCTGATTATGAGGCGAGAGCTCCACCTCTAGGCCACCATACCACTCCAAGAACAAGTTAAAAGTCCTATATATAAATAATCAAAACATTGTATGAGAAACTGACTTACCAGGGTGTGCAGATTATTATTTCGACTGCATGTTAAAATACATCCATACTATTTGTCAATAGACAAAGTGTTTATGTTGATAATAGCAGTAAAGGATATCTAGAAAGGGAGGATCATAAGAGGAGAATGATAAAATGTTTCTCATGTACTTCTCAGATTTATTCAAATTCTTTAAAAAAAACAGGGTCTTAAAGAATTATGGACAACTCAGACTTCAGATCCACAGATATATATGGCATTGATTGATACCTTAGCTGTAGAATGGAGTGCCTTATGAGTCCAATGGAACATAAAAATACTTAACATGGATATTTTGTAATTGCTTCCTTTATTTATTTAGTCCTTTTAAGTTGGTGATGACTATGGACAAGTCCCTGCAGTTCTCTTGACAAGATTTTCACAAATAGTTTGTCAGTGCCTTCTTCCTATAGTTAAGAAAGAGTTATGCAGATGGGCTCAACCCTTAAATGGTTTTGGGCCTAAAGTAGGACTAGAACTTACAGACAAAATTTATTGCCTTCCAGCTTCTAGCCTGCTAACCACTCCATTAAACCGGCTCTGTAATTGCTTATATTGTTATAGATTTTCTCTGGGTCAGGTTAACACTGGTGTTCCTGATTCTTTTCCTCATGCCATTCTCAACGTGATTTTAAATATAAATAAAGTGATTTCATCTTCTGCAGTGCAGATGTGGATCCCAAGGCACAAATTATTGTAGCTTCTTTTTAGTTCAGGCAGAAAAAAAGAAATTGCACACTGCTTATCTAAGGTGATTGAAGGAGTTCAAATGGATGTCATTATTGCCATTCTTTTAATTGGGCATATTGCTTTTTAAGTAAGTGCACATAGCTTGCATTAGAAAGCAAGCTAGCATTTGAAGAAATATAGGCTTCAAAATCTTAGCCAGATGTGCACCCTAACAGGAAAAAAAATCCAGTGGTTCTGTTTTTCCAAACCCAAACAACATTAATATATAACTTAAGATTGAACTGCAACTAGAGATTTATACAAACATCAAGCTATTTTTCCACCTGCTTTTTTGAGAAAATAAAAAAAGAAAGTTTTTATTAAAGCTTTTGCTATCTGTGATATTTCTTCATCCAAGAATGATGAAAGCTCAGTGTTCATTTCTCAGTGTAAACAATGGCAAGTTCAAATTGAGATTTAGCTGCATTTTAAGTCAAATCTGTGGAATGATTCTCAACCACACTCACTGGAAGGAAGGCAGCATAGGTTAATACCATTAATATAGCTTTTCTAAATTTAGTACCTTCAAGTTGTGTTCAGCATCAGCTTTTGTAACTCCAAGATAGTAGTGCTGGAGAATACTTACAGAAGAAATTGTTTCAAGGGAAATTCTTCCAGAACGACTTTAAGGAATTTGAGGGAAAGGAACATGCAAAGTAGCCAACTTTTATTTTGCACCTGGACTCCTCTGTATCATAAAATGTTATAGAGTTCTGGTCACACCTTAGTTATTATGAAAGCCTGCTGGGTGACCTTGTCAGTCACTCTCAATCTAACCTACCTCACAGGGCTGTTCTTATGGGGAAAATAGGAGGTGGGTTGGATATGTTCACTGTCTTGAATTATACAATAAAGGCAGGACATAAATATATAAATAAATTGTGTTTGAGCACTAGAACTTGAATTACAGGAATTATTTTTCCTCAGCCCCTTTCTAGTGAGAACTTGCTTTGTCTTGTTATAATAGAGGTCCATAGTTCCAATAGATCAATAATCATATTTTTCATGTACTAAGTAAAATTCTCTCCTCCCCAAATAGCCCAGTCTAAATATATATACTTTTCATTCAAGAACAAATAATAAAAACAAGGCTGAAAAGAAGTGAAATCACATCTATAGATAGATTAAATATTGATGTTTTCAGTGCAAAGATGAGTACTGTTATTTAAATGGAATACTGGGGCTGTAGCATTGTTAAACGTGATAAATTTCTTTATCTGAAAGTTTTCTCCATCTTAAATATAATGCATCTCTGAATATTGATTATGAGAATAGATGTTCTTTAAGATTTTGTACCTGCATGTTCTAATTTGCTATAAAATTACGGCACTATTTATAGCATGAGGCACTTCACAGAATGGTGACGGTAAATCTGAAAGTCTCGGTAAGATTTTCTAGCTGACATTTTTTTTTTAATGCTGGGAGAAAATTATTTCAATTGCCCAGCATTTAGGAAAGAACAAGCAAACAGGAAATTCTATAAAATAAAATAAAACCAGACTATGAAAACTGTAAAAAAATGTTGGAACATGGAGCGAGAAAGAAAGAAAGGAGGTTAATATTAACAGGAACTATACGTTTGGAAAGTTCAAAGTTTACATATTGATTTCAAATAATTCTTTGACCGCAAATCATTATTTATGTCAGATTTTTCAATACTGCTGTTTGAGGTTTCTCATCAAAATATCTAAATAGCTGGTATTTGCTGAGGATTTCTTTCTTCCCCATCTTGCCATATATAGTAGGAATCCCTTCCCGTCCCTATACTAACTTTCAGCAAATTACCGCATTACATTTTTCAATTTTTAAATCTTCAACCAAAAAAGATAGGTGGAACATAACTGATAGTAGTTCTTTAAAAGATTAGAAAAAGGAATAATTGTTAACTTTCCTCTGAATCAAATGCTGTTCAAAATGACAGCCCTATAACTAAGAATCAAAGAGCAAGCTAAAAGGAAAACAACCTACAACTATACCTTTTTATGTGTTCTTTTTTTGCCTCTTCTCTTTGCCATTGTATGTACCTCCAACATTATTATGTTTTTTTATTATTAATTGAAAATTAATTTTTTTAAAAAGAATTCACTGACTGGGAAAGTGTTCTATTTCAGCCGCTGTTAAGGATGGGACTTCATGAATTCCTTTTGCCTCTGGAAGAAAGAAAGATTTTGTAGTTCTGAGCTGCCTGCATATTCCATCCTAAGAATTTACATGAAATCCTGTGGCACAGTTTCAGAAATCAAAAAGGTAGAAAATACTTTTTCTCTAAATGTTTCGTTTTTGTCTTGGCAATTGTTCCAAACTTCCCCATTCTCATACACCCACACAAGCCATTTAGCACTTGTTGGATTTCTTGCTCCCCTTCCCTACTAGAATGGTTGATACCTTGAACTGATTTCAATCTCAAATTGAAATCGGTTCTTCCCATTGTTATGGTTCCAAGCCTCTTTCCCCCCACATCCTCATCACAGATTCAGGGTATTTGTTTTCTTCTGGCCGTGCTGTTTCTAAAATACTCCATCAGGATGGCCTGAAGAAGAAAGAGAAAGAGCTAACATCTAGTCATAATTCTATATTGCCCTGGCATCAGTCAATAAGACTCAAGCCATCAGCACTTAAAATGGGGAAATGTATATGGTTGGAGGATTGTTTCATGAAGTCATGATTTCTTATGCTTTGCAATCTTTTCAGAAAGCTAAATAGCAGCTAGAATGATATACACTCAAAAATTTAAGACTGCTTGGCTTTTGACAACCCTGTGGGACTTGTTCATTGATACGGGTAGCCCTGGAGAGTATGTATTCTAGAAGGCTCTAGAAAGGAATTTGATCTTCTCCCAAGGCAGAGTCACTCTTAGGCAACTTTTTCTCTTCCAACATTATTTTAGGGATAATGACTACCTTAAGTCATAAAGCTCATTCCATAGGGTGAAGACACAATGCATCTGTCATCCATCCATCCATCCATCCATCCATCCATCCATCCATCCATCCGCCTCAGCAGGTGACAGCATATGACTGATCTGATCTTGGCTCAGAAGCTAAGCAGAGGCAGGTTTGATTAATAGTGGTACTGGGATGAAAAATCCAAAAGGTGCAGTTATCTGTGTTTGGGATGCGGTGGCTCAGTGGCTCAGAAGGGACGCGGTGGCTCAGTGGCTAAGACACTGAGCTTGTCGATCGAAAATTTGGCAGTTCAGTGGTTCAAATCCCTAGTAGCTCCCGTTACTTGTCCCAGCTTCTGCCAACCTAGCAGTTCAAAAGCACGTTAAAAATGCAAGTAGAAAAATAGGGAATCAACTTTGGTGGGAGGGTAACAGTGTTCCGTGAGCCTTTGGTGTTTAGTCATGCTGGCCACATGGCCATGGAGATTTCTTCGGACAGCGCTGGCTCTTTGACTTTGAAACGGAGATAAGCATTGCCCCCTAGAGTTGGGAACGACTAGCACATATGTGCGAGGGGAACCTTTACCTTTACCTTATCTGTGTTTGATTATTTATATGTATTACATATGTGTGTTATATTAACACTGCCTAGTTTTCTAATCGTTTTTTAATTTCACTTTGGTTTTTTTGTAGGTCATTCTTATGCAATAGGCTAAAAGTAATTTCAATGTGCAGGATGAAAAAATGGCACAGACACTGCTGGTACCACCAGGACCTGACAGTTTCCGCTTTTTTACTAGAGAATCTCTTGCAGCTATTGAAAAACGGTGCGCAGAAGAGAAAGCGAAAAGGCCCAAACAAGAACATACGGATAATGACGATGAGAGTGGGCCAAAACCAAATAGTGACTTGGAAGCAGGAAAAACACTTCCCTTTATATATGGCGATATTCCTCCTGGAATGGTGTCCGAACCATTGGAGGACCTGGACCCTTACTATAGCAATAAAAAAGTGAGTTTTAATTAAGATTGGCTGCATTTTTAATAATATTTGTGGGAGTTTGCAAAGGTTTTGCAAACGCTTGAGGTTCTCAGTGTGTATTTAACTTAAGCTTGTCTTTTCTCAGTTTGCACTCAGAAAAAATGTGAAAAACATTTGCAGCATGGCTTTATGGATAAGATTCATGGGCTTCCTGTTTTATATTTATGCAGAACTGGCCTTAGGGCTGGAAAAAAGAAAAGAGAGATCTTGATTAAAAATCACTACAAAAATGAGCTAAATAAATATAAACAACTACTATAAAAAATTAAAGCAAAATACAATTATCTAAGTAGAAGTTAATGGTTGGGGGGACAAAAGAAATTAATATACTATAGGACACTTTTTATATACAGGTAGTCCTCAACTTGCAACAGTTTGCTTAGTGACAGTTCGAAGTTACAACAGCACTGAAAAAAGTGACATGGCCATTTTTCACACTTATGACCATTGCAGCCTCCCCATGGTTAGGTGATTTACATTTGGATGTTTGACAACTGACTCACATTTATGACAGTTGCAATGTCCCGGGGGTCATGTGATTCCCTTTTGTGACCTTCTGACAAGCAAAGTCAATGAGGAAGCCAGATTCACTTAACAACCATGTTACTAATTTAACAACTGCATTGATTCACTTAACAAATGTGGCAAGAAAAGCTGTAAGATGGGGCAAAACTCACTTCACAAATGTCCCACTTAGCAACATAAATTTTGGGCTCAATTGCGGTTGTGAGTTGAGGACTACCTATAATACATAATATTTAATTACGCTATATCATCTTGCACATCTGTTCTTGATCTCCTACTTTTGCAATATGGTATCTTTTGCAATAATAAAATCTTTTCTTTTTTAAAAACAAAAAAAGGTATGGAATCAGCTAAAAATACAGACTCTCAGTATAATAAAACTCATTGACTAATTGGGACCCATAGAGTGAACAGACCTGTCCTTAGAAGATTGCTATTGCCACTGATAAAACTGAATATCTCTAATTCTCATTGCTGGAATTCAGACCCTAGAGAGAGGCAGCATCGAAAGAAAGAAAGAAATGAAGAGAAAAGCTAGGTAATGGGAAGGAAATTTGAAAGAGAAGAGACAGAGATTTCAAACATGAGACTAAACCAGATCTGTGAGATCTTGGTGGTCTCTGAGTTTGGTTGTTTTCTTGCAGATGTTTCATTACCCAATTAGGTAACTTCATCAGTGCTAGTTGGGGGTGGGTTTGCTCTCTGTTTATATACAAGTGGCTTGCCCTTGTTTGTAAATGTAAAACTCATGTCTATACCTTAACTGATGGTAGTCTAGGACAGGGGTCAGCAACCTGCGGCTCTGGAGCCACATGTGGCTCTTTCATCCCTCTGCTGCAGCTCCCTATCGCTGGTCGGCTCCACAGTTGATAGGGCTTTTGGTTAGGATAGGTAGAGGAAAAAGGACACCGCGCTAGGAGGAGACTCTATGGTGGGGAAAACAGACTTCTGGTCGGTGCCAGAATTGAATAGCGGGCTTCCGGTTAGGACCTTTGTGGCTCTTTGAATGTTTAAAGTTGCCAACCCCTAGTCTAGGAGTTGTTGAACAGTGCAAAGAGAAGGTTCTATGATAAAGTTGTTGCAACAGCAAGTGGGGGAGAAACCAAGGTAGTTTGAAGGATTGAACTAGTCAGAATAAGTTGAGTCTCAATAAGTTCCTGGCAGCAGATGAAGGTTGCCCATCGCAAAGTCCACAAGTTCATCAGAGTTGCTGTTCCTCCAGCCAGAGGAGGAGCAGTCCATGGTAGGCATGAAAAACACCATAATATAGTAGACATTTAGCTGTTTGGTCCAAGATGGAGTGCCCTTCAAAGTTAATATTAAGAAATATCATTACCCATGGTTCCTGGCAGATATTCCTTAGCTGAGAGAGTACATTACTTCTCAGCTGTAAAGTCTACTACTGTGCAGAGTTCCCAGTGACTCAGCCTCCTCCCACAACGATAGCCATTCTGAGTCAGCCTCTGGAAGTTGGTGGGATATGACATTTGAATGGACATTATTATATCAGCCTAGCCTATTTTTCTTACAGAGATACAATTAAGTGTCACTTTACAAGTTTGTAGTTGCGAGTTACAAACCACACAGTTTTCCTTGTACGTTGCACAATGTTTTGGGTCAAACTTCTCCAATCTGGTGCTCTCCAGATCTGCAACGACCAGAATTTCTAGTCAGCATCTGTACAATGATGCAATGGGCAAGCCTGTTCCAGTTCATAGATTTTCTTGCTCATACACAGTAATAAAAAAGAGATTATTTACTGAATACGAGAATATTTACCTATGCTTCTGAATTCATTAACGCGTAGTATTATGGCGTTGATGAAAAAAGTATATTTGATTCTGATCATTTCTTATTTATGTGTTTAAAAATTTGTATGTTGTCTTAGAAACAATTAATTTGTTTTTCAATGTAACAAAATGTGGTACACTCAAATGGACAATAAAGTTAGCAGTGATAGTAATTGTAGGTATTGTAATAACAAGAACAACAAAACCCACCATCTTTAATTTACCTTGTTTGAATCCAGGTGCTGAATATAAAGTGCTACATTTTCTTCAAAGGTCAATACAGTATCAAGATTTAGGAAGCGTACCATTTATGTATTTTTCATAAAAATATTCTAATTGAGCCATTCTTTGTTTTTTTTTTCCCTCAGACCTTCATTGTGTTGAATAGAGGGAAGGCAATTTTCCGATTCAGTGCCACATCTGCCTTGTACATTTTAACCCCTTTCAATCCTCTCAGAAAAATTGCCATTAAAATTTTGGTACATTCATATCCTTTTCAAGCTGAATGTCACAAATGAAAGTTGAAGTGTTTTTCCAATATTATTTGAAAAATAATTACTATCTTTACTCCTACGGTCAGAAAGAAATGTCTTTTGATAATAAAGGTATATTTTGAACAGTAGTTTAGAATAAACTGGGTTAAAGCTCCTGGCTGAATATTTTCTCTCTCTCAGGATATCTAGATTACAAATCTAAATGTTTGGCATTACTTAAATGCTTAATAGTAGTATTTTTCCATTAATTGCACTAATGCATTCTACGTTTCTTCATGCCATTAAAAGGAAAGAATACTGTTGGAATAATTATATATCTCAGGAGACATGAAATGTATCATCTGCATCAGGTGGCATAAGAGCATAACATGGTCACAAAAGGGGGGATGGGGTGGGGAGATGAAGAAGGACGAATGTTTTAAGGGGAATGGGGGGGATCAGTGTTTGGATTCTTCTTGTTAATGGGTATCTATTATTTTGGCTGTGTAAAGAATAATTAGTTCTGGGAATAGCTTTTATTCAGAAAGTTAAATAAAGTAATGAAGTTGTAATTAGAAAAAAAAATGTAACTCATTATGACATTATGGCCTCGGCAATTTGGTGCTTAATTGACATAGTTTAGAGTGTAGTAGAGACATTAATGCTTGGCGAATAAAATATCACAAATGCTACTGAGATATCAGTGCAACAAATATATGGCTGGTTCATACAATCCAACTGTCCAGTATAAGGAAAATAGTCAGTTATGGGCAGCAGATTGTGCTTGCTATTATTGGCTGATATGTAGCCTCATGATCTATGGCAACCTGCCTATGATAGTTCTCTTAATACAAAGCATGATCTTTAAAAGTGCCATGTTTTCATCTGTTTTTGCTGTAGCGGTGTCTTTGTGGGATTCACTTTGTTTCAGAGAAAATAAGGATGGCTCTATCATTAAGTTTGTTCGGCGATATGGCAAATAATAACAGGCCCGACGTTCCTTAACTTGGGTTTTACATTATTCAGCATGCTTATTATGTGCACTATTTTGACCAACTGTGTATTTATGACTATGAGTAATCCTCCAGACTGGACAAAGAATGTAGAGTAAGTCAAACTCTTTTAAAACCTATATAAGCTATCTTTGTTTTTATGTACTTTCAGTTGCAGATTTTAAGGAGCAGCCTCAGTAGCCGAACTGTGTTTCCTTCTGCTCCTTTATTCTAAATTGGTTTGTAAATGAAGTTATAGTTATAGCAATAGCACTTAGACTTTTTAAATCTAATTTTATATTGATATTTAAATATATTTATATTTAATTATGATCAGATTATAAATAAAGTGATAAATGTGTGACTTTGGATTTATATCTTTCCCTGAAACTCCAAATGGCAGAGTTGGGTTTCCTCAAAAAACGTGCATCTAGATACTGAGTAAATTAGGGTAAGCTTAGACACTCACAGACAGGATGACCTTCAGACAATTGGAAACCCTACTAAGAGTCTACAAAGCAGAACAAGAATCAGGGAATGGATGCCTGATATGACTTTAACACTTTAATTCCAGCTACAGTTGCAGTGCATCCCCATATATACATTTGCTCTTACTTTGGAGTAAAAAAATATACAGCAAATAGATTTAATGTCCCACTGTTCCATAGGGCTTGTGACTGCAAATTATTTTTAAGAGACCATATAGTGGCTTGTTAATTCCATGAATGGCATCAATCCCAGTTAGATCCTCAGACCGGTATTCGTTTCCAAAAACCTGCACCTTTTATGATTAAAATTGCTGATGTCATGTTAGTGATAACCTCCTTCCCTTACAGCTGGACTGCATCTGCATTTCTTTTTTCTTGATCTTCCTTTCTTTTGGACATCCTCCCCTTTGTAGTAGTTAACCATTCATTTTTGTTCGGGCCACATCATTTATACTGCTTCTTCAGGCTGTTCAATTATGCCTTGATGCTCATTGTGGCCCATCATTTTTAAAAGCTGAGTAATCATGCTTCTTTTTTAGTGCTCACAATCCCTGCATATTCAGCAGAATGTATGCATTGTTGCACATATTCAAAAACAGCTTAAGGAGAGAAGAGGAAAGAAGGTTGTAGAGTCAGAGTGGGGAAAAAAACCCCCTCAAATTAGTAACAATGGATCTTGTAGCAAAGGTTTGCAAAATGACCTATACTTTCTTCAGAACTTCGCCCAACTTCGGCCAGTATATCCTTATTTTTTAGATCCTTCATTTCAGGCCCCTTTTTGTAGTCTCCTGAAAGTGCCACAATCAAACATTCACTGTTTTAAAGTTCATTATTTCTTTCCACCCCTGAAACAGAAACCAAAGCAAAACTGTACCAAATCCCATGTTTCTGGAAAGTTCCAGGGCTGAAGCCATTGCTTTTCTGGCAGTGTGAAAATCAGGCTGGCTCTCTCTCTGGGTTGATTTTTCTTCCCTCTGGGTTGATTTTTCACAAGTTTGTCAAGTGA
Organism: Psammodynastes pulverulentus; assembly: GCA_025802295.1. Classification (NCBI taxonomy): domain Eukaryota; kingdom Metazoa; phylum Chordata; class Lepidosauria; order Squamata; family Psammodynastidae; genus Psammodynastes; species Psammodynastes pulverulentus. The sequence continues at coordinate 24,886,328 of JAOYMU010000001.1, forward strand.
GCTTTTTTCAGAGAACCTTCCCCTAATTTGATTCTTGTTGGATCTTGTATCCTGTTTCTAATTTTGCAGTATTGTATTTTTAATTTTCATGTAGGATTGTTTTATAATGTGCTTTTTATGTGAGTCGCTGAGAGTTTTTGACTGGGGCGGCATGCACATATGTTTCATAAATAAATTATTTATGCAAAGCTGAGGTTCCCCCACTCCCCAGGCACCAGCTCTCGGATGTGGGTGTTGCTCATAAAAATGGACATTCAGAGAATGAGCTATTTATATAGGAATAGCAAGAAAGTTGATTTTCTGATACACGAAACATGTTTGCTTGCTTATGTAAGGCAGGTTCACTCCTAAAGGGAGCCTGAATTATTATTATTTTTGCTAGAAACAAGAATTGAAACATATAATGTATTTGCATATTCAATTTTCTAGTAGAATACATATCGAGAGGCTGATTTATGTATTTGTCAACACAACTTTAGCTGTGATCTCAGTGGATCATGGATACAATCATCCAACGTGTCTTACATTATTGTTGCTAGGGCAAAATACCAAAATACATTAATAGTGTATGTTATCTTCATCTGATCTCACTAGGGAGTTATACCAGTGAATATTTGGGAGAAATTATTATTTCTAAAGTTTTATTTGTTGTTAAATATTAAATCTGTGGGCAAATTAAGGAGTGTATGGAATTCAACATTCTTCAACCTTCATCTGCATGCTTCCAGGTACACATTCACTGGAATTTATACCTTTGAATCACTTATAAAAATCCTTGCGAGGGGCTTTTGTTTAGAAGGATTTACTTTTCTTCGAGATCCCTGGAACTGGCTTGACTTCAGTGTCATTTTGATGGCGTAAGTACTATACTTATTTTAAAAACTGTATAATGGACTTGAAATTGGTGCAAGAGTGTATCTCATTAGGAGGCATATATTCCCTGGAATAAACAACATTCTGCCAATAGTGAAGTTTGCATTTCAGTAAAAATGCAATATTTTGCATTTTGCATATTGTAATTGTTTCTTTACATTTTAGAAATGCTTATTCCAAGCCCTATTTTTAAAGATTTAATAGGTTGAGTTAGGACTTCAATGCCCATAATTTACAGCCAGCATGGCTAAAGGCTGAAGGGCATTAAATAAGGGAATTTTACTGATGGGCACAGCACTACAAAAGGACAAATTATCTAAATCAGAGGTCTCCAACCAGTGGTCCGGGGACCAATGGTGGTCCGCAAGAAAATTTTGGTGGTCCGCAGTGCTCCAGGTGGAGGAGCTCCTCCAGGATGACCAATGGACCAGTCCTATGACTAGAGCTCTGGGAAGAGAGTAAAAGAGAAATGAGAGAGAGATACAGAGAGAGATGAAAGTGAAAGAGAGAGAGAGATGAGAGAGACACAGAGAAAAAGAGATGAGAGAGAGCTACAGAGAGAGATGAGAGTAAAAGAGAGAGAGAGACAGAGAGAAAAAGAGATGAGAGAGAGATACAGAGAGAGATGAGAATGAAAGAAAGAGAGACAGAGAGAAAAAGAGATGAGAGATACAGCGAGAGATGAGAGTGAAAGAGAGAGATGAGATGAGAGAAACAGAGAGAAAAAGAGATGAGAGAGATACAGAGAGAGATGAGAGTGAAAGAGAGAGAGAGAAAAAGAGATGAGAGAGAGATACAGCGAGAGATGAGAGTGAAAGAGAGAGATGAGATGAGAGAAACAGAGAGAAAAAGAGATGAGAGAGAT
>JAOYMU010000001.1:25019870-25030569 GCA_025802295.1 Psammodynastes pulverulentus
TCTGTGAACCGCTTAGAGAGGGCTGTAAAAAGCACTGATAAGCGGTATATAAATCTAAAGTGCTATTGCTATTGCTGTCTCCCATAATATCTCTCCAGCTGATTGGATTTGGCACAGCTGCCCCCACTCCCAAGTTTGATCGATTCCATCAAATCGGGCCCGGGAGGCATGCCAACTCCATAGCACCACCTTGGCGAGGGAGAATCAATCAAGCAGAATACAGCTGGAAGGGACCTTGGAGGCCCTCTAGTCCAGCCCCCTGCTCAAGCAGCAGAGCCTATACCATTTCAGACAAGTGGCTGTCCGGTCTCTTCTTAAAAGCCTCCCATGATGAAATCCATTGCTTCATCACAGATGCCGGATTCTACCGTTATCTTTGATGTTTTCTTGATTTGATTGCAATCCCTTGGACTCTGGCGAGAGCTGCAGAATCACTGGGGGATTTAATAAATTCATTCTCTCGTTGTGCGTTATTCACTTCCTTGTAACCACACCGTGATGGAGCAGGCGTCACAAAAAATGTTATCTTTAGCTTCCCTGGGCTTAGGTGCTTATGTGGAGCATACGGATCCTAAAGTTTAGGATCGTCCTGCAAACACAGAGAATTTGCTGTCTGTTGCCTCCTTCCCCATCCGGCTCCTTCTGTCACCCTTCAGCTTCCCTTTTCCCAAGCAGAGTAAACCGGCTGCTTCCTTTGAAACAATGGAGCATTTATAATTCCCTTGTTTTCAACTTCCAAAAGAGCAGAGCAGGGCTGGCAGAGATCAACTTTTCCTTTCTTGAACTTCAGGGTCCCTATCGTAAGAACTTTTCCTAAGGTGGCTCTTGAATGTTTTGCATTATCTTCAAGAGTAAAGAAACTACAGATATTAAAACAGTATAACAGGGTTGGAAGGGATTTTGGAGGTCTTCTAGTCCAACCCACTCTTCAAGGCAAAAGACCTTATACTATCCCGATGAAGGGACTGGAAGCCAACAACTGAAGGAATAGGGTATGTCTAGTTTAATGCAAAGAAGAATTAGGGATGACACGATCATAGTCTTCCAGTATTTGAGAGGCGGCCACAAAGATGAGGGGGTCCAACTATTTTTCAAAGCACCAGAAGGTAAGACAAGAAGCAATGGATGGAAACTCATCAAGGAGAGAAGCAACCTGGAACTAGGGAGAAATTTCCTAACGGTGTGAACAATTAACCAGTGGAACAAGCTTGCCTCCAGAAGTTGTGGGTGCTCCATCAATGAACAGGGTCTCTTGCTTGAGCAGGGAGTTGGACTAGAAGGTAGCCCTTAGACTTATATACCGCTCTACAGTGCTTTACAGCCCTCTCCAAGCGGTTTTACAGAGTCAGCCTTTGGCCCCCAACAATCTGGGTCCTCATTTTACCCACCCACCGGAAGGCTGAGTCAACCTTGAGCCTGGTAGGATTTGAACTGTTGCAGACAGCGGATAGTCAGCAGAAGTAGCCTGCAGTAGTACAGCCCTCTAACCACTGCGCCACCGAGGCTCCAAGGTCCATTCCAACAGATTCTGTGAAATGGTTGTTTGGTCTATTCTTGAAAACCTCCAGGGAAAGAGCACCCACAACTTTTGGAGGCAAGCTGTTCAGGCCAATTAACAGTTCGGGAAATTCCTCATTTCCAGATTGGATCTCCTTTAATGATCTTCCACCCATTATTTTTTGGTCCTGCCTTTAGGTGCTTTGGAGAATAGGCTGACCCCCCCATTTCTTTGTGACAGCCCCTCTGACTTAATCCCATTGCCTTATATGTAATTATTAAAAGATAAGTCATTACTTATGACTTATTGCAAGACTATTTTCTATTCTCCAGTCCAGAACAGAGGTGGGATTCAGCAGGTTCTGACCAGTTCTGGAGAACCGGTAGCGGAAATTTTGAGTAGTTTGGAGAACTGGCAAATCCCACCTCTGATTGGCCCCACCCCCACCTCTTCTCTGCCTCCTGAGTCCCAGCTGATTGGCTGGGTCTTCTTTAGTTGCCCTGCGCAGGAGAACAGAGCTGGAAAGCAGGTCAGTGGGTGGGGAGGGAATGGGGATTTTGCAGTATCCTTCCCCTGCCACGCCCACCAAGCCATGCCCACAAAACCGGTAGTAAAAAAAATTGAATCCCACCACTGATCCCCATGGTCACGTGATCAAAATTCGGATGCTTGGCCATGGACTCATATTTATGACGGTTGCCATGTCCTGGGGTCTTTTGTAACCTTCTGACTGGCAAAATCAGATTTACTTAACAGCTGTGTTATTAATTTAAACAACTGCAGGGATTCACTTAACAACTGTGGGAAGAAAGGTCGGGAAAATGGGGCAAAATTCACTTAACAAATGTCTCCCTTAGCAAGAGAAAATTTGGGCTCCATTGTGGTCGTAAATCGAGGACGATCGTACTGTAATCTCAGCAAACCTCTCTTATGTTTCAAGGAATTTGCTAGCTTTTGAACCAAATCAAGAGTTTTCTGAATGTGGCTCTCTTCCCCATAGAGGCGTCCACATTTCTGCATCTGCTTTTTTCCTCTGTTGTTTGCTTCTCTTCCTCCTGATATTTTTCCCTTCTCTTCAAAATAAACCACATGATTTCACAAATATTGAAAAACTAGACCATGTAACGCTTGCATTAAACAAGTTCGCCTGATGTTGCGTTGATGAGAGCCATCTGTTTCGACTTTGAGCACTGAATTCGCACACGCTCCTACGTAGGTCTTCTAGAAATGAGCTTAGGGCACTATGAGTATTTTCCTGAGAGTCAAGTTGCGTTGAACAAATTAGACGTATTTCAAGGTCTTTTGTTCGTGTATGTGGGCTGAGCAAGGATTTAAACACTATTTTTTTTTATGAATGAACATAAACGATAACGTTATAAAGCTTCCTCGTTTTGATCAAGACAGAAAACATTCTTGAACCTGTGAGTCAGAGAACAATCCAGGATCCATTGATCATTATTTATTATCTCCATAAGGTTCATTAATGGTCCTTATTTTTAAGAGTAATGTTTTCAAGCTGCCAAACCCTGTCCAGAGCTCAAAACATATTTCTAAGTCTTCAAAGTGTCTGGTCACTAGAGACTTCCCCAACCTGTCTTTGGGAAGAAATGAATTAGGGATCGAAGTTAATTCATTTTTATAGCATCTGTGACATTCTTCTCGACCTGATCTCCTCTCCAGATGTTGGGATTTTAGCACCTGAAATTCCCTGCTGCCACGACCTTCAACACTATCCATTCTGCCTATTAGTCCAAATACATCTGTAGGACATAACACTTCGCCCCCCCAAAAGTTCACCGAGTTACAAAAGGCATAAAACAAGGATTGGGAAAGCTGGAGGGCAGAGGAAGGATTTGAATGACATGACGCTCCGGTGTCCTGTTTCCAAGCCGTCGTTCTGGGTGGCACAACCGTAAGAAGCATTCTAGATTTTTCAATGCTACGATGAGGAAAGCAACGTCTGTCTTCCGCTAATATCGTTTCTGATCGCTGCACGCGGAAATTGGAAATGGATAAAATATCCTAAAAAAAATTACAGGTTGGGATCTTGCATTTAGCTTAGGAACTGTCAATCTTAGGTTTTTGGGTGATGCAGTACACTGGGTAATTCCACCCCATTCACAAGTAGTCCTCAACTTACAACCGTTTAGTGACCATGTGAAGTTACTACGTCCGTGAAAAAAGTTACTTATGACAATTTTTCACACTTATGACTCCATGGTCACATGAAAATGTGGATGTTTGGCAACTGACTCATATTTATGATGGGTCTCAGTGTCCTGGGGCTCATCTGATCCTCTTTTTGCGATCTTCTGACAAGCCGAGTCAATGGGGAAATCAGATTCACTTAACAACCATGTGATTGACTTAACTGCAGCAATAGCAATAGCACTTAGACTTATATACCGCTTTATAGTGTTTTACAGCCCTCTCTAAGCAGTTTACAGAATCAGCGTATTGCCCCAAACAATCTGGGTCCTCATTTTACCCACCTCAGAAGGATGGAAGGCTGAGTCAACCTTGAGCCTGGAGAGATTCGATCTGCCAAATTGCAGGCAACCGGCAGTCAGCAGAAGTAGCCTATAGTATTGCACTCTAACCACTGTGCCACCCGACTCTTAAGTACCATTAAAAAAATACAGAGAAAAAAGCCCAAAAGCTCAAGACAAATTGACTGCACCTGGAAGCAACCAGCCATTGGAGCAGAGCAAATGCATCAGGCACTGCAGCCTGTCAGTGCTGGGCTATTAGAATGGGACAAAAGGCTGAAGACTATCTGCTCTGAAGTGCTTTGGTTGGAAAAGAACCATTTTGAATCAAAACTGGAAAACGCAGGCCAGGGCATGCATTCAAGACGACATGGATGGCCTCTACTGGTGATGGGCAAAGTAGAAAATTTGGGTTCCCCTGAATGAGTTCCTATATGACTTCAGGGCAAATGGAGACTGGGTTCCAAGCATTGTACATGATGGAAAAGTCAAAGAAGTGAATGCATCCAGAATAAAAGCTTTATTTGTTTCACTTAAGTTTAATTAAAATTAAGCAACATTAATTAAACACCCTTATATAATTTACTACCCTTATATTTAATAATCTGTCCCATTAAACATTACAATTTGACAAGAACTGGGGTCAGATCTGGTCTGCAAATATGCATATGACCAAGAGATGGCAAAAGAGAGTTCAGATCTTCTTTATCTCTTTCCTGCCATCTAGTGGTCATTCATATTTTAACTGGAATCTGATAACTAGCTTCGTCTGTTGGAGAAACACTGTGGAATACAGTATTTAGGTGGTGGTGGGGATATGTGCCATTTAAGGACTTCTGGTTGTACATCTCTGTCATGTGATATGTGAGGCAGAAGAATGTAAGAAAGACAAAAAAGCACAAAGAAGAAGACTTCTTAAATGAAAACTTGAATATTTAATATCACTTTTTTAAAAAAGGCACGCAGAATGGTTATTATCATACTTACAAAACTTAAATTACATTTATTATGTTTTTACCGTTTCTTGAAAATATATATTGAGCCAGAGGCATTTCTTAACAAGGTTATACATGATCTTTCAGCTGTTGTTAATAGTAAGGCCCACTGGCCTTTAGTTGACTGAGAAGTTCGTTAACATCTTAAAAGTCACATGCAGCTAAATGTCTTTTTAACTTTCTTCAGCTCTCTGTACTGGAAAACACTGGCAGCTCATTTAAATCATGTGGTTCTGGAAACATTTTGAATATCTCTGGATTGCATCATAATAATGCCTTTGCTGGCTGATGTCCCAAGGCTGTTTGTCCAACATATCACTATCAGAAACATAGTGATACAATTTCTTTTTTCAAGAAAAGAGTATAAAGTGATATAATTGCCCTGTAAATACCAGTAGATGTATGTTTTTATTATAGCAAACATTTCACAGTTAATTGCAGATATTATTTAATGATGCTTTCAACTGCTTGTGAGTGCATTTTCTCTTGGGCAAGACAGTCAAACTAGTTTATGGGTGGATTTGATCAACTGGGCCTGCAACATCAGTGTACAGATTCATGTGGTGCTAATGAAGCAGTTTGATTTTAATTTAAGACAGATGGCAGAGGAAAAAACTTGTTGCGTTAAGTACATAATTAGCCACCTGTTTCACCAGCATGCCAGATTATGCACCTATTTCTCAATGAACCTCAGCTAACAGCCCATTGTTTTGTAAGAATGAGTAAGAGACAAAAAACCAAGCAAGAAGGTAGGTTGCTTTGTCTGCTCTAATGCCTCAATTCCCATTTCAGTTGTACCTGATAAACAGGTAAAGATGAGACTGTTGAGGTCCCAAACAAAAACACAGTTATATATACATTTGTGTAACATGTTGATTCAATGAACCATCTAGTCCAGGGGTGTCAAACTCGCTGAGTCATGTTGCCGTGATGGTTTTCCCATTCGAGGAGATGGAGTGGGCGTGGCCTGCATGTTACCCATTCGGCCCGCGGGCCATGAATTTGACACCCCTGATCTATTCCCAGGCTGACAGTATTGCCAAGATTATACTGTAGATCAGGGTATTCAACTTTGGTCACATTAAGACTTGTGGACTTCAGGTACCAGAATTATTGGCTGGCTGGAGAATTCTGGGACTCGAAGTCCACATGTCTTAAAATTGACAAGATTGGACACCCATGCTGTAGGTGATTGTTTGAGGTGACTTACCATCTCTAACAAGCTCCCAATACAAAGTCGAAGTCTTTTATTAAAGCTTCTGATCTCAGGCTATGCATGAACTTTGCAAGGAGATATTGCTTAGAACCTAGAAACTTGCCCAAATATTATGGTCTGAGTTCACACAGTATGTTAATTGTAGCTTGTTCAGCTAAACTAAGTCGGTTCTGTGAATCCAACTTGTGTGGATTAAACTGGCTTCGTTTAGTATGAACCCAACCAAGGAAGTTTTAAAACCATATATTATGGTATAGCATATTATATCAATGCAGCCTAATCAACAAAATACCCCTAAATAATCATCATATTTGTGCAACAAGGATCTAAGAACATAGGATATGGCTTATAAACCACACTAGTGGGGTATACACCCTGTATGACACCCACATTAAATAAACCACCTGATGGCTTAGTGTGATATGAAACCCTAATCATTCCTAGTGTGGATTATCCGATTTTGATTTTGTGTGCTTCTAGATTCAATCCATTATCATTTATTTAAATTATAATGTGAACTCAGTCCAAAACTCATCAGAAGTTCAAGGGGGATAAGCCCCATCTTGCCAAAATTATACTTGTGGCCCTGCCTGGGTGTAGTCTGATGCAAAAAAAAAAAAGTTTTCTTGATTTAAATTTTTTTTACAGCAATTTTTGTTTTATAAATTTGTTAGATTCCTATCCCAGGCAATTTCTCATGAAGGAGATATCTGCCAAAATTCCCTCTGCTGTGGGAGCTTTGAAGGGTTTGCAACCTCGGAGTTAGCTCCTTTTCTGGCAGTTGTCTCATTGTTATTGTGTCTGCCAAATACAATTGGGAGGCATAACAAGAGAGAGGTAAGTCAAGAGTCACCTGTAAAACAAACACACTAATTATGGATGAATCATATTGGCTGAAATGTGCTGAGTTGAGATTTCTGTCTGTTTTGACAGGCCTCATGATCTGTAAGTTATACATTAGTGGGGAATATATTTTAGAGATTCAGCATCTTAGCAATTTTGATGTATTATAAGTAGGCCTTGAGGGGGCTGTATATTTAATTGCTTTAATAGCTTGTTATTGAATTTATAAAGTGTTGGGCTAGATTCATAAATAGGCTAGTGTGGAATATATGTGAGAGGCTGGAAAACTTTTGACCCTTTAACTTTGAAGCACCTTGAAATTAGACAATTTTAAGACTGTTGCTAGGCGGAAAATTGCCAGCAGATGGTGCTCTGTGTTTAATCATAGGCTGACAGAACTTGGGAGCAGAATTTCCAAGTTAGACAAAAAGCATCTGTTAGTCTTATTCATCCATAAAGAAATACATTATTCAAAAATTATGTTGACAATAAAATAGCATGAGAAAAATAAACATAATGTCATGAAGGCAATACAGTAAGCCAACCAAGGCATCATAAAAATGAAGACACTATTATCAGATTCATACATTGCACTAAGACATAATTTATTTAAACGTGGTCTTTTGAATAAACAACCGTTGACACTTATGAATAAACCAGACTAAACTAAACAAACCATATTAGGGCACAATCTGTTGGATGAATCTGTTCTCAGTTGGCCATGATGCCTGAATAATATAATGGCTTAATATATGTAATATATGTAATATCAATATGTAATATATTAATATTAGACTGAAGACTCTTAGGAAGCACAGCTCTTAAAACCATCAGGGTTGCTAGGGTTAACTTGAGCTAGACACCACCCCCCTCATTAAGTCAGAACTGAAGAAGCTTCTTGGATGAGAAGTGAAATGTCTTCAAGGAAAAAAATAAAAGTCCAAGTGCCTCTTGAAAACGTACCTTTGGGACAGCCATGAACTGGATGAGTGAGACTCTCCATAGATGTTGAGCTAGAAACTGGTTATAGTGGCTGTTCTACTTTCAGGGTCTAGCTCATCAACAGAGCATCTGTTTTGCTGTTAGAAGAGCCCATTATTCTAGCCTTTCCCTTGAGGAAAAATGGAAAAATCCTGCATGAAACTCCAGGACTGATAGGACTCTAAATAAACCAATGGTTGGAAGCACTGAGTGAATTTAAACATTGTGCTTCTCCTCCGTTCATTTAATTAAGGCTTGAAGAAACCACAATGACATAATGTATCAGTGCAGCTATTGTGGCTTAATCAACAAACCATGATTAAACAAATCATAGCATGGAATAGCATGTGAACCAAGCTAAAGTTAAGTCTGGTTGGGGCAACAAGGATCTAGGACAGGGGTCAGTAACCTGCGGCTCTGGAGCCGCATGTGGCTCTTTCATCCCTCTGCTGCAGCTCCCTGTTGCTAGTCGGCTCCACAATTGATAGGGCTTTTGGTTAGGACGGGTAGAGGAAAAAGGATTCCGCACTAGCAGAAGACTCTATGGTTGGGGAACCGGACTTCCTGTCGGCTCCAGAATTGAACAGGCAGCTTCTGGTTTGGACCTTTGTGACTCTTTGGTTGTTTAAGGTTGCCGGCCCCTGATCTAGGAACACAGGAGACATGATTTAGCTCTGTATGATTGTAAATTAAACCAGGTTATGCATCAGTGTGATGTAAACAACCTAATCACACAGGGCTCACCCCTCATGCAGCAACTAGAACCAGGTGTGGTGGCCTAGAGGTGGAGCTCTTGCCTCACACTTAAGAGGCTGTAAGTTTGATCCTAGGTAGAGGCTAATATTTGGAATAGACTCTCCTGCTCGAACAGGGGGTTGGACTAGGTGACCTCCAAGGTCCCTTCCAACTCTGTTATACCATGAATTTGATATTGATCAAGTTTTTGCTGGTATTTATGGCTTTGATCTAGGATTAACCTGCTGCTATTTTGTCGACATGATTTTTGGAATTACTATTCCTTAGTAATCCCAAAAATGCTTTTTCAGGAGGCAACTGGACTTTGTTGTTGTTTTTCTTTTGAAGACGTTTCGCTTCTCATCCAAGAAGCTTCTTCAGCTCTTACAGGATAGTGGGGAATGGAAGGATTTATATTCTTTGTGGACAGCTGGAAATTAGCATCCTTTTAGAGCAGGGCTGTCAAACTTGCGGCCCATGGGGCCGGATGCATCACACAATGACCAAGTCACACCCAGTTTACTGAAGGGGAAAAAGTCAAGATACATCATGTCATGCCACTGTGACAGCACAAGTTTTGCATCCTTGTTTTAGGGGGTTGTTGAAGCATTTGGAAGTTTATCTGTGTCCTCAGGGTCACCGAGTAGTGCTCTTCATTCCTGTAGCCTGCAATATAGATTCTTTGGCTAATTACTCTTGCCCAGGTACTTGTTTTTGGTCCTTGGTTTTGCTATTGTCATTTGATAGCAGAGGTGCAATTTGCCAATCTATTGCTATAATGTATTTCCCATAGTTTCCAGTCTCAATGAATCATGGATTTGTGTTAATGACTGATAGCTGGGGCAGTGAGAGAAACAAACTTAATTTGGTGTAAAGAATATATATGATTATGATTGATTATTAAAATAAAATACTTTCCACAGACTAATGTTTAACACGAAGATGATAATATTATATAAAAAATATTGTCTCTGTTTATGTGGTGTGTATTCATTATGGCTATGCAATTTGGTGTGCCCGTTACTTGGTCGCAGGGGTGACTGCTGGGGGCTTGCAGGGGCTCAGGTGACTCTCTAGCTAAGACTCTGTGGAGTTCCTGGTGGACCCTGCTCCACCCAACCCGCCCTCCCAAGTGAGGCCCGAAGCTTGGGGGGTTCAGAGTCCGACGGCTACCATTCAGCTGCCAGGTAGGGTTGTTTTCTTAAAAAATCCCCTGATCAAGTCAAAATAGATTTCAAAAACTACAATTATGATATCAGTTTGAATTTTCTTTTAATTTTTCTATTTCTTTAATTGTTGGCTTAAGGAAAAAAATACATTGAAAAAATCTGGATTTGAATAAGTTGCATAGTAAGTTGCTCCCTACCATTCATTTTTCTAGGAGATGGGTGGGTGCTAACTTCCAACACGACCATAATGGGCTTTTAACTACTTTGAAAAGGCCCATGTCGCAGGCCTTCTTTTTGAAACAAACATCAATTTTTAAGAATGGTTTAAGCATGGAATTTCAAGCAGGACAAAGCTGCCATTTTGAGTGTAACATGGGCCTTTTCAAAGTATTTAAAAGCCCATTATGGCAGTGTTGGAAGTTAGCACCCACCCCTCTCTAGAAAAATGAAATATTTTAGGAAATATTACAGAGGCAGAATATTTCCCCTAAAAGAGAAATATAACATGGAGGCAGAGCTGAGTTTCCCTCCACCTTTGCTAATGGGCCATTAAGGACTGACTGAGCCAGCCTTTCATTTTTGCAAAGCTACCACAATGGACTTTTAGTTTTAAATACTTTTGCGAAGTAGTGGCAGGGAGCAACTTTACCAGTTTTTGTCAGATTTAACAGATTAATAGATTTGGAAGAGACCTTATAGGTCATCTAGTCCAACCCCCACCCAAGCAGGAGACCCTACACCATTTCTGACAAATGGCAGTCCAATCTCTTCTT
>JAOYMU010000001.1:25034444-25045749 GCA_025802295.1 Psammodynastes pulverulentus
TTACTGTCGCCTGAGCTCCACCCAGTCACATGATCACCCAGCCACGCCTATCCAGCTGGTCATTAGGGCAGAGAACCGGTTGTTAAATTATTTGAATCCCACCACTGAAGCTCATGGTACAAAGGCTGTGTTGACTTGGATGCTGTACTGCTTTTATTGGCTTGTTGTTCTCTAACTGTAAACTCAAGTCTTGAATGGAACCAGGCAGTCTATAAATAATTGTACAAATAAATAAATAAATAAACTACAATACTGGATTTCTTTCAGAGCCTAGGTTTCTGTTGGAAGATGTTTATTGCCTTAAGCAACTTCTCTCAAAATGGCCTCTCTTGAACAAGACCTTTCTTTAACATGAATGTCTTCCTCAAGACTGTGTCAGAAAAGTTTCTTTTCTTGTAGATTGTGTGCCTGGATCAATTTTACATGCTTCTGATAATTATGTATTCAGAACCAATCTCAGTATAAAAAGTCCAATACATATGGACAGTGTGTACCTGTGGTTTAAATTCATGCATCATCCCATGCTATAATGTATATAGGTATTGTGTGAGATGTCTGCCACTGTGGTTTATAAACCATGGTTTATTACTTCATGTTATGTGTAAACCAGGGCATTGTCGCTTATTTAAAAAAAAAATTGACTGGTGCAATTTGTGACTCTTGTTTTATGCTGCGTGTACAAGATTGCAAAACTTCTTAAGGAAGCAGGATTTGTGATTTGCAAAGTGGATAATATATACAGCAAGCGCTAAGCCTCTGAATTTGGCTCTAAACCCACTTTAGTATTCGATGCACCGTCCCTAAGGCAGGCTGTGTTTATAAAAGGAAACTTCAATATGGAATATTTTAGCTACGGAGGCTAGACAGTGGTATTTCAGACTCTTGCATGATCAACTTCTGGTTTCCTCTTGAACAGTGAGGACACCTTTCATGGAGGCATGCATGAAATGCTGCAAATAATTCTACTTCGCTATAAATAAAAACTTAAAAAATAGAGAGCTAGGCGGATGAAAGCACTTTGGGAATTTTGAGAGCATGTGGTATGCACACTCCCCAAATGAGCATGCTACACTTGTTATCAAACACTCCTTTAGCAACAGGTGAATTAACACTCTGCCATACCAGGTGAACCTTAGCGAGGTATGCTGTATTAGAGGCATTGCTTCTCAGCATGACAACTTCTTCCTTCCTTTTTTAAAACTAAAACTAACTTTTAAAAAAATCAGGGATCCTGGCAGATGCCATGGGGAATATTAGGATACGTTGATTCCTGGGGATTCCATAGTGTTTAATTCCTGGGATAGAGATGTTGGTTTTTGAGATCAAAGTTGCTGGAATGAAGGTTTTGCTGCCACTTTAGTCCTTCTGGAATGCTCACTGGACCATCTATATGGCCCATCCAAGAAAGTAGGGGAATGTTCAAAGGTTTCTCCAGACATGGTACCTTTCAAAGTGCCTGCTCTACTGTCAACTTATTTGTGGTTCTGATTTGATCCTCTGGCAGAGATCCAAGGCTACCTTGGGTCTTAATCTGGGAAAGATTAATCTTTTGCCAGAAAAGTACTACAGTTGAACATACTATTTCTAGAGGTTTTATTCTATCAAAATATAGAACAGTTTGATGAGTCACCATGATTGTCTTCCTGTGGAGATCTATTTAGCCTCCTCTCTGGAAATCTTCTAATAAGCTTCTCAGTTTGGAATTTCTGATCTTCCAGATGTTGCTTAATTGCAAAATCCAGCATCATTAGCCCTGCTTGCTGGAGCTGTTGGGAATTGTAATTCTCCAGCATCCCAAAGACACGAGCTTCTCACTCAAAGTTGGAAGACTAAAATAACATTGATCTCTTTGGTGGAATTTACTTTTCCATCTTGATGATTTGAATGTGTTCTGTTTGTTTTTATTCTTACTGTGTATCATTTTCTAAGTTTATTTAATTAAATTATTTTGGACAGCTTATAACTAAAAACTAATTTATTAAAAGAATATACTAGTGACCAGTGGATCAAAATACAAAAACCAAACTGGACCAAAAAGAAGACTTCACAATCATCCTGTTCTCAACTTCTTGTATTTGGGACTTAAGACATTTATTTACAAAGTCAGTGGTTATGTTCACATATTGTATAGACCAAATGTGATTTATGTGATTTTGGCTTTGCTTTTTGCATGAATTCATACTTTATGGTTGAGTCCAGCCAACTGTGGCTTATTCATCAAACCATGGTTAAAAACCTATGTTCTAACCAGTCCTATATGTGATACCTCACAGTATGAACATGAAATATTGTAAAACAGTGTCTTTATAACTCTTTCAATGCTACTTGTTTTTATTTTATCTGGAAACTCAGGATACAGAAAAGCAAATATAGATTTGCAAATAATATTGCTCACTTTTTGAACTCAGCACTTCACTCTCTAGCATACACACATGCCCACATCCAATCACCTGGCCCTGTGTTTAAGTTCCAGAAGATTTATAGCAGGAAACTCACGTTGCATGACACTTTCTCCTATGGAATGACTCCAAAATGTTTTTATAACTTCTGACAAGATTTGGCTAGTCCCACCTTGCTACTTTTCACATGTCTCTTGGTATTTTTCCATCTGAGTACACTATCTCTTGTTTTGAGAATCGTGTCATATTTTGAGAAAATAGTTCCTTGTCACATCTTCTTAGAAGCGTTCATGCAGGAATTTTTCATATGTTGCATAAACTGAAATCTTTAAAACAAACTGTCCTGCCTCTACCTACTCCATCTTGCATAGATGCCCATTCTTACCTTTGTAGAACTGCATGGCATAGAGAATACGTGTTATTTCACACCAGACAATTACATATTAGTAAATACGGTAAATTGTGGAAAATATGTTGGTACTGCTTCGCTTTCCTACTATGGAAAGGTGAGATACAGTTAAGCTAAAATTAGCGAATGTCTTGTAATGGTTTTCCATGAACTTCAACATTGGTTGAATTCTACTAGTTCCATGTACAAGTAGTCCTTGACTTACAACAGTTCATTTAGTGACCGTTCAAAGTTACAACAGCTCTGAAAAAAGTGACTTATGACCATTTTTCACAGTTACAACCATTGCAACATCCCCATGATCCTGTGATCAAAATTCAGATACTTGACAATTGATTCATATTTATGATCGTTGGGCTTAATTGTGGTTGAAAGTCAAGGACTATCTGTACTGTCTTTTAAACTATTCACTAGCAATCTGGAGATTTCATAAATTTCATAAATGCATGTTGTAAGAAGGGAGGAGAAGCAAAAAGAATGAATCAGCCATTTGTTAATTCTTGCAGCACATAGTAGGAGTGGCATAGTGCTACATTCCACCTACCAGAGAGAGAGAGAGAGAGAGAGAGAGAGAGAGAGAGAGAAAGAGAGAGAGAGAGAGAGAGAGAGAGAGAGAGATGTCTTTATTCTCTTAAGGTTAACATTAATTGCTGGAGTCTTGGCAACTGCTCAACAACAAACAAATAAACAAACCACCGATGACTCATTTATTAAAACCAAGCACTAATAAATGTCAGAGTACAGTTCCTAAAATTTTTATTTTACAAATCTCATCAATATTACTTGAGGAACCTATTAAGCTTTTATCTTTCTAGGTGTATGTGCCTTTGCATTTAAAAGACAATGTCTAATTATTATTGCACATTTCTTCTAATAGCTCTGTCTCTGAGCATATACCCTTTTTAGGATTACACTTTATCATTGAGAAAACACACACAAACGGTTTCATGTTGCAAAGTATAGCTGACAGCTATTTTGATGGCAGGCTATGAGAGAGAGTGTATCGATATTTCCAGTTAATTTATATTCCTTATAACATTTTAAATAATATCATGGCAATGGCCACATAATCACTAATTAATAATACATAGAATGTTTTTCATAGCGAATGTTTTCAATTCATTGGACCACATACGTTGTTTGTGATGGAACAGAAGACAAATCCCTGAGTTTGCATGCTACTAAACCTTGATGCAGTTAATTTGATTGTGCTTAACACACTGAATGTATTCACTTACTATGGTTTTATAAACTATAGTTTATGGCAGGGATGGATAGCTTGTGAAATCTAGTCTGCATTTCATCATCAAAGTCTATTTGTAGTTTCCCCCGCTTCCCCTCAATGGAGACATTTCTGCCATTAGTTTGACTGAGGCAGCAGGTTTTGGGTAGGATGGAAAGAATAGCTTGACTAGTCAATTTATTATCCTATTAGTACATCCCTCCCACCCCCAAGCTAGACATTCTGACCTTGATGCATTTAAATTTAAGCCTGCTTATCCCTTTCCATAATAACTTCCAGACATCAGGACAAGGCCTTCAGAGCATCTCTGTTCTGCCTGCATTGGAGATGTCAAACTGAGTTATCAACAGAATGTTAAGGATAATTGTCTGTATTGGCAGATGACTTCACCCCTTGGCTTTATGTAAAGGTTACATGAAAAAACATTGAACAGTATAACACCCCACATGGCTTGATCTTTCCCCAATATAGTGCCTTTGACCCAGTGGTGATATTCAATTTTTTTTACTACCGGTTCTGTGGTAAAATCCCCATTTCCACCCCACTCCAGGGGAAGGATACTGTGAAATTCCCATTCCCTCTCCACCCCACTAATCTGATTTCCAGCTCTGTTCTCCTGTGCAGGGCAACAAAAGAAGACCCAGCCAATCAGCTGGGACTCAGGAGGCAGTGAATAGATGGGGGCGGGGCCAACCAGAGCTAGTATTTACAAGTTCTCCAAACTACTCAAAATTTCCGCTACCGGTTCTCCAGAATCTGTCAGAACTGGCTGAATACCACTTCTGCTTTGACCTAATCCTTGCGGGTAATCCAGAAGGATTTCATGATCATGAAATCCTCCAGAAGGATTTCATAATCAATAATACTGAAGGCCAGGAAAAGATTAAGTAGAACCATGAAGGTTGTGCTTCCCTGCTATAGATCATGCATAACAAAGATCAATGTGAACTCGGTGTTTTTTAATCTCTCTGTAGTTTGGTATTGTTCCCATGGGCAGTTGAAGCTTAGACCGGTGTGTTATATGAGATTATTTATAAATCCACACAAGAATTGTTTCAGTCTGCCAACATTCTGATCTGGTATGGAAAGACCACACCGATCAATCATGTACAATGAAGATGACTTCTAACCTACAGCTCTCACCCAGATCTGCAAGAAATGTGTAGCTATGCCAAGCAAATCCTAGTTGGGGATCTTGTTCATATGGTAAATATTAACTCAGCAATGCTGTACCCATGGGATACACATCATTTTTTGGACCAAAGGCCTTTTAACTGTATATCAAGGGTCATATTCCCGAAAGAATGATGCAGGAACAAAAGTGGTTAATGTTGGTAATGGTTATTGCCACAGAGAGTGAAAAATGGGTCACAGTAATTCCTCAAATAACACTGTTTGCTACAGATATTATTCTGGCCCCGTATAACTTGAGTGTAAAGCATGGAGTGGAAACAGTGGGAAGAAACACCCGATCATGGAAAGCGTGAGTAAAGAAAGGATTACAGGAAAATTGTTTTCAGCTGATTTATGACTATGAGGAATCTCTGAACTAAAGTTCTTCAGTCCTTTACTAAAGTTTTTGGATGAAGTTCTTCAGGTTGAGATCTTTCTTCAACAAGCTTGAAGCTGAGAAAGAGTTATGTAACAACAATGCTAACCACCCTAAAGAGGGGGAATCCAAAACAAACCTCAAATAGATTGAGCAGGACATCCTATATGTCTTAATCGAGGGTAAGGAACTGTTACCTACAGTTTAAATAACTTGTTCTGTTATAGTTACCAAAGGTATCACAGATTTCAATCTGATTGTGTGGAGATGATTTCCTTAGTGTCTTGAAATGCATTGATCTTTCTTAGTATTACTAGGTTATCCTGGTGCCAGAGATACAAGTGCATTGTCAAATAATCAATGATATTGCTTCTGTAAGGATGTATGTACATTTTAATTTCCTGTTGTATACACCAAATCAAGATGTTGGCTGATTTACAATAAGCCCCTACTGTGGTTTGCTTGGATTAACATGTCATATGAATCCAGATGTTTCATTCCATTAAACTCCCTTCTTATGACCCTGTAATCCCTCAATTTGGGGTAGAATTGGGGTGACTGGATGGAGCTCAGAGATGTTATATTCCATTAACCACACTATATGGCTATCTATATTCTATGTGAAAGGAGGATACTTTGCTTATTCTATAAATGATGGCCTAATACAATGTGTACAAAATCCAGCAATTAAAATAATGACTAGCTGATGCTGAGATGAGGTGTAAGAGTATGGGGAAATGTTAAAATAAAAACAAAGAAGATCTGAGGAAAGGATTCCTGTTGTTGGAACCCACCGAGACTCCAAAGATCCAGCAGCTGTCCAAGTAGGGTGAATGTTTAAAACATTTTTGGAACTTCTCAACCAAAAGCCAGAAGAGCAGGAAATAGCAGGACTAGTTTAATCAAGAATTTGCTGCTTTACTTTACTAGCACCCCTACTAATGAAACGAAAGCTTAAATGTTATACAATACAATACAATACAATACAACAGCTTGAGTCTTTTGAAAAGACCCTCATATTGGTAAAAAAATTGAAGGCAATGGAAGATGCGGGAGATGATTAGACACTTTCAACAATGCCCCTAAACAGCACAGGTTTATGAAAACTCAAAGGAACAGTGATAATTATACAATCTTGTTGAATTGTTCTCCATCAGATCACAAAAAGTCTGAAGCAACTGAATGAAGTAAACAAGAATCTAATAAGCCAATTTTAGATTGAAATCGAGGCCTTGCGACCTATTTAACAATCCTTGATTGAAGCTAATCTGATGTGTGAGCCTAACTTGTTGGGGTGATGAGTATAGGTAGTTTAGGCTTTTATACAGAGGTTTCCCTCCACTACAAGAGTTGGATGCTTAGAGGCATCAAAATGCCTTGCAAAAAGTGTGGGGGAGAAACTGGATTTCATCAAGGGCCGGATCAGCATTGTAGTTCTCCTCTGTGGGCCAATGGGGGGGAGGAGGCACAGCAGTTGGTGTGGTGGGGGGCAGACGGGTCAGAACGGATGCCTCCTGCAGCACCCTGCCGGCCAAAACAGGGCACAGGGGTCCACATGCGGTACCGTGCGCCTTGTTTTCACCCTCCATAGCCTCCTGCAGCACTCTGCCAGCCGAAAAATGGCCGCGTGGCCCGTTTTTGGCATGTTTCTCAGTTGTTTTGAGCCTGTTTTTTGAGCTGTTTTTCAGCCTGTTTTGGGCCTGTTTTGGGCCCATTTTTCTACCCATTTTTGAGATGTTTTTGGACTGTTTTTCACCCTGTTTTTTGGCCTGGTTTTGGATGGCAGAGTGCTGCAGGAGGCCGTGGAGGGTGGCAACAAGGTGCAGGTGGGCCACATGCAGTCCTTTTAGCCTCCAGAGGCACTGCAAGGCGGTCCCTTGATATTTCCAGCTGGCCCTGCAGGCTGGTTTTAAGCACCCCATAGGCCGGATCCAGCCTACGGGCCTTGAATTTGACACCCCTGTGCTTGAGAAAGAAACAAAAAAGCAGCTCTACTGTATCATTACTTCCTCTATGTTAATCCATTTTATCCTACCTCTGAAAGATATTAGATTTTTAAAAAATTGTCATTGACTTCCATCCCTAATGCTCCAATTTTCTTTTTTTCTTTTTTTCCTGAAGAGATATTTGCTTTAACTGACATCAGCTGCTCTCCCATGGTTACTGTGGATGGAAAAGAGGAAATCAGTGTCTGAGACATTTTGGTCAAATTTGGTCTGGCTTTCAAGATTTTCCTTGACTGAAGACCATTTTTGTATTCTGTTGTGAGGCAATATAAAGCAACAGGCTACACTGATGCACGGGTATCATCAAGTCAGAAAAGGAAAACGTTAAATCCCTAAGTAGATCCATAAAATAGCTCTTGACCAGAGCAGTTGATCGGCTTGAGATTCCTATGGAAGTAACATGAGGTGGAAATATGCTTGATTCCTCTTGAAGAGTTTCTTGCCACGAATAGATTTGCTGTGGAGGCAAGGCTGTGTGTTCTTAATACTGTTCCCATCACTAGAATATACTTCAGGGAGATTGCCTGTCCTCCCTGAGAGGAAAACACTGCCAATGCAGTCATTAAATAAGCAAAGGGCAGGATTGGCATGGATTATGGTTTCACAGCTGTTACATATTGTATTAAGATTATTTGCTTTATTCCTCATTTCCTCACCATCAATTATGCGAAATTCACCAGTCATTTCAGCAGCCAATTTTCTAAAATGGCTGTCCCTGCCAAAAAAAAAAAAAAAAAAAAAAAGACCAATTCACTTTGGAGGGGAAAAGGCCTTTGACCCAAATGTTGAGCATTGATTTGTTATGTAACCAAATTCTTGTGAAATCAGTTGCCGGTTAAATTAATCCACTTGTTTGTTTATTTAATGGATATTCTGTCTCCTCAAAAAAGTTCAAGTGAAAACACATGAACTTTCAGCTGTGCCTGGGCTGACCCTGCATCACCTGTCAGAGATTCCTAAGGTGAGAGTTTTTAAGGCTGGATTCTGCCAGCCCTAATACAACAATTTAAACTATTTTACTGTGGTAATGATTGGAATGAGAAAACCAACGTTACTTGGCATCTTCTCCTAAAATTGTGATCACAGCCTTATATTCTCTGCCTGCCAAAAACTATTCTAAAAACGTTTTCCTATATTTTTAACAATTTGCAAGGCAAAGCTGGAAATGAAATAAATGCTTTGACTGGGAAGTTGCCAGATCAACCTGGTGACATCCAGAAGAGTTGGGATTCAAATTCCTAAAATCCTAACATGCTTTGATTATAGGATTGATGAAAACAATGGGTGTTAAACCTTCAATATATTCATAAGTAAAAGATCTTCTGGTGATTTCAGGGACAATGGGACTTGCAACATTTCCTTTTTGCTGTATCAGGTGGGATGGGCAGCTGTAATGAAGGATACATTAGATCCTTTAGCTAACTCAATCCCATGCCGTGTAGACCTTTAAAAGTTAAATCTAGCACTTTGAATTGGACCCAGAAACAGACTGGTAACCAAAGCAGCTTGCAAAGCAGAGATGTAACATGGGTTCTTCTAGAAACACAGTTATATGTGTGTGCTGCTGCATTCTGCACCAGCTGAAGCTTTCTCTGAAGCCAGTTCCATGTAGAACATAATTTAAATAAATGGAAATTATTTCTGAGTAAATGTGCATAATTGCTTAGTTCAGACAGCAATGTGTGGGACAATAGTTGTAGTTGGCAAGACCAATTTTTTAAACAGATTTTTTCCTATGTCTCAGACGGTTGCCTGCCTGCCTGCCTGTCCATCATCCATCCATCCATCTATCTATCCATCCATCCATCATCTATCATCCTAAATTATCTATCTATCTATCTATCTATCTATCTATCTATCTATCTATCTATCTATCTATCTATCTCTCATGCTATTTTTGTGTGTATATATCTTGCCTATCTCAAAATGGCAAGAAATCATGTCACCATTTTTAAAAAATATTTTTGGTAGGATGGGCCATACCAATGCTTTCCATGAATAAATAAATACCAAGGACTGCAAAAGAGGATTTTGAAGTTCTGAAATGGCTTGGAGAAATTTATTGGTCAGCAAAACAAGGAGCCTTATGGTTAAGCTCAAGTAAGTGAGACATCATATATTC
This sequence comes from Psammodynastes pulverulentus, assembly GCA_025802295.1. Lineage (NCBI taxonomy): Eukaryota > Metazoa > Chordata > Lepidosauria > Squamata > Psammodynastidae > Psammodynastes > Psammodynastes pulverulentus. The sequence continues at coordinate 25,044,173 of JAOYMU010000001.1, forward strand.
TTGGTACCCTAATTTTTGATCCGGAGGATCACAAGTCAGGCAGGCAGTGATGCCATGAGGGCAGAAGTTTGGAGCAGAAGCTGAAAGCTCTGGGATCAGTTGGAGGAAGACTGACTTCTCAGATGTTGCATCCATAACTTTCAAACTTGATGTTCCCCAAGGCTCTCAGAATTATATATACAGTCCATTTTTCTTAGGTTCTCAGAGTAGGGAGATAACAGATGTTTATATCATGTCTCCCCAGCACAGGGTTTTACATAACTTCTATTTCTCTATACCTTTTACCCAAGGTATATTCTGTGTTGTTGGAGATGACTCTTTAGAATACTGTGAACAGTCAAGAAAACAAACCACTGGAACGTTAACAAATCAATCTGAAGTTCTTACTTGAGGCACAGAAGACCAGGTTTAAATTATCCTACCTTGGATGCATTATGTAAAGACTTACCGTAGCTCTTTGGAGAAGGTTCTAATGCTGAAAAAGGTGGAAAGAAAGAGAAGAGGATGACCAGAGACAAGGTAGATGGACTCAGTTACAGAAACAAAGAGTGTACATTTGGAAGATGCGAAAGATCAAGTTAGATTTCCTCCATGATGATCTGTTCCTATCTATGTGATCACTAAGGGTTCACAACAATTTGACAACACATCAATCAATCAATCAATCAATCAATCAGACAATCTCCACTGTGATCTTTTTCAGACACATTGACAACCAAGAGGCACTACATGTCTGTTTCATCCTTATTGGAAATTGTCAGATGCAGGTAGCCAGATTTTATTTTATGGGGTTCAAACTCTGTACTGGAAATTGAAGTCTCAAGTGGTTGAGAATTCCCAATAGATCTGAACAGTAGTAAGAAAGGGATATTGCTGCCAATAGCACCTTGCATGTTTACTAGTTAATAATTCAACAATAATTCTCTGTATTACTGCATATTATCTAATCAGGGAAACACAATTAAATGTAATAGCAGGAAGAATAACACCCCGATTAGCAAGAGTATTTGTTGTTAAGGTGGCAGGACCTTAATTCTCTTATCTTGACTTGGATATGGGTAGAATCTTAATGGGATACCTTCAGGGAATCCCAAGACTGAACTGGAAAATTGGAAACATTCCAGAAGGAGGCAATAACAAACCACCTCTGTACTGTGGCCAAGAAATGTCCATGAGTTGACTTTGACATAAAGAAAATATTCCAATAAAGTAGAATATCTATAATTCAGAGCTAAGCTAAGGTGTTCCCTGAGCTTAGTTATTTGCTTAGAGATGTTTCATTACCCAGCTAAGTAACCTGATGTTACCTAACTGGATAATGAAATGTCTGCAAGCAAACAAGCAAGCTCAGAGAACACCAAGGGCCCTCAGGAATTTTTATTTTTCCCCTGTTACTTCATTAAAGATTGCCTTTGTTGTATCATAGTAAAATAGAGAAAGATGTAGTGTGTTATATACCTTTCCCTTGAATTATTTGCAGTAGGATAATTTAAACCTTGATGGCGCAGAAGATAGGATGCAGTAATTGTAATTGCAGACTTCTGCTAACAAGCCAGCTGCCTGTAATTTGGCAGATC
>JAOYMU010000001.1:25066772-25078502 GCA_025802295.1 Psammodynastes pulverulentus
ACTTAACAATGCAGTGATTCGCTTAACAACTGTGGCAAGAAAGATCGTAAAATCAGGCGAAACTCGCTGAACAAATGTCTCACTTAACATTCAAAACTTTGGGCTGAAATGTGGTCGTAAGTCAAGGACTACCTGTATACCAGTCCCTGATTTGGAAAAATATCCTGCAAACATCAACCTGTAGTGATGACTGATATAACCCATCACTTAACCCAATTTCTAGCATAACTGAAAACTTTTCTACCAACTGAGACTAACCTCCCTTCAAAATTCATTATGACAGGCGATATCTTCCTCTTTTCTTTAATAATCCAGATTTAATTTAGAGGACTGTCTCATTCTAGGAAGCTCAAACATTCTGCAAATATAGATGCCGTTGCTAACCGACTGGATGGTTTCTTTTAAGGTAGTCCAGTTCCCAGGCTAAGATATAATTATTTATCTAAAGGCTTCTGGGGAATGTATACAAGATAAGGATTTGATTTTAGAGGATGTTTTACATCAAAGCAGCTTTTTCAACTGGGAAGGCAAATAGGGGCAGGGAGGAAGTATACATCAGCAAAGAAAACATACATTCAGGCCAAAGTTTTACCCTGTGTCACACCTCATCAAAGGATGTGGTGATTCCAGAGGAAAAGACCTGGGGAGACCTTTTCCATCCCAGAAGACTACCCTGGATATTACTTGATTTAAGCATTTTTCTGCCAGATGATTTTCAGAATGGCATGCATGATGTGGGGCAGTGAAAGTCCTTGGAAAAAGGTGTTTTGCAGGGCAGCGGAGCATGAAGGAAGTTATCTCTTGTGAGATCATTAAAGGGCTGCATTTTTTCCCTCCAGGGATTAAAGCAAAAAGTGTGGCTGTGAGTTTATCTGCACGTAGACCTAGTCTGGAGTCATTTCTAAAGCTGAAGAGAGATCCTGGATTGGTGCTCCTGTGTGCCAGGAAGGAGTTCCACAGCCATAATAACATCATTGCTAGAAACATTATAACAAAGGGACTAAACCAGGGGTGGGATCCTACCAGTTCGGACCAGTTTGGGTGTACCAGTAGCTCCAAAGACCAGCTGTCAGAGAACTGGTTCGGTCTGACTTGCTCCACGCCCCCTTTCTTCCCACCGCACTCCATTTTTGGCCTAGTGGGCCTCATGGAAGCCTTTTGGGAGCAAAAACAGGGGCCAGTTTTGCTCCCAGGAGGCTTCCCTGAGGTCCACTGGGGGCCCAGAGCAAGTCAGACTGAACCGGTTCTCTGACAGCTGGTCTTCGGAGCTACCGGTATGCCCTAACCGGTCTGAACTGGTAGGATCCCACCCCTGGTCATAAGGATGGGTAAATTGCCGAGTGCCTTAACTTTGTTCATGTGACCACAGGGGTGCTGCAGCGGCCATTATTTAGAAATCAGGTTGTAAGTAACTTTTCTTTCATAATTGCCACTAGTCATAAGTTGGGGACTATCCGCATGGCTTTTCTGAGCAGAATTGGGAAGACGGTGAAATCAGAAAAAATATACTTTTTACAGGGAGCCCAGTATTACAAGCAGTGTGGCCTTTGTACTTCGTTGCGCTACTCTTCCATCCTGAGGATGGCCCACTCAAGCTCAGTGTGGCAGTTTAGATCAGAAATTCTGGGACTTTGAAACCCCAAGGTTCACTTGAAAAGACTGAAAGTCAAATCCCAGCATTCATAAAATTATGTATGTGGGTGTAGGCGTATATGTTACAATTACTATTATGGAAAAAAATGTCAATATTTTCTTATTTCTCTTGATGTTACCTTCAGGCCACAAATTCTCTCTTGATATTCACCTGGAAGCTAGCAATGGGGAGTAATGAGGTTCTGAAATTCACCTGGAACAGTGCAAAGCTGCAATGATGACTCCAGGTTGATAACAATAACAATCCAAAAATAGACTTCAGCTATTATTATTTTTTCTGGTTTTGAGCCAGGGTTGACTACTGGTAACTGCCTGAACATATCCCCACAGTTTTCTTGGCAATACTTTGGAAATAGGGTGCCATTGTGTCTTTCCTAGTTCTGGGAGGAAGTGACTGCCTCAAGGTCACCTAGTTGGCTTTGTACCTGAGGCAGGTCTAGAACTCACAGTCTCCTGGTTTCTAGCCTGGTGCCTTAACCACTAGTTGGCTCTCCTATTCAGTACAGAGATTTATTACTCCTCAGTAGTTATTCCAAATTATTTCAAATAACATGAATGTCAGATTACTGGATAATCTAGTCAAGCGTAATTAAAAGATCAATAAGACTAACCACAGAGAAAGTTACTCCCTAATTACTTCAGCAGAGTGTTTTCCAACAGGCACTAGGGAAAAAAAAAACCATCTAATATACATTGCAATATAATAATCTTTAGCACATATGCAATAACTTAATAGTTGGTAAGATAAGGTGATACTTGGCAAATGATTTGATAGATAAAATAAGAGAGTAAATAGTGTTTTCATTATAATGCCAGAATATAATTACATCATGTTAGTATGGGAAATGTGTCTCAGTCGTTGTTTAAAAGTTTCTTTGAACAGCTCCAGAACAGTACGAACAATGCTTGCTCTGTGTTAGTGTAAGAGTAATCATGCTTTGACATTTCTTCAAATTCCAGTGATTAAAGAACTTCTGCTCTAGACATACGATTTAACATTTCGCTTAATTAAATTAGGATCCTGAGCAGTGTTATTTTTAAGATCCACTCCATTGTGCTAATATACAAGTTCAATACTTTTTTTTTAACAGCCACTGCAGCTTAAAATGCAGAAAATACCTACATTTTATTCAGGTATTCATTGTAATGTTTGCCTTTTAAACACAAATGAACCTGCTTCTTAATGCTGCACTAAGTTGAATGAAATATTAGTTCAAGAGAGAGAACATTTTGGGCTGTTGAGTTTGAAAAAGAATCCACTTCCAGCTTTTAGGAAATTAAGGATTTGATGGGGCCAACTGAAGCAACCCAATCCGATGACAGAAAGGCCAAAATTACCCAATATTTAAAACAGGGCTATTAAGTTTTGTATAACAGTGAACTATAATGTTAACCGGAGTGATATTAAACATAAATGTCAATGTTATTGCCCAACCAGGCTGTGAAAAATGCAACTTGTACTTTTTACAAAACAATAGTAAGTAGTCAGCTTCTTGCAATAGGTGGCAGCATCTGGCTGACATAGATGTTCTGGTCACTAAACCTTGAGGGCTGGTAAGTTGAATGAACTATCCCACCAAAGATAGTTCCAAGATAATTCTGTATTTTTGCCAGGAAAAAAACATAAATCTCATGGGAAAAAAATTACTAAGTCTCTAGGACTAGAAGGCGAGCCAGTTTGATCTACTGTTTAAGGTACCAGGCTAAAAAGGTAAGTGGTTAAGGCAACAGGCTAAAAAGCATGAGACTGTGAGTTCAAGTCTAGCCTTAGCCATGAAAGGCAGCTGGGTGACTGTGGACCAGTCACTCTTTCTCAGACCAACTCATGTTACAGGGTGGTTGTTGTGGGGAAAATAGGAGGAGGAAGCAATATTATGTATGTTCATTGGCTTGAGTTTCCTATGAAATTGTAAAAGGCAAAATTAAAAAAAAAAAAAACCCAAATCAGTCAATAAATATCCCAAGGGAGATCTTCTTGCTACAAATCTGCCTGACAACTCTACGTTTTCTGCATAAGTCATGATTTATATGAGCCACATTATACATCAAGTTGTGAAAACAGAGCAGTAGATGTGATATGCTGGCAAATAACACTTGCTGGGCAGTTGTACCCATGTTGATTACATAAAGCTGTTACGTGAAAGGAGCCTAACTTACCAGGTTTTGTGAAAAATACAGGGTTTCTTAAATTCATTGTTAGAAACATTTATGAAAAGCAATAATTCTTAATGCTAGCTTGTGCATTCTAATAAAATTTGTACAGAATAGTAAAATAAAATAAACTTAACATGACACTGCCTGGTGGTTTATCAAAGCACCGTGCACTTTGGGATGTGGCTTACATTACATAAATCACTGGATAGTATTCTCTATAAAAGAAGTGTGGTGTCTTGCCTTGCTTTAACAGTAAGGCTCCCATCAGTATTTATAATATGTACTGCTGTTTCTTGCATTCTGCTGTCATTGTACCAGTTAACCATGACAACAGCCTTCATTTAGAGCAGCAGCTTTGAAATCCTCTCTTGTTTACTCCTGGTATAACCCAAAACACATAGTGAAAGAGACTCAGCAGAAGACTTTTATACAAATACATTAGAAACCAGATAGATGTATCCTGTGATATGTATTTATAATGAAATAGAATCCAGTTGTCCTTTTCTTCTATATTACGGTAGAAAAAGTGTTTTTGGCAGTGTGATGGATTGAATTTATACTTTCCCTTTAGAATGCAATTTGAAAAAGGATGCTGACTTCATGTCGGACAAAGCACCACAGTTTATTTTTGTCAATATAGATGATATCTAACATCTATCACACAAAAGGACTATCTTATGAAGCAGATACCAATGTCTTTTCTGCCATTGGCAGAGAAGGAGGGAGGGAACAAATGTCAAGCTTCTTGGATCTAGCACGTGATACAAACCTCTATAATCCACCAGAATTCACCCAGTTTTAGATTCTGATCCTTAGTATCTATAATTCAATCATTCTGAAATCTATAGTTCAGACTTTGGTATGATTTTGAATTACCCATAGAAAAGAATATATGTACCTCATATATAAAGAGTTCCTTGGTTGTTTGCTTGCAGACATTTCATTACCAGAGTAGGTAACACACTCAGAGAGCACCTAGGACTCCACAAGTTGTGAATTTTTGCAGCTTAGACATCTTCTTTCTGGTTCTAGAATAGCTTAAAATAGGGATAATCTTATTACGGTTGTTAAATAATTTGAAACCAGGAATCTTCTTGAACAACTGCAGACATAGCCAGAACATCAGCATTATGTTTGCACTTAACTAGTAAACATTTTAATTATCCTGAAGATAATTCAGGAGCTATGAGCCCCAGATCAAAGATGTGAAGGAAAGAAAGAAAAAGTTAAGGAAAAAAGTCTTCCTCTCCCCCATATCTGTCTAATACTCCCTTAGTTAATCAGCAGGTGAAAGAATTTGGGAGAATCCACAGGTCCACTGATCCTTGTACTATTGGGAACTCTTCTCAGTTGACCAATTTCATTTGCATAATAATGTGTTGATATAGATTTTTGCTAAACTGCTATGTTTAGCTATTCTTTGAAAGAAGTTTAAGGAAAATAAATCAGATATGCTAACAGGAAATTACATTTTTCCTGTAAGCAATCTCATATGTCCAACTTATGATTTGCTTGAAAATACCACTGCACTTCTTCATGCCATATTTGTCATCTGAGTTGCGTGCTTAATTACATAAAGCAGAATTTTAAAAAGTAAAGAATGTGATATATGAGGGATGAGTGAGAAGTAATGTCTCCATATCTTTACTTAATAGCCACACTCTAATAAATGATATAAGAAAATAATTCTTGAAAGGAATTCTTCATTACCTATAATTATTTCTTCACTATATACCAGAGGTGTCAAATTTGCGTCATCACGTTGTTATCACATGTTGTATCACGACTTTTCCCCCCTTCGCTAAACTGGGGATTGGCATGGCTAGCGCATGACACATCAGGCCTGCAGGCCGCGAGTTTGACACCCCTGCTATATACCATTAACTATATATTCCTACCAACCATGGATAAAATTCTTAAAGCCATTATGAAAGAACTCCACACTTTGTCATTTCAATCAGGGTTCCGACAGTCCATTCCACCTCTTCATTTGGGTCAAGCACAAGCCCACAATATTATGCCTACATTTTGGAAAAAGGTAGAAATTGCAAGACAAGTCTGGAGTATATGGTGAACGGGGTAAGCTGGTGAGAACCAACTCTGCAATTGCCTCTTGGGTGGCTCATGAGATGTGAGGTATAGCTTTGTCATGTTGCAGCAAAATGTCTTGGGCTTCTGAACTTAATCATTGTTTCAGTATTTCAAACATTGCAGTATAGGGTTCTGAATTGCTAGTGGTGCCGGATTCAAGGAAATTTATGTAAATAATACCTTCTGGATTTCCAAAAACCGTAGTTATGAGTTTTCCTTCTGAATCCTGGGCTTTGATTATTTTTTTCCCTGCGGGTGAAGATTTGTGATGATATGACACTGTTTGCACAATTATTAGGCAAGTTGTATTTTGGAGGATTAATTTTTATTATTGAACAACTACAGCACTCTCGGTCCATCCTAAATGTTAATAAACCTCAAACCTGAATATTTAAGAAACTAAAAGTAAGGTTTTGGCATTCTTAGGAGAATATCTATGTGTGCACAATTATTGAGCAATGATTAGTGGGCAGAATTATTATGCAACTAAATGAAAAACAAAAATTTTCCCGTCTCACTCGTTTATTTGCGTCTGTTAAAGTGAGAATAGTAAGCAAACAACTCAAAATGTACAAATAAACATTTATGACATATAAAACAAAATTAAGGGACCAATATAGCCATCCTTCTTTTCAATAACAGTCATAAGCCTTCCATTCATGGAGTCTGTCAGTTTCTTGATCTGTTGACTTTTTGTGCAGTAGCAACCACAGCCTCGCGGACACTGTTAAGAGAAATGTACTTTTTCCCTTCACCGTAAATCTTTTAAGAAGGGCCCACAAGTTCTCCATAGGGTTTAGGTCAGGTGAGGAAGGGGCCATGTCATTATTCTTTCATCTTTAAAGCCTTTACTGGCTAGTCACACAGTGGAGTACTTCAATGTATTGTCCTGCATAAAAATATTCTTGAAAGATGCAAACATTTCCCTGTACCACTGCTTGAAGAAAATGTCTTCTAAAACTGGCAGTAGGTTTGGAAGTTGATTTTGACTTCAACTTCTTCAACCCGAAAAGGTCCAACTAGTTCATCTTTAATAATACCAGCCCATACCAGTACCCCACCTCCTGCTTGCCGGCATCTAAGTCAAAATGGAGCTCTGTGCCTGTTACTGATCCAGTCAACGGCTCATCCATTTGGTCTGTCAAGAGTCACTCTCGTCTCATCAGTCCATAAAACCTTTGAAAAAAATCTGTCTTCAGATATTTCTTGGCCCAGTTTTGCCTTTTCAACTTATGTGTCTTGTTCAGTGACGGTGGGATTTCAGCATTCCATATTTTATTTATTTATTTATTTATTTTCTTAGATTTATAGCCCGCCCCTCTCCACAAGGGACGGGGTGGGTAACAACCAAAGAACTAAAAACCATACAATAAAATACAAGTAAAAATAGAAGATAAAAGAATAAAATTTACGACCCTACACTAAAATTTACTAAAAACCCTGGGGACTGGACCGTGAACCACTCAGGCCAAACCAGAATGTTCTCTGCATGCTCTTTATAGGAAATAATAATGACATATAGTACATGAGAAGAGAGAACACTTGCATTGGGTAGAATGTATATAATGGAGAATTCATTGAAGGCAAAGTGGGAGGGAGACCACAGACAGCAAACAGTCCTAATCTTCAAGCCTCCAATCTTAGAAACATCTGAGAACAAACTTAAGCAGTACTACTTTGGGTGTTGATTTCTTATCTAGGCACTTTATGTTTTCTGAAGTTACCTATTACTCTTAGCATGAGGCATGAAATGCAGTTGGTACCTGCAATTTAAAGATATGCAATAATGCCAAAGGTTAGAAATAAATTGGGACTGGTGATAATAGATTCTTCCCAAGCTTTTATACATTGCCAGGGATTAAAATGAAGAAAAATCAAATAAGCTCTTATATAAGTGCATCCTATATTCTTCCTCTAAGAAAAAAAACAATATACTTTGGCTGTGCTACTTTTTCTCTCAGTGGACCTGCAGTTCATAGAAATGATTTTTTAGAAATGTGTGCATACAGTAAGTAAACCAAATGTGTAAACCAATAGTAGTTTAGTTCTACTTTATGGAGAATCACTTAATATGAAATTATTTCAGATACCCTAGGTGCATCATGAAAAGTTTAGAAATATTGAAGGGCTATTTTTAATCTTGAACATTTTCTCATATAGTTTGGAAGACAAAAGATATGTGTTATCTTCCTCCAATACTCCAGTCAATGGAAATTTAAAAAGTAGGAAATTGTTTTTGTGCCTATATACTATATAATAAATCTTTGTGATCTGTAGATGTTGAGGCCAAATCACATTTGATGTCATTCAGCAATGTTTGATTAAACCACTAGGGGAGCTGTTGGCACTAAATATTAGCAGGCCTTAGGAAGGCTGGCACTGGTAATTTCTATTGCTTACAACCTAACTTCATTCTTTTGGACTATGCTTTTTACAGGAAGGTTTCTATAATAAAAGCTTTTTGGTAATTTATTCCTGCAATTTTGGGGAAGCAATGGCTTCCCCAAAGGAATTACTTAGTGAGATTTGGATTTCACTGCGCTCTTTGGTCCTCCTGTTCCTTTTTTAAAAAAATAATCCATTTTGAACTTGGATTAAAGTGTGTGGGGGAGGGTGTACATTATAAATGCCAAATTACATTGGATTCTCATGTTTCCACGTAATTTATTTCTGTACATTTTCTATAACATTTTTTTTCTCCTCTGAAGACTGTTCTGGCACTTCTATTGCATTTTGAGCCCAGGAAGAAATCATAAATGTGATGAGGCCTTCTCATCACAAGATTTTTTAAAATTATCTAACACAATTCTTAACTTTTTTTTTTTTGTATTTTTCTATAAAGTTTTCCTACTCCAAAATAATACATAGATTATTACTTTTAAAATCACTAAATATGCAGCTCAATTCATGACTACCTGGAAGTAAGCCCCAATGAGTTTATGAGAACAACGTTAGGAAACAAAAATAGGATTACATACTGAAAAAAATGAGAATACAATTTAAAGGCAATTTAAAAATAGGTAAATGCCAGCCAAGATGATATAAATATAAATGCTTGCTGAAAATAAAATACCCTGGAGATTTGAAAGAGTGAGGGGCCCTTGGTGCTCTCTGAGCTTGCTTATTTTCTTGCAGACATTTCATTACCCTAACTAGGTAACATCATAAGGAGTGCTGTTTGTTGTCTGTGTATATTCTGGTGTCTTGCCTGTCGGTGTGAGTGGGGGCAATCTTAGAGATTCTTTGGTTGGGCTGTTTACTGATGGCTCTTTGGCAGTTTCTTGATTGGGGTACTGCTTACTTAATTGTTGGTCTGAAAGAGTTGCAGAGAGATGATTCTCAAACTGTAGGGCCACTATTAAAAAGGCCCTGTTTTAAATTGTGGGGCACACACCTCATTTTCCATTTTGAAATCTCTCTGAAACAGGTACTGAAATAAGGAACAGTTTATATGGCAAAAAGTGATAAGTACAATTTCCTCAGCCTCAGTCCAGACTATACTGATGATAGAGACTGGTATAGAATTAGAGGAGCCGTACGCTTTGCACGCTGGATGTTATGCAACGAAGACAGTTATATAAAGGGAAAAGATGTCAGCTTTTCCCAGGAAACAAGGAAGACTTTTCAAATATAGGCCATAAATATAAGAAGCTCCCCACACCCTTCAGCATCCATTTGGCCTCTTACAAGTTTCTTTTATTTCAGATCAACAAAATGTTTGCAGTAAGACTGGCAGTAAAACAGAAGATGCACGCCAGGCAGAGATTTTATTATTGTGAATCAGTCCTCCTGCTATACAGGAGATACCCAGGTTAGACCACTGCAGAACTTTCCCTTCATTAAAAATGACAACAGGCTCTTTCAGACAGATTCAGATTTCTACAATAAATTTCATTCTTCAGTTTACAGACATTTTTAAAAACATACATCTGTCCCCTGTTTTATAGTTATAAAAGGAAGAAATGGGGATGGAGAAAATCCACAAATCTTTAACTGTCATTTATCTTTATTACATTATTAGACTACAAATATTAGACACATATATTCCAGAATATGGATCTAGGCATGATTATACAGTTATATACATGTTCTTTTTATGCAACTTGCAAAAATGTTATGCAATTTGACTTTGCTAACATTGCATGTGCTGTGAAAGAATCTTGTTGCAAAGAGGTAATTATCTCTTCTACCCTGATAAAATCAGACATGGCTGTATACCAATATCATTCATGTACATTATCTTTTAAATCTACTCATTAGAAAATATAATATATATTTGACATATTTAATAAAGTAATTTTAAATTTTACCTCTGTCATATACAAAATATAGCAATTCCAGTACCATTGAATGGAAAGCTAACATATTCTTCATTGATGGAATCGGAGGTCTGAATCTTATCCTCTTCTTGTATTAGAGGTGAAATAATTATTTTAGATACTTTTTAGTAGACTTTGTATTGATTCAGGAGTACCAGATCAGCTTTCATTTACACCTATAATTACTATCACTGAATTCTTTGCTAAATTTCCAATAATTGTTTTAGAACAATTATATAATTTCCAGTAGTTGCTTTAAAACATAAAGTAAAGGGTCCTGATGGTTTCTGAAATGTATCCATTTTATGTTAGATTATTAATAGTTCTCCAGAATGTGAAGAAGCATATAGATGTTATATTAACAAATTATGAGGCTATCTTGTCTTCCAATAAAATGCATTATCATATATTATGTTATACTAGCAATTGCATAAGTATGCTCCGTTGCAATATATAGAATCAGCTTATGGAACAGATTTCATTAGATTAGAACTTCTTTGCATTTGAAAATAACAGTCTGGTTAATCTAGAAGCTAGCTATGCGGCAGTTTGAAACATTGTCAGTGATGCAATTTGGGTGCCTTCATAGTTTGGAAAAAGGAAGAGATCCCCTTTTCTCCTTAATTAAAATATGAACAACCCTGACCACAAAATATTTTTTAAAATATTTATTTTTAAATCTTGGATACAAAATGATTAATTAATTGGCTTTGTAATTGCAGTGTCTCTCTTTTAATGTTTGTATCATTCTTCAGAAGGAAATATCTTAGGTTGGAGATTTATTTATATTAATTTTATGATGAACCCAAATTGTTCTCATTCTTCTCTAAACCTCCTTTCCTATAATACAGACACTGCATTACCAAACCTTAAAGCATGTTTATTTTTTTCTGTCAGCATATTTTTTAATTTTTGGTTTACATTTTATCCCCTTTTGGGGGAAATTTCTGAAATGTTTCTTCTTGTCCTTTCCAAAAAAATACTTCTCTCTATTGGAGGTTCTGATCAGACATCCAGCAAGTGTTGCCATAAAGTGCTGATGACTAAGAGGGCAAATGCTACATTGACTTAAAAACCATAGTGGCTAAGGATGTTTTTCCCCCCCAGAATGTTTAATCAACTTTTGTAAAGTTGATAATTTACCAAATAAACAAAATCTATAATATGAAGTGCAGAGGGCAGATCCAAACCTAAACATTAAAGTTGAGATTGTCTGAGAATGCATCTAAAAATTATATGGTAGCTGAAAGGTTTAGCTAAATTGAATACATAGCTCTTGTGATACCTTTAAATAAGAGAACCGAATCAATAGGGATTGAAGGGAACCGATTAAAACCAACAACATTTACATAGCCTATATTTTTCAACACAGATTTGGTAGTTGTACTTGAGACTGGCTATAATACTTAGAGGAATTCTTCATTTCCCAAAAACATATACCATTATATTGAAAAATTGCTATAATTTTTCCATAATGTTCAGTTAACAAGTTTAATTTATAAACAAGTTATTT